>QVTF01026066.1:0-363391 GCA_003573665.1 Oxygymnocypris stewartii | reverse complement strand
GCTGATCATCTTAAACAGGCTCTGCTAATTCTGTCTGCCTTTCTAAAAGACCATCAAGAGCCACTCCACCAGAAAACCTAATGAGAAGGACTGACAGTGCAGGATATCAATCAGGAAGCGGAAACGCATTTGCTTAAATGTACAGTTCACCCGAAAATCTACATTTGCTGAAAATTTACTCACTCTTAGGCATCCAAGATGTAGATAAGCTGATTTTTTCATCAGATTTGGAGAAACTGCACTGAATGGGTGCCGTCAGAAAGCTGATAATCCACAAGTGATACACACGACTCCAGTAAATTGAAAAGTTGGCTGTTTGAAAGAAACAAATCACTCAAGATGTTTATAACATAAAACCATTGCTCTCGACTGAAATATGACTCCTCTATCCAGCATTAATGATAAAGTTGAACACAATACATACGATCTTCTTCTTAAAATAATAATACAAATGTATTTAAAGCATTTCCCCAAGACTACATGTTTAGATATTTAATATTGTCTATACTTTATGTTTATATTTTTTTACATGTCCTTATCTGTATATAGTTGTATTTTATATATATTTTATTTATCAGTATTGTTTCTTTCTACTGTTAGTGTTAGTGTTATCTCTATGCACCGAGGGTCTGAGAGTAACGCAATTTCAATTCTATGTATGTATGTGCTGCACATGTGGAAGAATTGACAATAAAGCAGACTGAAATATGTTGATTAAGCCGTATACTGTATGTTGTATTTGAACCTGTGCAGGTTAGGGATTGTAGTCAACATCTGTCCTGTTCACCTGAATATCGTCACGATAAAAGGTTTTGTATTGCGCTCTAATAATATTGTTGTTCAAAGGTTCTTCACACACATAGAAGCATTTCTAGGTTGCACTTTATTTAACAGTACGTGTACTTACTTGAAAGTATGTAATATAAGGTAACTACATGGGGTAGGGTTAGGTTTAGGGGTATGTTCAAGGTTAGTACCTAGTTATTACCTAGTTATTGTAATCACTACAATAAATAAATAGTATGTACGTGAGGAACAGGTCTGTAAAATAAAGCTCTCATTTCTATTTAGAAACATATTGTGTTGAAAACCATTTTGTGTTAAAATGCTTCTTTGTGGTTAGGGTTTGTTTTTCCCACCTTTTCTTTTTTTTCAACCTGTAACTGTCAAAAAATCCTTTCAAAGTCACCTCATTATTGACTTTCCAGAGCCCAAGCAGCCAACTACTACACAATGTCAACACACTCTCAACAGGTACTTTTTTTATGTCTTTCCACCATCTTCTCCAATGTGGTTCATTAGCCACCGCTACAGGGAAATAATGAGAAGAATAACCCTAATAGAGTCTAAAAGGTATTATAAGACCAGGTAGATAGCTAGTATTATTTATTTTTTTATGGACCCTTATTTAAAAAAGGGTTCTATTTAGCACCAACAAGAGCTGAGGAACAGAAATCTGACATTGTTTAGAGCTATTTTTCTTAAGAGTGTAGCTTGATATTTATTGTAGATATAATTTTATCCAGCGTTTAACGAGTGGTCTTAAACCGGTTCCACTGATCAAGGTTAACTAGGACACTCTCTACGTCTTATGTAACCTCAAACGTGATTATCTCCCCACTCATCTCCCCTGGGTCAAGATATTTTTGGTTTATTGATTCATATGTAGGTTTTCATGGAAAAAATCCCTATGGTTCATTGATTGTGGACAGCCACAATTATAACGGTCCCTTTACTTCACTTATAATGGATTCGGGCCACTTCAGCTTTCAGTGGCACTCAGTTCAGCCGCACTAGAAAATGTACCGTTACTCGAATCATTGACAGGAGTTTCCACATCAAACCAGTCTCCAAACCGTGTGTGCAAAAGCCAAGGCACACAATACAGGCAAAGATAGCACCAAAACACAGCCCTGGCATGAACTGAGAAAATATATGTATATTCTCCTGCTCGAACACACACACACGCAGCATATGATGATGTGGGAATGCAATGTTTGCATAATACACCTACCACCAAAACCGCCACCGGACATCATGACGTCAGACATACAGGTCAGAGAATGTTGCACTGAAACAGCTGATCAGGAGCAGACTTACTTCAGTGGACAAAAATATTTTTTACAAAATGTTTTTTTTTTTTTACCCACACGTTGACAATCAGCCATCTTCAATGTTGTTTGATTCACAACATTCTGTAAAACATCTATCTAGAAACGCATTCAGGTCTGGAACTAAACGAGTGTGTAAATTATTATAATTCCTTAGCTATGATTAGAAATATAATTTTGGTGGACTATCGTTTTAGCAAGTCTAACTAGCACATGCCTGGAAAAAGTATTTAGATGCTGTCCTTACCCGGATCCAGCTTTCAATTTGCAGTTATCTAAAGGGGGGGCGGGGGTTATTGCTAAACCAACCAACCACTTAAAAAACTCTCAAAATCAATAAAGGTAAACACTGCCATCTTCTGGTGAATATAATATTCACCATTGAGCCATTTCATTCACCCATAAAAGGCTGTATTCGTAAGGTGCTTTTAATAAAGTACTTGTATACAGGCACATCTAAAAAAAAAATTATATCATGAAAAAGGTCAATATTTTTTGTCACTCATTTCAGAAAGTGAAACCCATATATTATATAGATTACACATAGAGTGAAATATTTCTCGGAAAATTTGAATGTTACATCGGATCAATAAAAAAAAGGATATTCTAAACAGAAATGTCAGGCTTCTGAAAAGTATGTTCATTTCTATGCACTCAGTACTTGGTTGGGCCTCCTTTTGCATGAATTGCTGCATCAATGCGGCGTAGCATGGAGGTGATCAGCCTGTGGCACTGCTCAGGTGTAAAGAAGCACAGGTTGCTCTGATAGCGGCCTGCAGGTCATCTGCATTGTTGTGTCTGGTGTATCTCATCTTTCTCTTGACAATACTCCATATATTATCTATGGGGTTCAGGTCTGGCGAGTTTGCTGGTCAATCAAGCACAGTAACACCATGGCCATTGAACCAGCTTTTGGTACCTTTGGCAGTGTGGGCAGGTGCCAAGTCCTGCTGGAAAATGAAATCAGCATCTCCATAAAGCTTGTCAGCAGAAGGAAGCATGAAGTGCTCTAAAATGTCCTGGTAGATGGCTGCGTTGACTGTTGACTTCAGAAAACACAGTGGACCAACACCAGCAGATGACATGGCAGCCCAAATCACCACAGACTGGAAACTTCACACTGGACTTCAAGCAACATGGGTTCTGTGCCTCTCCTCTCTTCCTCCAGACTCTGGGACCTTGATTTCCAAATTAAATGCAACATTTACTTTCTTCTGAAAAGAGGACTTTGGACCACTGAGCAACAGTCCAGTTATTTGTCTCCTTAGCCCAGGTAAGATGCTTCTGACGATGTTTCTGTTTCAGAAGTGGCTTGGTAGCCCTTTTCCTGAAGATGTCTGAGCGTGGTGTCTCTTGATGCACTGACTCCAGCTTCAGTTCACTCCTTGTGAAGCTCTCCCGAGTGTTTGAAACGACTTTGCGGTCATCCCTGTTGCTTGTGCACATTTTCCTACCCAATTTCTTTCTTCCAGTCAACATTGCATTTAATATGCTTTGATACAGCACTCCTTGAACAGCCCCCCCTTTTAGAAATGACCCTCTGTGACTTACCCTCTTTGTGGGGGGTGTCAATGATCGTCTTCTGGACCATTGCCAAGTCAGCAGTGTTCCCCAATATTGTGTTTTTAAAGAACAAGATACCCGCAACTTATACTGTATGGATGGTCATTAATTGAAACTCAAATGTAAATATTCTAATATTTTGAGATACTTATTTTTGACTTTCATTAGCTGTAAGCTCTAATCATCAAAATTAAAACAAAAAATGAATTAAAATATATTAAAGTTTCACTTTTTGAAAGAAGTTACAAGAAAAAAAATGAACTTTTTCCCCATATTCTACTTTTTTTAGATGCACCTGTATAATTAAAGATAAGCGCTTGTTCGACAGGAATCAAACTAATGACTTTAGTCATGTTTTGAAGCATACTCAAACAGAAACAAAAAGCATTGTTTTTTTCAGCATTGCTACCTGCACACTACATCACCCAGAGCCTTAAGAAATTGTCTGTAGGAGAGTAACTCCTAAACATCATTGTCTAAAGTTACTTTTGAGACAAAAAAGCAAACCATATACACATCCTCTCTTAAAAGCAGACAAATCTACACATTATTTCCCAAGAAATTATTCCAGAAACAAACGATTTTTTAGACATTTATTTTTTGACAGTTCCTTACAAAGTATGGTTTATTTCTTCTTTTCGGGATCCTGCTCGGCGGCCTCCTTCGCCCTCTTGGCACGGATGCCGAACAGACGGGCGTTGGCACGGGCCATACGCAGGCTGGCAAAGGCCTTGAAGTTCTTCTCGTCCTCTGAGATCACGCGCGCCTTCTCTTTCTTGAACGCCTGCAGAAAACATGGACACTTCCTCAGTTGCAGCAATACACTAATATATCAAGATGTTTACATTAAACATCTTATTTCCACATTTCCCAACCTGCATCTTAATCCTGACACGAAACAAGACCAGTTTAAGCCTTCAGACAATATATAACGTTTGTAAAGTTATGACTTGATAAATAATTTACTTCGAGAACCTCATAAATTAAATGAAACAATACATCAATAGGTTCTGTAAATGTCTGCAAATATAACTACCTAAAGATCTCCATTACTCTTTAATTAATTTTGGAAAGTTCAAGTTCCTACGCCCCACAAGAATATGGAAATCGTTTTTCTGCACCTTCGAACCACACATACAATGTTCTTCCTCACTATATTGGACTTGTTTTCCCGTGCAAATGTCTTAAATCAAGATGCATTTACTTGAGAAACAAAATGACAAAGTGTCTTGTTTAATGAGAAATTGATCAAAATGTAGAAAAACATAATCTGCCAATGATTCAAGAAAAATCCATTTAATTAAAAGGGACGCTTTCATTTACATATTCGTTTGGTTTTAAACTGAACTTAATTTTGTTCAATTTCTCAAAAACAACTTAATGTTTAAAAGTAAACCTATGCACCTCAAGTAAACGTGCCTTGATTTAATGAGAGATTTTTTTGGGCAGTGCAACATTCAATGTCAAGATTTATGAATTTAAGATTGATAATATTTCCACGGCTAACAATTTAATTCTGATAGCTTATACCGTGAATCAGTGAAAGCAGACAATATCTGGAGATAGATATTATCTATCCAAAGAAATATCTGGACCGGGCTACGACTCTAAATCTTACTGTGCTTTGACTGGAAATGACATCGGCGACAATGTAAAGTCAAGACACAGAGCACATTATGCTCATGTGAGCCAAAACTATTGAACGCAGTGACAGATGAACAAATAAACGATCATTAAAAGTCTGATGCACCTTATTTAATACTAACATTATTTCATGATTGTTCTAAAATACGATGTATTGATAAGTAAACTGCCATTCATCTGCAAAAAGATGTACCATGACCTGAAGGTGGATGTTTTAAGCAAAGTTTTGAATATATTAATCGATCTTAGAAATGTGGTACCAAATATGATACCGTAGGCTTTATAGCGTTATGGACAAGATACATACGTTTTTGATGGGCATGACAGGTCCAGTGAGCTGTGTAGCCATCTTGAGCTCCTCCTCCTACACACACAAAACACAATGAGTGTCAGAAGACCAAAACCAAACACACAACACTACTGAATGAGGCTAAAGAGTATGCAGTCATCAGCTGTAAAAGGGTTCAAAAGTCATCAAGGATGTGCAGAGATTCCGGAGAAAGTGTCATCATTTGACTGCAAACACTAAAGCTGTTACCCATTACAATAAAACCAATCACAAAGCATCAAAACCATATTCATCCCAAGAAAAGTCTGAGTTATGAACTGAAGGAAGCCACTTACCGTGCCGTCTCCCTTCTTAGGTGCAGCAGCCTTCCTGGGGAAGATGATGAGTTTGGAGCGGTACTCCTTCAGCCTCTGAACATTGTTCTGCAGAGAGTCTGTGGATCGGTTACGCCGACGAGGATCAACGGCGATGCCGATGGTGCGGGCCACCTTTTTGTTGATTCCTGCTGCCTGTGTAAGCAAATTACAGTGCAACGTGAGACCTGATTGTGCTGGAACAGCTGTAACACGAACAATTTCTGCATCAACAGTCATCAGCAAGTAAGGTTCAAAGGAGATCATCAATGAAGTACAGAGATTCCGGAGAATTGTCATCATTTGACTGTCGGAAATCACCATAAATATATCAGTTAAACTGGATAGTTCACAAAATAACAATTCTTTTACCATTTACTCACCCTCATGTCATTCCAAACCCTCAAGACTTTGGTATATCTTGAGAGGGTTCAGTCCAGGTAACCAAAAACAACAAGGTGTTGAACCATAAAGTGTTTTGTGAAGAGATACAATATGTGTTTAAGCGAATTACCGTCTTAATAAAATCATTAATCATATACAATATATTCATTCATTTTACACCACCTTTATGCCCTTTTTGGATCTAAGTTTTGGTTACCTGCATTTTCAAGGAAGAGACAGAAACTTCAAGTTTCATTTAATGTCTTGTGTTTCATATATTTACCAAATAGTGAGAGTGAGTAAATTATAATTTTCATATTTGTGACCCTGCAGCACAAAACCAGTCATAAATCGCACGGGTATATTTGCAGCAATAGCCAATACATTGAGTCAAAAAAAAAAATCTTGGCCAAAAATCATTAGGATATTAAGTAAAGATCATGTTACATGAAAATATTATGTACATTTCCTACCGTAAATATATCAAAACTTAATTTCTGTAATATGAAATATGTTAATATGTCTAATTAGTAATATGCACTGATAAGAACTTCTTTAGGACAACTATAAAGGCTATTTTCTCAATATTTCGATTTTTTTTTTGGCACCCTCATATTCCAGGTTTTCAAATAGCTTTATATAGTCTTACATCAATAGAAAGTTATTTATTCAGCTTTCAGATGATGCATAAATCTCTATTTAAAAAAAAAGACCTTTATGACTGGTTTTGTGTACCAGGGTCACATTTTGGTGAACTAACGTAACTCTTTAGAAACTTTCAATAACGTGGCCTTCCTCACCTTCAGCTCCTCCAGGGTGAACCCGCGCCCGGCACGGATCTTGGTGTGATAGCGGATGGTTGGACACCGGACCGCCGGCCGAAGAGGTCCAGCTACTGGTCTCGGAGCGATGCGACGAGCCTTTGCCTGACGGGCCTTTCGTCTGAGGAAAAAACAAGATGCAGTTTAATGAAGTGGTGCTTTCCATGAACTACACAAGTCCACGTGTCAGCTTGGTGTTACCTGCGGATCTTTCTGGCAGGCTGGTTGAACCAGGTGCGCACTCTCTTCTGCCAGTCTTTATGAAAGTGAGGGTTCAAGAGCATGCCATTCCGGCTGGGAGCCATGACTGTTCACTCCTAGAGTAAAACACACGTTACAGCAATAAGCGTAGTTCCTTGCTCCGCGTTCACATATACCTCAACTTGAAGTTGTGCACGGCCGTTTATAGTATTGTACGCTCATGAAAGCTATTAAAACACTTTTGAAATGATTTGTAAGTCTGGACCAGTCACAATGCTATCGCCTGACGTAGTGCCATGCTTGCGGTATAACAGCGCAACAGCCCCGTATACGAAGCCTTTAGCTGAATGTATGTTTATTTATGTTTCCAAACACTTGACTGCTTCATACGCGGCTGTTTAACATTAAACAGATACTCAAACAAGCACACGGCAGTGTGGAGAATACGACAGAGCACCGTGTACTAAAACTATCGTTTTTATCTCTCAGTAACGAGTAATACTGGCAATACAGACAAGTTCGCATATTAAACATATTACACTTTAAAGTTGGACTACTTAAATTATCATGTGATAAACAGATAATAAGGATTAATGCGGATAAAGTTGATGTTTAGCCGGAATAAATGCACATACCGTCTGTGGCGGAAAATGGCTGAAAGGGAAAAGGAAATGACATCGCGGGGTTTTAGAGGAAGTGAAGAAAAGAGCCAATAGCAACGGCCGCTGTGCAGGTCAACCGGAAGTGTGAAGCCGCTTATTGTTGTGACAAATCAGCACGCGGAGGAGTTAGATTAAATGTTCGACAACTAATAATATTTTTATTTTTTTCTTCTGTTAATAGTTAAAGACTACATATACTCTGACGCATGCTCGTTAATGTAAAGGAGAACGTTGTTGATTTAACGCAATACAAGTGTTTTAATGCACATAAGTGCATGCAAATGAAATAAAAACATATGAATATGTTCATAGAATACACACATAAATTAACATAATCGAAAATAAAGCTTAGAAAGTAAAATCAAGAATGAATGGGTTGCAGAAGGAATTAAACGATCATATACTAAATAAATATGAAAGCCCATTAATGCACTGCATTAAGTTAAACGCTTTCCATTTAGTAACATTATCTTTGAACATAAAGAAAACTTTTATCAATGTATAACAAATCATATCTGTATTCAGGGAGTTTTAATAGAATCTGTTCTAAATAGGCCTTACTTTAGAAGTGAGCGTAACTAGAAAACTATGTTTTATTCCACTTTTTAAATTCTCTAATATTTCTATGGGATTTGGGAAGTTTTTATCTGTAGTCTAATAAGAGAATATTAAAAGGCGTGATTTCAAATCGATCATTGCAGGGCGTTGTATACATCGAACACGTGGTGTATCTGGAGCAAGATATAAAGAACAATACTCCTCTAAAAGAAAACCTGTTAGAGGTGCATTGGTTTATTATGTATAGAGTGCTTTTAACATGAGCTTGAACCAAAAACACATCTTAAAGGCATGTGTGGTCATTATTATGTAGCCTACTATTAGTAAACGTGTATGGTAAAACAAAGGCTTATATAATTATACATCTATTGTACACTTATATAATGAATGTCATTCATCACAGATCAAGATAAGATCAGCCATATTTGATTTGCTGCTTGAATCTCATTACATAAAACCTTAGAATAGATAACAACTACTCAGCTTTAAACATGTATAAAACAAGTACAACTATAGTGACCAAAATAAGTTAGCATTATAATCATCTAAATAAAGGACACTTTCTGTTTCCTAACAAATGCAAAGAAAGGCATCGCAGGAATCTGCTGTGAATTTCAGGCAGAAGCAGATACTACGATCAGCCTTCATTAATCATTGATCTCTGGATCACAGAAACTCTGCTGTCTTTTAATCTCAGGGCAAAGGTCAAGGTGTGCTGGGCTGGGAGGTGCTCTTGGTTCCCGTCTTCATTTCTCAACACAATCTCAGCATCGAGAGAGAACTAGCTCTTAAAACTAACAGCACGGTACAAAAAGAAATGAATGCCTCACATTAGATTCGTGCAGTTTGCTTGCAAACATAAATATCTGAAGCAAACAGAAGTGCATTTCTTGATAATGTGCTCTACTGTTCAAAATGGGGTCAGATGTATTTATTTATTTTTAAAGAAATTAATCATTTATTTAGCAGACATTTAATTGATAAAACATATATTAGTTTCAAAAGATTTCTATTTTAAACGAATGCTGTTCTTTCGAACTGTCTATTCATCAAAAAATCCAGAAAATGTCATCATAAATCATTGTATCATAATTAGGGGTGGGCATAGATTAATTTTTTTAATCTAGATTAATTTTGGAATTAATCTAGATTAAAATGGCTCATTTGAATTCTGCCGAAGGCATTCAGAATATGTGTGCTACCCAAATAATGACTAAAAGTAAGTCTTTGAGAACGGGTTTCTCAAGCCAGGTGGCGCATTAGACCAGGGGCTCATCTCCTGTTTCCAGAATGCATCACAAACTGCTTGAGAAAGCTGTTCTACTATGATAATTGGTGATGAAAATAAATGTTCAATGTTAATGTTCAATAAGATGTACTTGTGTTTACTAACTGTTTATTCAGTTAAACATGAATTTTGAACTGTAGGCCTACATAAGAGGTCGTGATGAACTGTTTACAGTTTCCATTGGGAAGCTTCTTAAAAATAAATTTTCCCTGAAGCAAACCCGGCGGCTTCATAGCTGCATCCATGTTAGCACGTCACGTTTGATGTGGTAATTTCACAGTAACGTTAGGCATACACACAGGTTCGAAGCAGAGGGTGTCACGGGAGTGAATTCTCAAGTTCACATGAGACCTAAAGCGCATCCTGTTTGCTTAAAAGCGCAACGTTTCGTTGTTATTCTGAGTGCACACAAATAAACGCAGTCTTTACAGATTCGAAAGATGTATTAGGCTACTTTTATCTGTATGACCAAGAATGACGGAAATTTTAAGAGCAAGTGAGCGCACCGGAGCCTGTCCTGCGCAAACGCGCTTCCACACAAACACTTCAATAGCGCACATTTCTCTATAGTTAACATCATATTGAGCGGCCATGTAAAGTTGCTACTACATACATCTTTCAGATGAAAAGCCATATTTGAGGTTGATGAATGATAGGTGAGCGTTTGGATGTCCTGCCTGATTGTATTACCACATAGACCAGCCGTTAACAATCTGTCCATCACGGACTGCGAGCCTCTAGTTCGAAGACTCGTTCTCGCCAATAATTATTATTTCTTGAGCAGAAAATTAGCATATTATAATTATTTTTGTCACGCTGAAGTCTGGAATGAAAATTCAGCTTTGCATCGCAGGGATAAATTACTATTTAAAATAACAAAATCAAAAACCGTTCTTTTAATCTGTAATAATATTTCACAATATTACTGTATTTGTAATGAAATAAATGCAGCGTTGGTGATCATTAGAGACTAACTTCAAAAACGCGCTCAAATCTTGCAGCTATTTTTGGTAACGGAAGCATTTGTTGTAAAGTACACCAGAAGCAATGTGTCAAATTCATGTTAAACTCATTATTTATGAAATGCTTTACGTTATAAGAACAATACGTCACTGGTGTCATAAGACAATCTGAAAGGGTCAAATTTAAACACACCAGAACAGACGCAAACTGGCTCGCAATCTTACATTTTCCTTTTTA
The DNA here is from genome assembly GCA_003573665.1 of Oxygymnocypris stewartii. Classification (NCBI taxonomy): domain Eukaryota; kingdom Metazoa; phylum Chordata; class Actinopteri; order Cypriniformes; family Cyprinidae; genus Oxygymnocypris; species Oxygymnocypris stewartii. The sequence goes on along the minus strand of QVTF01026066.1, from coordinate 352,317 downwards.
TTGCATGTCATGTTACGTCAATGTCACAGGGGTCACACTGACAAATATACTATTCAAGACAATCAGCCCTCTCTTTGTTTGAGTCCATCGTGTAAAGCACCTCAAACTGCATCCAAAAGCCCTTGAGATATTTGGCTTTTGACTCCCAAAATACACCAGTTTGTTAAACTAGCACATTACAAAAGATTATTTTGGTGGAAAAGAGAATTACAAAATCAAAATAAATAGATTTGAAAGAACTGTATTAGTACATGCTAAAGTAGCCATTGGGAAACCTTAACGGCTCTGAATGATCGACAATAACAAACAACGAAGGTCTGAACGCCTTTATGAATCAAGCGATTTGATGAACTTTTCATAAGAAGCTTCATCCATGAGTTCATCAAGTTCTGCAGGTTTCTCGATGCTCATCTTAATCAGCCATCCTTGAGGAGGGAGAAAGAAACGTGTGTATATTACACATCCATGTTCAGTATTGTGTGATTTCAGTTTAATAAGAGAAACTCACCGTCTTCATAGCAGGCTTTATTTACTAGTCCCGGGCTATCTGCCAGATTCGTGTTGATTTCCGTCACCTCTCCGGTCAGAGGAGAGTACAACTCACTAGCAGCTTTGACACTTTCTAAAGCACCACACTCCTCTGAAACAGAAATACAGGTCGTGTTATCAGTGCTATAGCAGGAGAAAGCTTAAGATGCGGATTTCAGATTCTTCTCACCCATTTGTTCAAGCTTGGTTCCCACTTCTGGAAGCCCACAGTATACCACATCACCTAACGCTTCCTATGGTGATTAAACAGAGAAAATTAAAGAAGAAAGATCATTTTAAATTAACCTTGACAACTGCATAAAAAGAAAATATTGCAATAACAACATCACTTTTAAAGTCAACATCAAATTAAAATTGACCCCTCCCCCTTTTACATGTTATTCCAAAGACACACACAGAAAAGTGATTGTTTCAACACCTCCCCGTCTCCTCGTTAAATATTTCATTTTTTTGGAAACGCATCATATTATTGAAGTAAAACTGGTTGTGACTTGTCAAGTTGACTAATATATGGAAGCTTGTTTCTGCCAAGATACAGAAACTGAAAAGGTAACTGTGCTACTTTATCTCACAGTGCAGTCAGTTTTTTCAGGTTCACTGTTTTTATTTTTGAAGAATTGAGAAAAACTAGTATCCGACTTTCTCAGGCAACTCCAAATCTACGTCTCACAATTCAGACTTTTTCCCTCAGAATTCAGTTTTTTCCTCATCACAGAATTAGTAAAACGTATATAAATAAACATTTGAAACTGAATTGACAGCATCTATGAACACTCATTTCTTTCTAAAGAGCACACCTGAGCAAAGTTGCTGATGCCAACCGTGCCCACACTCCCCTCCACTCGCACCCACTCGTGTTTGTCTGTAAACTTCAGAGCTGGAAAACACAAGAGAATATATACAAGCAGCATTCATTAAAGTAATACATCTAAAAATAAAATATATAGTGTGCTCTCACGGTGTTATTTTAGTATAGTATTAAATATTTGAATGAGCTTTTATTTGTATTTCTTCTGTTTTCATTTAAACATTTCTATATAGCTGTAATTTATTTTAGTAAAATTAAAGGCCCTTTCTCTCGGAGCATGCAACACAACTCCTTGTTCATGCTCTTGTTCTGTCCAGACTTGACTATTGCAATGCTCTCTTGGCAGATCTTCCAGACAGTTCCATCAAACCTCTACAATTAATCCAAAATAAGGAATCTTTAATGAGCCGAAAAGAACGCACGTCACACCTCTGTTCATCAATTTGCACTGGCTACCAATAGCTGCTTGCATGAAATTAAAGGCATTAATGTTTGCCTACAGAACCACCTCTGGCTCTGCACCCCTTTACCTAAATTCATTACTTCAGACTTATATGCCCTCTAGAAGCTTGCGTTCTGCAAGTGAACGACGCATTACTGTACCATCCCAAAGAGAGACAAAATCACATTCACAGACTTTTTCATTAACTGTTCCCATCTGGTGACCTGCCTAACTCAATCCCAGCAGCTGAATCCTTACCCATCTTCAAGAAACAGCTAATAACACATCTCTTCCATCTTTATTTGACCCTCTAACTCTAACTGCTTATTTATTCTCTAACTGCTAGCTTCTCTTGTAAAACTAACACTCGTTTTCTTAAAAAAAAAAACCTTCCTACGTGTACTGTGTTAGACTAACCAGGACTTGTAATAGCACTTGCATGTTGTTGCTCTTTTGTTGGTTTTGATTGCTTACATAATGTCCTCATTTGGAAGTCGCTTTGGATAAAAGTGTCTGCTAAATGAATAAATACAAATTTAAATTAAGAATAACAACAGTATTCTCATATTATGAAAAAACTACCTTTTTTTTAGAATCCCATGAGAATTTGGCCTATTTAGGTTTGAAAGAACCATTCCTTTCAATGAGAGTTCTTTCAAGGACATGTTGTTTTTTGCAATAATATTAACTTACGCTGATGATAGTTTGACCATTCAAACTCCATAAAGTTAATGATGCATCAATTTCCAGGTCGGTCGTTTCATTTCACTACAGGATTTCTGAATTAATCTCTTAAATTACTGTACTGAACATGATGCAGTCACTGAAGGTGGAAGTAACTGTAAAAGGTCAGGTTAAGGCATGCCAAAGGGTGAACTTTCTGTGCCAGACAATTGCAAAACAACCACCGGCTTTCAAACAGGTTTCTCTCTCTCTCTCAAATAAATGATTAATGCATTCAAATAAATACAATCTTATTTAAGATCTTATGTAGACAGAATGCTAACGAGCCTTAACTGACAAAAAAATGACCATAATTTGCACGGTCATCATCTTCTTGTCCATACAAAATTCATAAACTCGGCAGAATGTATGCGACCGCTGCACCTGATGTTCACAAACTTTCATAACTGGTAAATGTTTGTGAAATGGCAGAGCCTTGATTAATCCGTTTTTTGCTTGCAATCGTGAAATGCAACCTTTTTCCTTTTTTTTTTGGCTATTCGTTGTGGGGCAGGGGGGGGGGATTTCGGGTCGGGTTCGGGCTCTAAATTTAACTGTGCCGCTCGGGTCGGGTCGGGTCAGACGATCTCGGGTACGGGTCGGGTTCGGGCTTCAGTTTTGAGCCCGTGCACACCTCTACCGAGGACTCCCAGAGGGGCAATGCCTAGCATCAGCCCATGCAGAAACAATACAGGTTTAAACCAGATTATGAGCAGGGCTCAATGCTGAAGCATGGCTTGATGCACGACCCTCCTGTAGTTATTTTAGAGTTAGTTACATTTGAGGACACCTAATGTATTCCTGTGGATCAGCTGTAGAGCAATGTGTTAGCAGCGCAAAAGGTCAGAGGTTCAATTCCCAGCGAACACACATACTGATAAAAACATATAGTCTGAATGCACTGTGAGTCGCTTTCGATAAAAGCATTTGCTAACTGCATAAATATAATGAAGGTGATGCATCAGTATAATTTCATAGATTTCGTGAATGACAGAGATCATGTGTAGGTAGAGTCATGGGCCTCTGATTTACCTTCATGGGCACAAGATGCAGCACGGTCTTTAATTAGCTTTAATTTAAGATCTCAAAATAATTAGAGCCACGTGATAATACTGAACCAGGAAAATTAGTCAAGCGTGGCGAGTTTGATCCGATGAAAGCGTCAGCCAAAAAAAAAAAAAAAAACCCTGAACAGTTACAAATATTGTGCACTTTTAACACAAAAACATGTAACAGTTCAATAAATAAAGAGGCAATTTAAACCGAAGATTCAAATTCGAATCCGCGAAGTAACTTTCTACGAATAACGTTACATCACTGGAACGGTTTTTTTTGTTTTTTTTTATCACTGGAACGTATAAAACGCCCGCAAACCTTCATGACGTAACAAACGAACCAAAGTAAGACACGTTACAAATAACACCCAATACAAACTCAGTCCAGCATTCCAAACCTCAGCATTTAGAAGACTAGAGCATTTAAAAAGACCAACATGCAAACAGGAATGGCTGCAGTTCTTGCGGCAAAGCTAAATGCGAGATGTAAAACGGAGGAGCCGCGGAGTTCTGTAAAGTTTTTACCTCCCGAGAGCCGCGAGCTCGTGTAAAGCGTCCTTAAAATGTTTGGTCTTAGCGAGTTTTGGCACGTCCAGATATGTGCAGGTCTCGTGAGCAGGGGCAATGCTGCCGAGACGCATCGGATCGCCGAACACATCGCCATCTTCACCGACTCTGGGCTTCAGTCATGAAATAGCAGCCTGATGCACTTGACCGCGCGAGAGAGACGAGGCGCGCTCCCGCTGAAACGCAGACCTCGCGCTGCTGATAAGTTTGATTGAGAATAAAGATATCGATAACGAAAAGAACACTGGCACACACAATATGACCTGTTATACAAAGTCCAAGCACGATGAAAGGAAAAGGATGCGTGTAGCACAATGACTAGAAATCCCTTGGTTTTGAGAGCTATGGAAATACAAAGTACGTTTCTTTCACATAGACTACGGACTTTAAGCCATACATAGGCTAGTTATTATGACTTATGCACGTAGCTCGAGACGTATTTTATGTGGTTTCTGCTATTCACACTTGCTAAATATGATCCGACTTCAAACGAATAAGCACAAAAACCGGCTTAAAGACTGCAAGTCTGAATAAAGTGTAAGGCTAGATTGATTGTGCCTGCAATTAAACATTTTACCAGTTACTTTTAATTATCTAGTGATTTTTTTAAGTTCACACAGGTGTCATAGCAGAATAACAACAGGTGTAATTAATCACAATAACCTTGTTGCAGTAACATTTGACAAACATACTCGTCACAATATTTCAGTCTAATGTTTTATATACAGGTGCATCTCAATAATTTAGAATGTTGTGGAAAAGTTCATTTATTTCAGTAATTCAACTCAAATTGTGAAACTCGTGTATTAAATAAATTCAGACTGAAGCAGTTTAAGTCTTTGGTTCTTTTAATTGTGATGATTTTGGCTCACATTTAACAAAAACCCACCAATTCACGCTCAACAAATTAGAATATGGTGACATGCCAATCAGCTAATCAACTCAAAACACCTGAGCCTTCAAAATGGTCTCTCAGTTTGGTTCACTAGGCTACACAATCATGGGGAAGACTGCTGATCTGACAGTTGTCCAGAAGACAATCATTGACACACTTCACAAGGAGGGTAAGCCACAAACATTCATTGCCAAAGAAGCTGGCTGTTCACAGAGTGCTGTATCCATGCATGTTAACAGAAAGTTGAGTTGAAGGAAATGTGTGGAACAAAAAGATGCACAACCAACCGAGAGAACCGCAGCCTTATGAGGATTGTCAAGCAAAATCGATTCAAGAATTTGGGTGAACTTCACAAGGAATGGACTGAGGCTGGGGTCAAGGCATCAAGAGCACCACACACAGACGTGTCGAGGAATTTGGCTACAGTTGTCGTCAGAGGCGTCTTACCTGGGCTAAGGAGAAGAAGAACTGGACTGTTGCCCAGTGGTCCAAAGTCCTCTTTTCAGATGAGAGCAAGTTTTGTATATCATTTGGAAACCAAGGTCCTAGAGTCTGGAGGAAGGGTGGAGAAGCTCATAGCCCAAGTTGCTTGAAGTCCAGTGTTAAGTTTCCACAGTCTGTGATGATTTGTGGTGAAATGTCATCTGCTGGTGTTGGTCCATTGTGTTTTTTGAAAACCAACGTCACTGCACCCGTTTACCAAGACATTTTGGAGCACTTCATGCTTCCTTATGCTGACCAGCTTTTTAAAGATGCTGATTTCATTTTCCAGCAGGATTTGGCACCTGCCCACACTGCCAAAAGCACCAAAAGTCGGTTAAATGACCATGGTGTTGGTGTGCTTAACTGGCCAGCAAACTCACCAGACCTGAAGAACATAGAGAATCTAGAGTATTGTCAAGAGGAAAATGAGAAACAAGAGACCAAAAAATGCAGATGAGCTGAAGGCCACTGTCAAAGAAACCTTGGCTTTCATACCACCTCAGCAGTGCCACAAACTGATCACCTCCATGCCACGCCGAATTGAGGCAGTAATTAAAGCAAAAGGAGCCTCTACCAAGTATTGAGTACATATACGGTAAATTAACATACTTTCCAGAAGGCCAACAATTCACTAAAAATGTTTTTTTCAATTGGTCTTATGAAGTATTCTAATTTGTAGTGAATTGGTGGGTTTTTGTTAAATGTGAGCCAAAATACTCACAATTAAAAGAACCAAAGACTTAAACTACTTCAGTCTGAATTTATTTAATACACGAGTTTCACAATTTGAGTTGAATTACTGAAATAAATGAACTTTTCCACGACATTCAAATTTATTGAGATGCACTTGTAAATGTTTAACATCTATCAAATATTTTACATTCTCTCTATAAAATAGTGTAAAATTGATACATTTACACTTGTGGTAAGAAATGTATAGTTCTTTAAACTGCAAAATAAAATGTACACGTTATAATGACAACTACCATTAATTTACTGTCATGTACAAGAGTGCTTTGTTTTGAGAGGGGATGTCTCTTATTTGAAATAAAAGGAGAGAAAACTGATGATTATATGCAATATGGAAACAAAACCCACAAACCATTTGGCTTGTCCAAGTCATTTAATGTGATTCAATTGAACAGCCATTAAGCCTGTTAAAAAACACAGTTGGACAGAAGATCATAAAACATCCAAACATGGCAGAGAAACATGTTAAATCACCTCAGGCCACAAAACTGCAGGATATTTTGACAATGGGTAACAGAAAGGACAGCAGGGTTCCTATTCCCCATAAAACTGTGAGCCGTACGTTAAAAGATCTACTCAAATCTTTCCCTTCAGTATGGACAGTGCATAGGTCTTAAATATTTAGGCTATAACCCTCAAAATTGACAGTTCAGACTGAATCAAGAAATCCAGAGATGGATGGTATGTATTCGTATGAAGTCCGTCACAGCGTTACACTGATGTGCCCTCTGCAGGTGGTTTATTGTCTTCAGGTTTCATGGCCGGAAAGAGAAGCACCTCCTAAAGTAGAGCACATCAAGTCATGTCAGAAGCAGTTTTAATAGCAAAGTATATACAGAACGAGATTTGATCAGTTTATTTACAGGGACAAAACATTTTTAAAGTCCTAAAAAAGGGTGGGTCGTACCTTGATGTTGTTGGAGTCTGTGAGGAACATGGTGAGGCGGTCGATGCCCATGCCCCATCCTGCCGTGGGTGGAAGGCCGTACTCTAAGGCAGTGCAGAAAGTCTCGTCGATAAACATCGCCTCATCGTCACCCTCTGCCTTGGCCTGTGGACAGACAGAACATTCATTCAAACAGAGGACGCTTTCTTAGTAAAAGAAAAAGCCAGGTATGATGTTAATCCTCATTAACAGGATAAAAAAAATAAGTTAAAAACTAAGATAGTCCCCTGAAAATCAACACTTGTGCAAGATTAACACAGAAAATGATGTATTCGATAGTTTATCTTCACCTTAGCCTGCTGCTCAAACAGTTCTCGTTGTCTAAAGGGATCGTTCAACTCTGTGTAGGCGTTGCAGATCTCCTTCTTCATCACAAACAGTTCAAATCGCTCCGTTAGACCTTTCTGTGACCTGTGCCTGAGGTGGAGACATCAGTTTATACATCAGTTGTGATTTAACAATACACATCAGTGAAAAATCATTCAAATATTGAAGTTAGGCACATACCATTTTGCAAGAGGACTCATGATCTGTGGATGATCACAGATGAAAGTTGGATTGATGCACTTCACCTCCAGGAAGTCTCCCACCAGCTGTCAACAATAATGTGCCAAAAAGAGTTTAAAATGTGTGTATGATGATGAGCAGGAAAGAATATGAAAAGTATAAATAATATTTTTTTTTAAAGTGCCTTGAATGCATATTTTTAAGAGACAAAAATAAACAAACAAGTATCTGCCAATTTAAAAAGGCCAAAGTTAGGCTTCTGGGGCAGGATCCATGTGTATAGTACATTATATATATATATTTTTATTTAATGCCATGTCAGCATCACAGGCAACTTTCATGGCAAAAACAAATTTTAAATAAATACGTATAAAAAAAATAATGTATAAAAAATAAAGTATAAAAAATACAATACAAATCAGCAAACAAACAAACAAGCTATATTACAAGATTTTTTCATTAACATATGATAAAAAAAATCTAAAACTTTTTCTGGCTAAATTGTAGTAAATAACTCAAGAGTTCACATCATAAAAGAGTTTTCTACATACATTAAAAGCTGGACAGTCCAATAAAATTAGTTTGACAGAAAGAGGAACCTTGCAAAACATGCTTTGAGCAGGGCGCAGGATTCATGAGAATCTCAAGTCATTTAATGAGAAGAATTTCCAACGGAATGTTCCGAAGTGCAATTCTTCATTTTTTAAACATGTTCTCCAACAAAAACAAAAAAAACATCAAAAGACCATCTTTCTGTGCTTGATAACACTTAATAAGTGTGAACGTTTTTCATTGCAACTGGTTTAAATGTCATTACAGTGTCAGTTTTTGTCAAGTACTGGTGGTGGTTGAGGAGAAACATGATTGTAAAGCGCTCTGGGTGTACAGCAATACACATTAAAGCACTATATAAATGCATAAATTATTCATTCATTCATACTTCACACCTTGTCCAGAAGACGGGCAGTTGTCCTGGGAGGAGGGCATTCAACTTCTTTCTGAACACAAAGGTCATCCAAGAACTTGCGCGTTTCTGTAAACAAAATAAAACAATAAATGATGAGCTTTAATCATTCTAACAGTAGAGTAAAGCCCCAGCACCTATGTTAGGATAAGTCAATACATGTTTAACTGGTACTACTAATACTTTGTAAAAACCAAGTAGTTCAACAGATCTTCTCTGTGCTTGGTTCATGGACTGGAACCCTTACCGTCACTGTCGTAGGTGTCAGGAGCTGGAAACTTCACCCCCAATTCCTTCTCCAGGTCTTGAGTCATGCTGATCCGTTTGAAGGGGGGAGTGAAGTCTATTTCATAGGCTTGTCCCTCTGGACCATCAGGATGATACGCCACCTTATAACCTCCGGTAATGTGCTTCACCATTCCTGTGAAAGCAGCATAGAAACTTCACTTGGTGCTCTCAGACACATCATTTTAAGTACTAACAGATTAAAAAATTTAGCATGTTAAAAATAGCATGTTAAAAGGTTAGTTTATTCAAAAATGAATATTCTGTCATTAGATCCCTCATGTCGTTCCAAACCTTAAGACCTTGCTTTTCAGAAGACAAATGAGGATATTATTAAACCTGAGAGATTTCGGTCCCTCAACCAAAACTCTGGTGCTTCAAAAAAATTCATATCCATATAAATGGATTACTTTTACAATGTCTTGAACTTTTTGAAGCTTGAAATTGTTCCTGTGTGGCTCAGTGGTAGAGCATTGCGTTAGCAGCGCAAACGGTTGTGGGTTCAATTCCCAGGGAACACACATACTGATTAAAAAATATGTATAGCCTGAATACACTGTAAGTCGCTTTGGATAAAAGCATCTGCTAAATGCATAAATGTAAATGTTGGTTATGCAGTCTTTCAATGGATGCACAAAAATTAAGAGAAAATATAAAAACAGAGTTTTGAAGATGAATGCAATTCTTATTCTATCGTTTACACTACTCCGGCCTTTTCAAGTTCGAAAAAGCTGCAGACCCTGTTTTAATTTGAAAACGCCGGAGTTGCATTTCAGTGTAAACTTACCAAAACGGAGACTTTTGAAAATGATGGCGCCCTGCTCGTTATTGTACCCATACATATGTATGGGTAGATTCCCCAATCGACCGCTCTAAGCACGCAGACGTGTCCGCCATCTAAATAATAGGGCATCTACCTACACAGATCTATGGTTGTACCTGCATGAATGTCATGTAACATGCGTTTTCGGTTGTGTAGTGTAGACGGAGATCGTTTCTGAAACGCCAGTGTAAACATGAATCGTTTTCATTCTAAAACGCTGTTTTAAAATAAAAACACACTAGTGTAAACAGGGCCTAAGTATGGAATAACCGTTTTATACAAGCAATAAGCCCGTGATGCCATGGTTTACAGTGAATTTATAACAGTGAAGGGAGTTTTAGCCCCTTAGTTGTTATAAAATCACTGTAAACCACAGCTTATTGGGGCTTATTGCTTTATGTACTGATGTTTTTTTCTCTCAACAATGCAATTTTTACTTTATGCAACTTATTCTCCTGAAAACATTGTAAATTATGACAGAATTGTATATTTTCATTTGCTTTAAGAAGCACTAGGAATGAGAAGAAAGAAACTAAACAATTGTTTTGACTTATGTGTATTGCATATTTTCTTGTGAAGTTTCATCCTCTTCAGGAAAGGATGCAGACATTTCAGAGCAGAAAATGAGCAGAACAAGGTGCAGCAGGGGTTTAACAAACCTGAGAGCAGCCTCTCTGTGATTTCCATCAGGTCATGATAGTCGGCGTAAGCCATGTAAAACTCGCATGTGGTGAACTCTGGGTTGTGAGTGAGATCGATGCCTTCATTACGGAACTGACGCCCGATCTCATACACACGGTCGATTCCTCCGACTACCAACATCTGGGACGTTGAGATTGGTTAGATATTATGCAAGATAACTCAAGAATTTCAATACTGAACCACTCCTGCAGTGACCCACTTACCTTATGGTAAAGCTCAGGAGCAATTCTCATGTAGAGTTTCATATTGAGCTCATTGTGGTGAGTAACAAATGGTTTTGCCACAGCACCACCAGGTATCAGGTTCATCATTGGTGTTTCGATCTGTAAAACACATTCACAAATCACAACCATTAAAACATGAAAGAACTGAAGAACCTCTCAGTAGACAACCGAAATGTGCACTGCTTTTCTTTGCAGAAAACAACATCCTTACCTCAAGAAAGCCAAGCTGGTCAAGAAAGCTGCGGAGATAGGTGATAATCTTGGCGCGGGTCACAAACTTCTGTTTCACAAATTCATTAAGAATCAGGTCCAGATAACGCTGTCGGAACCTGGTTTCCTGAAGGAACAATGACAAATTTTATCATGTAGATCGGTACACGCAACATTATGAGTGAAGAATAACACATAACATATATAATAATTCTATAACACATCTGATAAATTCATTAATGGCCACAGAGGCATCTACTGATAACTGTTACAATCAGTAAATGCTAAAGCTCCGAGTCCAAGTCAATGTTGCATAAGCACTATTCATAAAAATACTGACTGCTTTTGGAAATATCATGCAAATTCTCTATGAAAAGTGTACTTAATGTCAAGGTTCGCGGAGCGAACCAAAAGGAGGGGGGGCCCGGGGGAGAGGGATGAAGAACTAAATGTAATATTAACAGTACTAATGGTATTATTTAAATGCCACATATAGCCTTTGTATTTTAAAGCTTTAATTCTCCCACGATTCTGAAAACAAAACAGACAACCAAACAAAATGTGTAACTTTATTAATGTTATAGATGAGTCTATTGAAAAATATGTTTAATAATTTAAACGAATTAGCCTAGTTATGTAAAAATTCATTTGAAATAAATGAAGACTTGTTTGGTTTTGAATCTCTTGAACGGATGATTGAGACATCAAACACATTTAACAGTCACTGTTCGCCACCTACTGGCATAATGTAACATATACAATCATTATTTGCAGCCTATAAAACATACAAACTTCAATACAAATTACATTAACTTAATAAATCCCATAAATGCTTGTCTGTGCATTCAGCAGAACACTTCAATCCTATTTTAAAGCAAATGTGAAAGTGCATAAAAACATGGTTAAATCCTACATAAGCTGGTCAAAACGAGCACTTACACATTCAGTCAATCAAAAATAATAATTTAACCTATAAAACATTATCAATTAATTGCAACTAGAATGCAATTATGAGCTCAAAAACATTACATTAAATCTGCACTAAATATTCTTGTAAAGTATATTTATTCAATAATAAGTAACTGTTTTTAAAGTATGCTAAAGTGAACTGCTTTTTCACAAGGGACTGCCGGCAATGTGTTTAACGGCATATTTGTTTTTGCTTGCTTCTGTACTGACACTAAAAATGCAAATAAGAGTCAAAGATGATGTTAAAAACTAAAAGAAAGTAGTTGTTTCCGAGGTGTTTCAACAGCTAAACTTTACCTTGTCTTTCAGGCCAAAGTGAAGGTGGGGAAGCATATGAAGACATGGAGACAACAGGGTCATCTCGATCGGGATGATGCTCAGCTCGCCCTTCTTTGTCTTGCCAGGGTTCCCCCGGACCCCGATGATGTCCCCGCGCCTTAATTTGTTGTTGATGTGCACAAAATCTTCTTCTGATTTGTAGCTCCTAAGAAGAGCACACCAACAACTGATTAGGTTCCTGCGATAAAACAAAGGCATGAGTGAAAGGTGATGGGGCAGAGTGCAGATCAGACCTGGAGTTGGCCATGACCTGCAGCTTGACTCCCTCTCCTCGCAGGTCATAGAACAGCAGCTTGGCACCTGAAGCCCTCTTGGCATGGACACGACCTTTCAATCAAGCAAAACGCAGGGGTACAAAATAAGAAAGGATCAAAAGGTCTTTAAAAGTAAGGTCCAGGTCAAACAGCCAATATATATATTAGGGATGGGTCACGATTTTCGAATATTCTATTTAATTATAGAATATCGATTAGGTTGTGCGATTATTTTCTAAAGGTGTACCAGGGCTTGACAATAAAGACTGTCCGATGGTGTGAAGGACGCTCGGATTTGTCACACCAGATCGGGCCACTGCAGGTCGTCACTAAATTGTATCATTTGCATGCGTTTTTAAGCCTTGTTTGTTTAAAAATGTAAGCGATTAAAAAGCATTTGGGCGCGAAAGACAACTCCTTTCAGTACATGCGCGTTGTGTTCTGTTCTGTGTGAACAGCGCGAGCACCGACAGCCGCGTCTCTGACACGCGCGAGCTGCCTGAACGGGCAAATACATGAAGAATGCCAAATTACCTCTCTTGGCAAGTAACTTTAGCAATAATTAATCTATATTGAATTTATATACTGGAGTACAGATGCACAGATCAACAGGATATTTGTTTGTTTTATTTTAGAGCATCTTCTGTTCCGTGCTTGAACACAAACTGCACTGTCGGCACTCGGGCGCGGCACACATACATACACACACACACTACGTGTGAGCGCTAACCACGCCGGCGAACGAACTTCTGATACGTGCAGACTGATTGCGTGAACAATAGACCTGTTAAACAATATATTGCGAGAGGGCCGTTTGTTACAGCGTCCCAAAAACTCAAAATAATAAACCAAAGTTAACAAAACGATGCACTCCACTAGAGTGCTTCTCTGCCGCCTTCACGTGATATCAGAAACGTCCTGTTTCCCTCTAATGAAGCCGTGACGAGCTCCCTGCATTCAAATTATTCGTTTTTTGCTGAAATAATAACGTAATATTCCACTGGTTGATATATTATATTTATATGCAAAATATTTGTGTTGTTTTTCGTGTTAAATGTGAAGAATGACAGGTTGGATGCCACACTTATTATTATTATTTTTTTGGCAGCATATACAGGTGTAATTTTCACTTTAACTTCAGGCAATGTAACATGATTTTATGATTGTAATTTTGACTTTATTCTTAAAATATTATGATGTTAATTATTTAGTTATTTATTTGAGAAGGATAAACTGATAAAACTTGTGCTGGCCGCTTGGTATTTAAAAAAAACCAAAACTTGAATTTAACAAAAATAAGATGTTCCAATCATATTTCTAAATTAAATTAATAAAGGAAACAAAAATGACCAATTTGCTATTAAAAACCAAAACTGAACTATTTAAATGGCTCAGACACGGGCTCAGACTCAGGCGGGGAATTCTGAGAAGCTGCAGGGATCTATATTATTCCCTTGTTTCAATTCAAAGTTCACTGAACTAATTGTGAACAACACTCCCGTCTTCTTCCCGAGCATGTGAACATGTTCATTTAATATATTTATGTATATGAAATAGGTTATTGTTATGAAGACAGACGTTAAAATTAATGTTCACATAATAAGTGCCGTCATTCAGGTGGTTCACAATATGTTTTAGCGCGTAATATGTTTTAAGAATGATATTCTGTTTAGCGCTTATGTTTGACGCCTATTATTCATTGATGCATTAATCAGATTTAAGATTTTGTTTTTAATAATATGAATGTTCATGCTCATTTTTAAAATAGAAATGTCTAGCCTTATGAGCAGTTGATAATCGACGGACTGTTCTGTTAATAAATGCCGTCCTTCGGTTATGTTATATTAATATGTTTCAGCAATCATACTTTACAACCATTAATTTTCTTGGGTTAAGATAGACTATTCTCTAATTAATTAAATAGTTTGTTATCATACAGATTGAAAGCCTGGATGGTCTCTCTCCCCCTCTCTCTCTGTGTGTGTGTGCGTGCGTGCGTGTGTGCGCGTGGGTGGGCGGGTGCATGCGCGGGAGGGGTGCAATTTTCGAATAGTAATCGAATAATACCCAGCGATTATCGAATATTACTTTTGCTTAAAATGCCCATCCCTAATATATATATATATATATACACACACACACACACACACACACACACACACACACACACACATTTCAAGGCAACACTGACTGAAGCAGCAGCCTCTCTATGTTTTTTAATCTCCCGCTCTGTTCCATCAGAGGCCGCGTGTCAATAAAGATGGCAGATCATCACACATCACATCAGTCACGTGCAGAGCCGAGCCGTTTTCATTTTGTCTAGAAAGCTAACATTATTCAGTAATAAAGCAAATCATTATAAAACCAATGCAATTGCAATTTCAAGCACTTTATCTAAAAATCAAGCATTTTCAAGGATTTATAGCACTTGAACCCTGCATTTCGATGCTCTTTAATGTGTCGTGACTCGTGACAGATCACCGCAGCCATAATTCAAGCGGAAACACGCAGTGCACGTAAACAATCATCACTTCCTCTTCACTAACTTCCACTTAACTAGAATGTCTCTAGTAATCGCTCAATCAGAGTTTTAACCATGGAAAGACATCAATAAAACATGTCAACCTTACATTTACAAAATAAACTTAATACTTAACTAGAAAATTTGCCTCTAGAGAGAAACATTTTGATAGAAATATGCACTATATTACATACCAATTATATTTGTACTTAACCCGTTAGCAATTTCTTTATTATTTAATGCAAATGTAAATAAATCTGTCATGTAAATAAGTTTACCGATTAAACGTTCATTCACTAACAAAATGGTGTTATTCAGTTCAGTTACCCAAAACTTTTATTTTGTATGTGATTAATCGTTTGACAGCACTAGTTGTCAAACAAGCAGAAAACATTTACCTGATAAATTGAGGACGACATCGGTCAAGTGGTCTCCTGGCTGAAGGTTGTTATATCGGTCGATGAACTCTGAAAGCGACAAGTCCACGTTGAATTTGTGAGGGTATGGGTCTTCAGCGGTTCCCTTCAAGGCTTGAATGGCTTGTGAACGGATCTTGAAGTATTGCTGCATTGAAAACAGAAAGGTAAGAAGAGACTGTTACAATTCATTCTGATTTTATATGCCAGAAATGTGACTTCAATAATCAATAATCAACGTACATTTGGGTCCAAGGTTTCCTCATCGGCCCCATATGCATTTTGCTGTGACTTGTCATTGGTCTCCTTCGGTTCCTGATGTTCTTTGACCTTGGTTTCCTTCTCAGCTGCTTTCTTCTCAGCTTTCATGCGCCTTTTCAGCTCACTGTGAACATATAAGAAAGAAGATCAGTCGCCGTGCTTGGAAACACTACAGGCATTGGTGTTGCACATCTAGCTGTGGAAGCCCACAATTTATTTAGTGACAAAAGGTTGGTCGCTTTTCGCATTAAATGGAAACACCACCAACCTTTTGCCACTTCTCCAGCGACTTGCTTCAATAAGCAAAGGCAGGTTTTGTGAGCTGGGAAGAGCAAACATCTGTGGCCTGAATGCTTGCAGTCTGCATATTCTGACCAGAGTCAACATGATGCGAACGTCCTATTTGATGAATCAAGAAAAGTCAGGGTCAGATTCATTGAACCCTTAGCAAAACGCACTACACGGATAGTATCTTATGGTGATACTATGGTACTTTGGAATTAGTATTCACTATCATAAATATATTTTGGTATCAATGGGGGCAGACATGTATAAATGATACTCCTCATTCTAGAATAAAAACAACAATGCGTCCTGACAATAAGCTAACGTTAGCTTAACATGTCTAACCTCAATACAACTGACTCCAAATGATTCGTTCGTTTGAGTCGGAACGATTCTATGAATCGTTTGAATCGGTTCACAAATAAAAGCGGAAATCGGAACAGCATAAGCATACTGTTATTCACTTGTTTGACAGGCCTATAATGATATTGCAGAAATTGAAACAGTAGTAACGGTTATGCTAGCAAGGTAACGTTACTCTGAATTCACATTGCGTCAGATTTGTAATGAACCGAGAACCGAGAGCCGAAAGTGAAAGCATTTAACGTTAGAGTGAACAGAATAAATACCGAAAATAATAAGTTACTTTAATAGCCTAATAGCAGAAAAGCCACAATAAGATACGCCTACGCAGTCACGACGTACAATAATGGCTAAACGTAATTTTTTGAACGGTTCTTGTAAACGACCAGGGTCACGGAAATGACGAGGGTCTCATAAACGAACACGCCATTATCTTTCTGGACACCGCCACGGGACTGTGGACGATGAAGTTATCATGGACAGCTTAAGTGCAACCGCCTGGATCTTTTGCATATTTACATTACATAAAAGACTGACTTATTCTCAAGGGTGCTCGCGCGAGAGAGTTATCTTCGCGAACACTACACATGATGATGAATCGGAGTCAAAACACGCTGCGAGTCGGTCTTGTTCACCACGTTGCCCAGCAAGCATTTCCCCCATCAATCTCATATATTACGACGGATGCGATTAGCCACATAATACACATATGCAAACTTATTGAGTGTTATTTCGTACAGAATCAGTTTAAGCGCTGTAATGCGGTAAATGTATACTTTTTGCTGAGTTTCTCTCCATCCACGACAGCTCCGTCTGCCATCTTCTCCTCCGCCAAACACACACAGCAGCCGCGGCCCGTGAAGCCACACACACTGCACTGCAGCAACAACGCGCTGATGTTCAACCACACTTCAGTCTAAAAGTACCGTTGCTTGGCGTTGCATCATTTCCTCTTTCTGGTAATCAACTTTTAGTATATTTTTTATAATTATTTGTCATATATTTGGATAATATGTGCATATAAACTAAACCAGAAATGTTCCTTTACAGTATAAAACAAATGGTACATTATAGTTGATTAAATTGTGAAACTGTAAAATGTTAAAAAAAATCACACACACACACAACAAAAATGTGTTTTATACATAAAACTACAAATAAAATGATATGCCTATATATCTGTGTGTGTGTGTGTGTGTGTGTATATGTAATTTTATTTTATAGTATACTGTATAAAACAAAATTATAAACACACACACACACATATATATATATATATATATATATATATATACACAAATATATTATAGATATATACTATACGTATAAATGTGTGTGTGCGTGCGTGCGTGCGTGATTGTAGGGCCATCACTTTCATCTGATTTATGAAATTTTTTGTCATGTTGCATCAGTTCTGGTCATTCTATTTTTTCAGTAGTTCACCCTCCCACTGTCTTAAATATGTGCAATGCAACGGTGTTTAACATATTCATTAGCATTTATTTAATTCTGTGAGTAAAATTATGCCTACACGTGAAACTAATTTAAAGTTTTGTCTTTTGAAGTAGGCCTAGTGCTCACATTTATTTTAAAATAACTTTACTTCGACGGTCCTGTCTATGTGTTATCCACAATATTCGAAGCAGCTCTAATATTTTCCGAATATTTGTAATGTGTATTTGAATGATACAAAATGCATAGTTACACGTTTAAAACGCAGGTCTATGTGATCTCTCGTCTCAGGCTGAGAGCGGTGACCTCTATTGCTCAGAAAACATACCTGCAGTTCTCTTCATTCACTGCAAGGAAATAACTCTAACTGAATAATACCGTTTTACCATTGTAATTATTACTGGCCAATTACAGCATCTCGCAAAAGTGAGTACACCCCTCACCTTTCAGTAATAAGTTTAGTATCATTTTAGTATCTTCTCAAGGGACAATACTACTCAAATGAAACTTGGATATATTTTAGAGTAGTCAGTGAGCAGCTTGTATAGAAAAACAAATTCACTGTCCTTTAACTATAACTCAACATATAGCCATTATTGTCCAAATAACTGGCAACAAAAATGAGCACACCCTAAGTGAACATGTCAAAACTGTGTCCAAAGTGTCAATATTTAGTAGGGTCACTATTGTTATCTAGCACTGCCTTACTCCTCCTGGGCATATAATTCACCAGAGCTGCACAGGTTGTTGCTGGCATCCTCTTCCACACCTCCACAATGACACAACGGAGCTGCTGGATGTTTGACACGTGGTGCTTCTCCACCTTCCGCTTGAGGATGCCCCACATGCGCTCAATAGGGTTCAGGTCTGGAGTCATACTTGGCCACTCCATCTCCTTCACCTTCAGCAGCAGGGCAGTTATCATCTCGTCGGTGTGTTTGGGGTGGTTATGTTGGAAAACAGTTTCTAAAGGGAGGGCATCATCTTCTGCTTCAGAATGTCACAGTACATGTTGGAATTCATGTTTCCCTTAATGAACCGCAGCTCCCCGATACCAGCAGTACTCATGCAGCCCCAGACGATGCTACCACCACCACCATGCTTGACTGTAGGCAAGATACAATTTTCTTGGTACTCCTCACCAGAGCGTCGCCACACATGCTGGACTCCATTTGAGCCATGTTTACCTTAGACTCATCAGACCACAGGACATGGTTCCAGTAATCCATGCTCTTGGCCAGGTTGTCTTCAGCAAACGGTTTGCAGGCTTTTTTGTGAGCCAGCTTCAGAAGAGGCTTCCTTCTGAGACGATGTCCAGCAAACTGACTAGTTGCACTGTGTGGCGTATGGTCTGAGCACTGACAAACTGACCTTCCACTTCTGCAACCTCTAAAGCTATGCTGGCAGCACTCATGCTTCTATTTTTTGAAGCCAGCTTCTGCACCTGACACACAGCACAAGGACTCAACATCTTTGATCGACCCTTGCGAAGCCTATTCTGAGTGAAACCCATCTTGGAAAACCTCTGTATGACCCTGGCCACTGTACTGTAACTCAGTTTCACATTGTTACTGATCTTATAGCCTCGGCCATCTTTGTGGAAAGCAACAATTGTCAAATCCTCAGAGAGCTCTTTGCCATGAGGTGCCATGTTGAACATCCAGTGGTCAGTATGAGAGAACTGTACGCAAAGAACCACATTTTAACTGCTCTAATACAAGATACACACATTTGTATGGTCTTGTCAAGCAGACAAAACATGAACACGATGAATAGGACATGTGGCTTTGCATGGTTATACGATGTATAGCTGTTATCACTTAGGGTGTACTAAGTTTTGTTGCCAGCTTTTTTTACAATAATGGCTATGTTTATTTTCATAGTTCAAAGTTGCACATTGACTACTCAAAAATATAGTTTCACTCAAAAACTCAAAAAGTTTCATTTCTGTAGTATTGTCCCTTAAGAAGATATAATTAAATAGTTGCTGATATGTGAGGGGTGTACTCACTTTTGTGAGATACTGAAGTTATTTAACCCTAACTCTAAAATTACTGTTATATGATAGAAAAGAAGAAAAAAAACAAGCCTGAAGTTATTTTTCTTTAACCTATTTTTATTGATACATAGCAGCACATTTACAGAAAAAATAGCTGCAAGAGTAAAAATGCCCCAACAAAAGCAAAATACTTATATGATTTTTGTAATCAATTGTCACAAATATATCAGAAGTAGCTCATATTTCATCATCACATCCGACAGAGACTTTCCAAACCTGACAACACATAGCAAACTGACTCATGAAAGTATATTGCCATAAGACCGACTGTGCACATCATGACACATTAGGAATTATCATATATTAATAAGCAACAGAACCATAACAGTTTAAGTTCCTCTTTGTTGAAGGATTAAAGAAGTGAAAAAGCGGTATTATTTCTCTTGCAGTCGTTCTAACCGATTAACTGTTTAAACTTTAAAGCAATATATTGCCTGCCGCACAAAAATTAAACAGAAGCGTATATTGTATTAAACTAATTGTAAGATAATATTACGTGTTATCTGGTCACATGTAAAGTGATACATACATGTATATTTATTGGAACATATACCAGTCAAAACAGGCAATTGCCAGGAAATTATCTGATTTTAAGAACAAATCAGAAGGCACAACTACCAATTACTATATATTTACAATATCAACCAATAAAAAAACTATAATCTTTAATTAATTTTAGAGGCATATTGTTTAGTATAGATTTTGTGACTGGGATGAGTAAGAAGAATGTGTCTCAGTATACAAACAAATGAAAAAAAATGTATATGCAAAGCCTCATTTGCAATATTGAACTGTGACTTTTATTATTTTTTAAAGAAAAAGACTACCAAAGGACAAACATTGCACTTTCACACTTTACCTATTACATTTTATTAATATTTTTCAATTTATAAAAGTGATTTCACCCAAAACAAATGTTTAGATTTTTAAATTGAACTCTAAATAATTAATAATTGTTCCCAATAATCTTACAAAATAGTATTTTTAGGGGCAATGCTTGTTTTTATGGCTTGTATTTCCCAAAAGACTGATGAAATCGCTACAGGAAGTCTAGTTATGACCAGCCAGTTATTAAATCCCCTAAAAATCCAGAGTTGAGAGCCATGATATCGTTTGCAATAGTGAAAGTACAACAGAAATGTACAACTCACCACATGTGTATCAAGATGCTGACTCTCAATAAAGTCTGTGCAGCCTAAACATGATGTTACAATATACATAGCTTACACAGATTATTCTCTTTAAAAGATGGCATTCTTTACGGAAAAAAATAAACATCTCAAATGTGTCGTAATTATGCATTTTAATTGAAATCTAGGCATTGATTCTAATTGTGAAAATTCTTGAGACAAACATTTATATTTTCTAAAAAGAGGTATGGTGAAGAAGTAAATATTCACATAAATATTGAGAATTATGGAAAAAAATAACAATTATTATTGTACAGAGATCACAATAAAATGCTTTTTCCAGTTCCTGTTCACAGTTCTTCCTCATGCAGAGATATATGAGAGCAGCCTTCAAGCAAAACTTCTCCAAAGAAGAGGATAAAATAGTCAACTAAAAAGTAGGCATAAAAATCACCCAAGGTTCTGAGCAAAGTAAATGGTCAAAAATGTGACATTTAATACCAAAGCAGGCTCAAATGAGCCATTTCTGTGACATTACAGAGAACAGCTTCCTCATAATGTATATATTCATCCTGATGCTAACAACAAGACAATCTGCCGACTAACTTCACATCAGCCTAATATTCTGAGCTTTACATCACGTCTGACGCTAGAACACATTCACGAGCTTTAAATATATAACTCACGTAATGTTTCTCTACATTCAAAACAAACTCAATTCATAGCCGGATATACAAACCACCTGAGCCACAAAAACTGCCATTTTAGATCAAAGGTTAAACATGGTCTTCGGTTTTGACATGCTGATGGCCATTTATTGGCTATAAAATTAGAAAATTGATCAAAACTAGTATTTCCACTACAAAAGAGAAAGGGTTGCTTCCTACGGTGACGTAATGCTGCCATCCACGTAATATTTTTTCCACTCAATTATGTCGTTATAACGAGATCTTTTCTCGTAATAACGAGATCTTTTCTCGTAATAACGAGATCTTTTCTCGTTATAACGAGATCTTTTCTCGTAATAACGAGATCTTTTCTCGTTATAACGAGATCTTTTCTCGTAATAACGAGATCTTTTCTCGTAATAACGAGATCTTTTCTCGTTATAACGAGATCTTTTCTCGTAATAACGAGATCTTTTCTCGTTAAAACGACATCTTTTCTCGTAATAACGACATCTTTTCTCGATAAAACGACATCTTTTCTCGTAATAACGACATATTTTTCTCGTAATAACGACATATGGTAGGGCTGAGGTGAGCGTCCGCGCTGCTCAGTCTGACACAAAGGAGGATCTGCACGCTGCTGAATTGAAATACACTGTTTTAAATGTATTTAATGTAATGGTTTTAATTATAGCAGCATGTTTATTAGGATTAATCTCCAATACAACATTATCCAATAACAGCACTCAGACCCATGACTTGTTTAGGCTATATATGATCAGATCAAAACAGTTATTTTTGAATAATTGACTCTGGGCTTGGAATATTTATTTATTTGAATGACTGAAGTTTGATTGAACAACAAATCGAAATATGAACAATAACGGTAAAGGCCTCCTCATGTCGTGGCCTCGCTATGTTGAGGGAACAACATCCATTTCTCGTTTAATGCATAAACAAACCTACTTGACCTTTGTGAATTATTATAGAAATTATTTCATAATTAATTATTATATTGACCATAGGCTACCGGACTGTAGGCAATGGCACGCGATGTACACAGCATTCAAGTTTATCACGAATAGGCTAATATTACATAATAAAACTGTGCACACTATTTAAACTAAATAAAATAAAATACATTGTTATAACTGATCGTTTGTAGCCTATTCATCATCATCATCATTATTATTAGCCTATTGTTATATTAGTTTTTTCCCTTCATTTCGATCTCTTTACATAACGTTCTGACTAATTTTGTAAGTCTACTGTAAATGCTCGACACGCTAAAGCTTGGATGTGACTGGAATTTCTAGACTATTGGAAATGCAGTTTAAAGGTTGAATTTAACATTTATAAAAAATATTCTGCGAATTAATAATTATTGATATTATTGCCTACTGCCTGTTTCGTTGAGGAATTAATCATTCGTAGTTTCATTTGAAAATGAAAGCACAACACGCTCATTTATCATCATCACGCATTGGCATAAATAGCCTACAATCATAAAGTATTGGCTTAATTGTCAGAAGTTTAAAGTTTTTGCTAAATATATGGTAGTAAGCAGAGCATGTGAGCGGAGCGCCCAAAATGCCCCTTTGGTAATTTGCCAATTCCAGAATCTGTGGAATAGGCTAAGCACTCATTTGTCTAAGCTAATGTTTCTAAAACCAAATTCTAAAATCCTGTGAAGATTGACAGGCGTTTTATAGAACGCATTTCCCCTCAGTTTTGGTTTATTTTAATTTTAGAAAGTGTGTTTCTTTTATTTACGCCACAAAATAATTATTTGTTCGGTGCATTTCATCTTGTGCGTGTTTTGAATATGAAGGTTGTTTTAATGGAAAAATATACTTTTTCAGGTATTTAACTTTTTACAAAAGTTTTCCAAGTGGCTTCAAAAACAAGACACGTTTTTAAATTAAGAATTTTAATTGTATACATTTAAATTAGGGATGTTCATTTCGGTTATTTTTCCTAACCTTTAACCGACAAGAATATTTGAAATTAGAACTGAATTAAATTACAAAGAATAAGTGTCCGTGACCCGTTTAAAATACTAACATTTGTTTTTGGGGAATTAATTTTACATGCGCAAAAAACAGCAGACAACAGAACAAGGATTTACATGATCATTATCACCCACCTGCAGCACTTCTGCAAGCGGAGAAAAACACAATAAAGCTAGGCGTTATATATAACGAATAAATAGGCCTATACTAAAAATATATTTTGACTTAAATAATAATTTAAGAAAATAAAAGAAATACTGTGCAACAAGCCTCTATTTTTTTAACCCAAATGCTGAGATGAGCCTTTTGGGTAATTTATTTGGGTTATTTTTCCAGTGTTTGGGTAGTTTGTGTACATTTTATTTTATTTATAAAATAGTTTCTGTGCAGAATATCGTTCAAATGTATGCAGAGCAACATACAGGCGCAGGGTGTGAATCAATAAACAAATGTCGCTTGCGTTGCCTCGGTTTTATTGCTTGATGAAGAATCTGATGCTTTGCATAAAATAAACGATGTATTTATAAAGATACAGAACACAAATACTTTGGATGTTAAAACATGTCCTCAGAGCTGTTTGCTGTTTGTTTTTGGTCAGGTTATGAAGGCAATCGCAGTTCATTTCGTCCATGAGTGAAGCACAGGGCGGCGGTCTGATCCGTGATCAGTCCCCGCCGAACACGACTCCAGCTCGGCGTGAGAGCCAGCGCTGTTACGGTCAAAACAGAACTACAGAGTGGTCCATTTACTCGTGAATTACATCGGTTTAATGTTTAATCTTTACTTCTAATGTTTTTTAAACAAGATTAAATAGGGCAATGTGTAAAGCTTACATAAAAGCAAGCAAATTAGAAATAAAGGAAGTTATTACGTAAACCAGTGGTTCTGGAGTATTTTACATAAGTTTAGAGGATTTCAATTAATCTGTAAATATTATTTCATGCATAAAGTAAAAAAAAGCTAATATTATAATAGAAACGAATAAACCCATTAGCTGGGTTAAATCAACCATTTATGATGGGTTAAATAAACAACCCGATTTACTGGGTAAAATTAACCCTAAATGTGTTCTGTCCTATATCTACCAGCCCAAATTGGGTTGCTTTTAACCCAGTGTTTTTTAGAGTATGCAGAGTTTTTTTCATTATTGTGCTGCGCGAAATTAAAGCAGACGGCAGAAAGCTGCATTTTATTTTTTGTCTAATTTTACAAAAAATGTTCAGAACTAAATAATAAAATGCGACTTATAGGCGACTTGTTTTTTTCTCTCTCTCTCCCTCTCTCTAAAAAACGTGTTTTTTATACGCGTACAGCTTATTTTAACCATGCAGCAAACCTTTTAACATATTTTTATAAATTACTCAAAATAAATAAATAAGTGAATTTAAACCGTTTAACTGATTAATCGGTCAAAATTCGTATCAGTCGGTTAACGGTTAATGAACATCCCTATTAAAACAATTTCACCCTGAAACACAACTGTTTAGTTGAGACATTTATTCAATAATTTCACTATAAACAGGAAAAAATAAATAGGCCTAACGTTACTGGAGACATTTAATGTGAGCGCGTGATCTGAGCGGGATTTGGTTCACCTGAGCGTGAGCGGAACATTAGCGGAGCGTTTGATTTGGCCGTGAACGACTGAGCGGAGCGCACACACACAGAGCGGAATATTGAACCGCTCCGCTTCTCTCACATTCTCTGGTACAAAACGTTAATTAGGTAAAGCGATACACGAATTTAAATGGGAAAGTAATAAAATATTATATTATATGAAATAGAAATAGGCCTATAGCCCTAACAAGTTAACATAACCTAATAATACTAATAATATACAAATATAAAATTAAATGTTTAATGTTAATAAAAACTGTTTTATCCATCTCTGATAGTCCCGGGTTGCTGTGAACCGAGGACGGCCCCTAAGAAATCTATGTTTTAACTCGGCTTGTCTTTACTGTCTATCCCATCACGCAGAATAAGAGTGCATATGTACCGCTCTGCAAATTAGTCACAATAACGTTTCATACAGTCTGGATGTTGCTTTATCTCATTTAAAGCACACCACTGTTCTTCTCAATTCGGCGACACCGACGCGATCCCTTAAATTGTGATAACCGAGGAAAGCAATTTTATATACTTCCACAATAAGAACAAAATGTTACGAATTGCTTTTGTAAAATAACAGCGTGCGCTTTCTGGCGCGCCTATGTCTAAAGGTCTACTTAAATAAAACAATCGATCGTGTTTATTTAATTCGTATAGCCTAAATCCAGCAAGAGATACTACAGTCTTTTCATCTGTACTATTGTGTTCAGTGCTCACACCCAGCCAGCGAAGACTGTTCCTTCAGTAAAGCAAAGCCTGCAATTTAACCCATAAGAAGAACGTGATGCGATGATTCAGCTAAAGATCATTTAATAATATTAAATCATTAATACATAATTAATATATAATCAGACTAAAGTATATCAAGGCCGCCCACACATGTGAAACAAATATTGAAGCAGCTCATTTGTTTACCCACGAACAAAAATAGGCCTACGAAAAATCTAGCTTAATTTGTTTGCCCGTTTTCAAACAGAACGAAATAATAATAATAATTATTATTATTATTATTATTATTAACCAATGAGAAAATCTCTTTATTTATCTTTGTTCATATTTCGATTTGTTGTTCAATCAAACTTCAGTCATTCAAATAAATAAATATTCCAAGCCCAGAGTCAATTATTCAAAAATAACTGTTTTGATCTGATCATATATAGCCTAAACAAGTCATGGGTCTGAGTGCTGTTATTGGATAATGTTGTATTGGAGATTAATCCTAATAAACATGCTGCTATAATTAAAACCATTACATTAAATACATTTAAAACAGTGTATTTCAATTCAGCAGCGTGCAGATCCTCCTTTGTGTCAGACTGAGCAGCGCGGACGCTCACCTCAGCCCTACCATATGTCGTTATTACGAGAAAAATATGTCGTTATTACGAGAAAAGATGTCGTTTTATCGAGAAAAGATGTCGTTATTACGAAAAGATGTCGTTTTAACGAGAAAAGATCTCGTTATTACGAGAAAAGATCTCGTTATAACGAGAAAAGATCTCGTTATTACGAGAAAAGATCTCGTTATTACGAGAAAAGATCTCGTTATAACGAGAAAAGATCTCGTTATTACGAGAAAAGATCTCGTTATAACGAGAAAAGATCTCGTTATTACGAGAAAAGATCTCGTTATTACGAGAAAAGATCTCGTTATAACGACATAATTGAGTGGAAAAAATATTACGTGGATGGCAGCATTACGTCACCGTAGCTTCCCCAGCATATTCAGCATTTGTATTTACTATATGCCAGTATATTCAGAGAACTTGTCGATAATACTGGTCGGACAATCCCTTCTGATTTGCCAATAAAAACAATCAGCCTTGTTCCAGCGTACCAGACACTGGCAAATAAAATAAACCAACTCATCACAATGACACAGAATGATAGAAGCATAAACTATCAATATTTTAGATATTCGGTAAAATAATAAATTTAATAATGACACACTTTTAGAGGTATTATCATAATATAATGTCACACATACGCATGTATATAGGACACTCAGACATGCAAAACAAAGCAGACACCAACTAAATGAGATGGCAAGAAATTACTCATGTAAACCATAATCAAACATAAATATCAGAAGCAATTTGTTTGTACTGATAACTGCCTTTTAAAGCAGGAATGAACATTTCTAATTGGTATAGGCTAGTATTATACGGAGAGTCCAAAGAGATGAAAGTCACTATAATTATTAATACAGTAAACATGGTTTGGAGATAGACATCTTGATGAAATGTCGACGAGTCAGAAGTAACTAACCACACTAAAACATATATAAAGTGCTAGGAGGAAAATGTCAAAACACATTTTATTTTATATTTTTATATTTTCTTTCCACATTTGACTGCGTAAAATATTTTTACAAAAGAAAAATAGCTTATAGATACTCGTGTACTGAGACAGAAAGGTATTAACGACTGTTTACAAAAAGTGTTGAAAATTTAAATCTCACTGCAGACTGCTTCTATCAAGCATTCTTGATTATATGTTTAATTAAACAGCTAAAAATAGATATCACAAAGTGATCCGAGGCTCACAGAGAAAGTGGGGTGTCTACAAATCATGTTCAGGCATAACTGCAGTCATCCCATGTGTCCTGATCTTCTCTTTCTGTCACTGTAAAAATAAAGAGATACTCGAGGCAGCGTTTCAGTTCCTCAGACTGCCACACCAGCGAAAGCCTCTGGGGAATCTCTAGGTTTCCAGGTGCCTCAAATATCCTGTGTACTCAAGGAACTTCAATATATATCTCAAACGCCTCAAAGCCTTTATTTATGATGGGGTTGCTGTGGAACTAATGACAGTCTTTATAGCAGGAACATATGGGTTGTGTTTTGTAAGTTCCTCAGAGAAATGCTCTCACGTTGAGGTTCTTTAGAGGGTTCTGGAGAATTTCAGATCAAAACAGAAGTTGATTGGCTTATGAATCTGCCAGATCTTTCAACCGGCGTCTACTTTCTCAGTGCCAATGTGTAGAGGGAATGGCCTACTCTGAAAACTCTATCTTGCTATTTTTTTATGGGGTCTAGCAAAATATCTCCAACATCATGTATTCTTCAAATATCCAAGATAGAGGATACCAAACTATACAATATGTGTGCAATGAATATCTACAATCATATATGGAATGGATTGGGCAGCCACACCTTGAAGGCCCTAGTAGGAGTGGGAGATGTTATTGCCTTGCTCCTGAAGGCTCACCAGAAGGTCGTCAATCTTCTCCATGTTCTGAGAGGTTGTCAAGGTGGTCTGCACAGTTCCTGGGTCTGCTATAGACTGCCCAAGTAAAGACTGTATTTGCCCTTCGCTCTCTTGTTGACTCTGTCCAGACTGATTGATGGCATTGATCTGGTCAGATAGTGTAGATCCTTGGCTGTTCATCAGCTGACGGCACTCTGCAGGAAATAAATAATTAGAATAGGGCTGGACAATAATTCAATATCTATATATTGTGATATAACTTTTATTTTAATAATGGTGATTTCCAATATTTAAATATACATTATCAGTGTTTCACATACATTGATTAATTTGCGGTGGCCCGCCACATTATCAACGCTGACTGCCACAAATAGATTTTCCAAAGGGCTTTGACAGTTTGTCTTTGTTGAATAAACATGAGCACTGCATGTTTCAAAATCAAAACGTGGAGTGGGTGTTTTATATGAATGTATCTTTGAAGGGAACCAAACGGTCTTCAGAAAGTTTTGATGAAATTTTCATTAGTTTCTGGGGAAGTCGTGGCCTAATGGAAGAGAGTCGGACTCT
This sequence comes from Oxygymnocypris stewartii, assembly GCA_003573665.1. NCBI lineage: Eukaryota > Metazoa > Chordata > Actinopteri > Cypriniformes > Cyprinidae > Oxygymnocypris > Oxygymnocypris stewartii. The sequence goes on along the minus strand of QVTF01026066.1, from coordinate 323,267 downwards.
TAATCGAAAGGTTGCGAGTTCGAGTCTCGGTCCGGCAGGGATTGTTGGTGGGGGGAGTGAATATACAGTGCCCTCTCCACCTTAAATACCATGCTGAGGAGCGCTTAAGCAAGGCACCAACCCCCCAACTGTTTGTACAGATATCCGTTGTGGGCATTCTTGACAGTTTTTTTGAGGCTTTTTTAAATATTGTTTATATCAATATCAGAATTGTATTGTATTGACTGAAATAAATAAATATTTGGTTATATAAATTTAGGCTATATTGTCCAGCCCTACATTAAAATGAGTTACAGCTCTGAGTAAAACAGGCAACTATGTTCAAGAATATTGACTAACCATTCTGAATATTGAAGAGGAACAGGTCTTGCTGCTGATTCTGGTTGGGCTGGTTGAGGCTTCCACTTATTGTGGTCTGAAAGAGTTGACCAGGCTGTTGCACTGGAGAGGAAGTGCTAGTCTGAATTCTGGTTACATCACTTTGTGGTGCAAAAAGAGGTTCTTGAGAAGCCATACCCCCTTGCATGCTGGATTGGTCTATGTAGAGGTTTACAGACTGTGAAGGGGCTGGACCAGAACTTGGTGCCAACTGCATTGGTTGCTGGTCTTGGAAGATGGGCTTATTCGAGGATGGGTTGACCACCATAGTAGTCTGATCCTGAAATGTCATCAGTTCAGACGACTCCTGCTGCCTGACTGTAACCATGCCAGCCTGAGAGAAGGGAAGGGAAGTGTTCTGTTGTTCTGGAGAAGCTAGGTTGCTGTTGTTCATCGATCCTATCTGGATTTGGCCACCAAATAGCAGGTTGGAGGTTTGCTCTTGTGTCACTGGAGAACTTAAGGATCCGAGGAGTAGACTAGCCTGCTGCTGCTGCTGACTAGGGGGGAGTTTGCTTGGTGATTGGGAGATGCTCTGGAACATGGAGCCAGGTTGGGCATGCTGTGGTGATTGTTGCTGCTCCATTGGAGTGCCTTGCTGAATGGGGGACAGTTGGGGTGGAGTCTGAAATACAGATGGTGCCTCGAGAGAAGATGTCTGCATAGAAGTGAGAAAGACCAGTTGCTGTGGCTGGCTGGTGTTAACAGCAAGTTGACCTGGTACAGCATTTTGGGAAAGAAACATACTGGTCGCAGAGGGCTGAGCTTCCGCTGACATGTTGGACCCACAGAGAACTGTAAGATTGCTTTGGAAAAGGGAAGCTTGGACCTGATCCTGATTGGGCGAGGTCTTCTGTGTGTGGAAAAGAGCCTCCTGTGGGCTTTGGGCTTCGGTCATGGCTGTAGGGTTGTGAAACAGAGAAGGTGAGGAATGACTGGGCTGCTGCTGAAGAAAGCCAGTTGCTTGTTGATACAAGGATGCTTGTTGCTGCTGCTGCTGCTGCTGCTGCTGCTGTTGTTGTGATGGGGTTTGCTGGAAGAGAGGGCTTCCATTCTGAACCATACCTTGGGAGGAGCTCTGCTGCTCTGAACTACAATGGATTTGAACCTGGGGCTGAAAGAGTTGATGTTGAAGGTTCTCCAAAGCTTGCTGCTGCTGGTGTTGCTGCTGTTGCAAATGGATTTGCTGCTCTTGTTGCTGGATGTGCTGCTGCTGTTGCTGGATGTGCTGCTGCTGATGCTGGATTTGCTGCTGCTGATGCTGGATTTGCTGCTGCTGCTGTTGAAGTTGATGGTGTCTTTGTTTTGACAGTGTATTCTCACTCTGGAGATGGATGTTGCAGAATCCCTTTGCTTGCAGCTGCCGTACGGCCTGCTCCAGTTGTGCCACCTCATCTGGAGGTAGAAGTGAGAGCTGCTGCTGCGAGTTGTCATCAATCTGGGATAGCCCCACCACTGAACTGCCACTGTTGCCTGTCCTCTCCTGTCCAAGACTCTCTCTGTGTTCCAAGACGAATGGTTGAACTCCTTGATGGAGCAGAGATTTATTAGGCACATGGAAAGAGCCACTGGGTGCAAGACTCTGTTCCTGGATGGTGTTGAATGGTTCTTTGTTGGAAAAGACAGAGCTCTGAGATTGATCCTGTTCTCTTGTTTGGGGTGCCAGCGGACTGGAAAATTTGCAGTTATTGGTAGAGATCTCAGCACTCATATCTAAGGCTTGCTGGGCTGAATTTATGACTTCAGAGGTCTGTTGGGTTGCAAACAAGATAAGCATAGGCATTTATCAAAATATAAAATAAATAGGGACTGATTTATTGTGGTGGTTTCGGTCTCATGATTTATACAAACCTTGAAGGCCGAGGAGTTACTGGAAACCTCCATTGGAGTGACTTCTTCTCGTTTAACAAGAGTTAAAACTGGCGTTATCGAGGCAGTATCGATTACTATATGAAACAAAAGACAAGGGGCCAGTGACATTTACATAACCATGGCTGTCATTGAGAAATATTACGAAATGCTAATAGACACATAGATGTTTGCTCACCTTTCATTTGTTCAAAACAACAAGGTGTCACTGGAGGCAAGACTTCCTTTTTCACAGAAGAATCGACAACTGTTTCAAAAACATGTTTCTAGATCAGTGATTTTTATGAATGGACCCCAATCCTGTTCCTGGAGGAACACCTACTGTACCCATACAATTTCAAACTCTACCAAAAGAAACACTCCCAATTCAACTATACATTAGTAGAGACTCCAAGTCCTGATATGAATGGGTTAGATAAAGGAGACACCCTAAATGTGTACTGTCGGTGTGCCTCCAGGAAAGGGGATGGGAAACACTTTTTTTTAGCAAACTTGTGGTGATTAAAACTCATGTTTACGGTGGAGACTAAACTGACCTGGCTCTGGAGTGTATGTAAATGGTTGAACATCATGGGAACATCCAGCATTCGTAACAATATAGATACCAACAGATATAGGAGATGTGATAGCTGGATTTTGATATGGAGGGACTTTGACAATAAGGTGATTCTAAAAGGGGGAAAAGTCAAAAGATAGAAAAATTGCACAGTTTATTTATTTATTTATTGAAGTTGAATCTGACAATTTTTCTCATAACATCATTCATTAGCAACAATTACTGGTGTCTGGTATATACACAATTTAAAGTGCCCCTATAATGGATTTTTGAAAATGACCTTTCATGTAATGTGTAACACAGCTCTAAGTGAATGAAAACATCCTGCAAAGATTTAAATATAAAGGTGCACCGTGTATAATGTTATTGTCTCTCAAAAGAAAGAGTCAACTCTGAATCATTGAAACAAGTTTTAAAATGAATCCCAAGCCGTTTCATGTTGATGTCAACATGAAACATTAGCACATTGCCCACCCGCTTGTTGATCTTTTCGCGTTGGTCTGAATGAAAAAGCAAATTAATTATATGCCACTAGATGCCCCATTTGGAGCTTTAAAAATAGCAGTTTTTCCCGTTAGCGCTGTACACAAAGCAGCACTGTGCTCACAAGTGCTCACAATGTGCTCCATGCATTTTGTTGCAATTTCAATACCAACCAGATTTATTTACTCGTCTATTTTTTAGCCCTTTTTACATATATTTGTGTAAATTTTGGACCCTATGCATAAGTATAATAGAGCTAGCTGTTGTAGCACTCAATCTATTAAAAAACACTGAAAATTACAAAGATCACTGCTGGTAGTTTAGGGCAAGTCACTGCAAACGCAGATATATTCAAAATACTTAATAAAAAAGAACTAATAATCGTATTGCGTACTGTTTGTTTATGGAGGTCATTGATATGCCGCTCTTTCCATATCCATGTCAGGCAACAATTGGGGACATCAATGTCTGTGACCTGTGCAAAGCTGCCTCTATTTTTGCAGTGTTTGATCAGCACACACAGTCAAATAATAGACGCAGCACATGCTATGGCTTACCTGATGGAAAAACTCCATGTCAATGTCAGCCTCTGCCTTCCAGGATTTATCATCAGCTGCAGTCAAAGAAGCAGAGGTTAAACAGTGCAGGGAAATCTGCACAGAACAGGGCATGATACTTTTTAACATGTAGAGATACCTGAAGCATTCTCCTGAAATATGACCTTGGTTCCTTTGAGGAAGTTTTTTCCAATAATAAAGACTTCCATCCCCCCTTTAACCGAACAGCTGTGCAAACTCTTCTTGAGAATTTCAGGTACTCCTGCAGGCTGGGCTATAAAAACAACCAATCGGAGAAAAAGAGAAAGCGCCCATTAGGATACACTGCCAGGTAACAATGTTTCTGTGCAGCAGACCATGACTAAATACTTAGTTTCCGCACATCTGACATTATGTGCGGGTCAATAAAGCCATACAGCCAAACCAGCTTGTGACTAGTGAAAAAAACTGGTTGTTTTTGATTTGTATCCACACATGGAAACCACGAAGGAACATAGGTATTGTGCTGGTAATGCATGGTAAGTAGGCAAGCTTCGCATTTTTGCTATTTAATGCTGTGGTACAATTGCTTCATTTATTATAAGTGAATTAGTATAAACTTGTCAATCGATTAAAAATCTGAATCAAAATTGTATTACATGATAATCAAATTAATTGCAATTAATCGTTAACATACACATTGTTGTATTGTGTCTGCATCATTTACTTTAGTATTAACAGTCCTTCAGCTTTTTACGCCATGAGTGCCACATCTTTAAGACTGATGGGACCTCTACAGAGAATGGGTGCCGTCAGAATGAGTGTCCAAAAAGCTGACAAAAACATAACAATAATCCACGAGTAGTCTATGGTACTCAAATTCATCAATTAACGTCTTGTGAAGTGAAAAGCTGCATGTTTGTAAGAAACAAATGAATCCATTATGACATTTTTTTGAATTATCTAAACCATCGTTTTGGGCCAAAATATCAATAATAACCCTTCATCCAGTGAAAACATCCAACCCCCAACAAAATTCGCCAACATATTGGTTTAGAACAGTATTCACTTGTAAACAGTGCTTGATCTGTGCATATTTCTCCCCTGACAATTTATATTATGGCAATGTTATGGATAGAGGGCTCATACTTTAAAATGGCTGTTTCTTACAAACACGCAGCTTTTTAGTTCACAAGACGTTAACTGATAGATTGCAGTGGTGTGGATTACTTGTGGGTTATTGTGATGCTTTTCTCTGCTGTTTGGACTCTCATTCTGATGGCACCCATTCACTGCAGAGGATCCATTGCTGAGCAAGTGATGCAATGCTACATTTCTCCAAATCTGAGAATCCTCTACATTTAGGCTTGGATAGCCTGAGAGGCCATAGCCTGAGAGGTTGAGTACATTTTCAACAAATGTACATTTTTTTAAATACAATATTCCTTTAGAATCCTAATGCAAATGTGTTTTCTGTCCTTATTAACACAATCAAAATAATTTCCTGTGATAATCAGCAGAATGCTACAGATGTTGTCAGCAGAAGATAGATTACAATAAACCTGAAATACTCCTCTACTTGCTGGTGACACAAAAATTAAATTTCCAAACAAAGTAGTGCAATTCACCAAACACCTAGTGGCTCTCTTCAGTAGGCACCTGATGTTATTTTTTGGCTTTATGGCCTTAATAATATAAACATTTCTTATCCCCCCTTCTAATCCCTACCTCTCCTATGTGATGAGAGCACCAGCTGGGCTCGCCAGCAGGGAGATGCTATGAATAACCCAAAGCCACTCACTGCACAGTATGGGTGATGACGAGGTCTGTAACGTGAGCACAGAGCCATCCGAGCGTGGGATGTTGACTCGAAACACCAGTCTGGCACGGGTGCTCTTCTTCTTAGATCCAGCCACCCCAATACGGGCCTCCACATCGGCATTCCTAAGCTTTAGGATCCCCACGCAGTCTACACTGTAGAGACACCCGAACATCAGCTGGTCATTGTCAATAATCAATACTTCCACCACATTTGATCACTACAGCCTCTGAATGCAAACTTGAAAGTCTGATGCAATTCTACGAAGTTGACATGTCGTCACATACGCCAGAGTCATATTGCTGCTGGGATCCAGAGGCACTTCGATGACAGTGGTGCCTTCGATGTCCACTTCCATACAGGCAGGTTGTGTTACGGCCTGTAACTTTGCAAGCCTGGTAGAAGCCATGGGGCTTTACACGTCCAGCATCATTGCCCACAAAAATCTGCAGGACCACTGACTCCTTCACACCCTCAAGCTGCGTGGATCAAGAAACTTGCGGTTAACAGAGTAACATGCATTCATTTATCAATAGTGAAAATTAAGAACCATAAGACAACAAAATCAAGTCAAGTCAATAAAAATACCCTGCAATTGAACTTTTGGTATCCTAAACTGGAATACTTAAAGTGTGCTAAATTGTAGCTAATATTGTACTTTAATGCACTTTAATGTACTGAAGTATATTTTATTGTGTAATTTATTGAAGCAATTCTGGTTTAAATAACTGTGTAACCCACCTTGATAGTAGGGAAACCCTGCTGTGTTCGGTCTTTCACAGACCCACGGCTGCCTTCAGTCAGGTAACGCGCTCTATGCTGAGTCTCAGGCTGCACCACAATCTTCAGATCTTTCCCTTCACTTTTCTGAAGATACTGACAAGACAGTATCCCACCTTTAAGGCCAGAAGCTTGTGGTCCATCAGAGCTATGAAACAAAGATGGTGAAGATCAGGTAAAAGCTACTTTAATTGCAGTTAATGAACCTTTCATTTTTTCCAGAAATAAAATTTCTGTCACTATCAACTCTCTCTCTCATGTCGTTCAAATAACTGTTTGACTTCAGGCGGGAAAATACTACTTAATTTTTTACCCAAATTAGTTACAGAAAGATGTTAGTTACCAAAAATCGAAGTTGAGATTTTTACAGAAAATTCCAGTTAATCTAGTTGGAGAACCTCAAACATATATTTTGAACAGAATTGTATTTTGTATAATTTTATTCAAAAAGAGTTTTGTCACAGTGTGATCCTATGTAGTGTTACATTTACACTACAGTAGCTCAGTGGTAAAGCATTGCGTTAGCAGCACAAAAGGTTGTGGGTTCAATTCCCAGGGAACACACATACTGACAAAAAATGTATAGCCTGAATGTACTGTAAATCGCTTTGGATAAAAGCGTCTGCTAAATGCATAAATGTAAATTTAGTGCATGATGCCAAGTTTTTGTAACTATTTACAAAATCTCCAAAGGTGCACAATACCCAGTGTTTTAAAATCTATTCAAATTTTAAAAGTCATGTCATATAATCCCATTTTTACTTTCTTGTAACATAAAGGCAAAACTTGAACATCCCTGATAGCACATGTACATCTCAGAGACGTCTTTTTGATGTGTTTTCATCTGGAATACATGTCTTAAAGAAGTTTATGATTTAGAATTTATGTAAATATACTTTTTAATAATGTTTATCAGTTGTTTGTGCACAGAAGATGCTTTCCAGATGAAGCGCTCTTTAACAGACACCTTGGAGACATACGTGTGCCATTCACTTTCATGTTCTAGAAAAGAGTCGCATGAACCCAACTAACAGGGAACATTTTGTTTTGTAAACATTTAATAAACTGGGTATTTTGAACATTCATAAAACACTAAGAAATAACATTTTCATAACTTAATGAGAATGTTAGCAAAGTTATTAAAAAACATTATTTTAGTAATGTTAATAGAAAGTTCATTAAAAGTTATTTGGTCTTTAATAATGTTCTCAAAACATTAGCAGAAAACTATAATTTAAACATTGTTTCATGAGTTCGCCTGCCCATTCAGAGAAATAATGGTAAACAAACTTGGCTTGCTGTCCGTGAAGGAGGCTCAAACCTGAAGCTCAGCTCACACTCACAGTAAGAACCCTCCCTATAATGTAGTGTGGAGGAAAAGAGGAGGAGAAGGGGAGGTGGAGGGATGCCGGAAGATTTATCGCTGGAACTGAGCAATGACTGCTGCTTATATACGGTCATAGCGATGATTGACAAGACTGGATGATAAGACTCCTCCCATACCTGAGTTGGGAACTTCATTTATGGAACATTTTTAATATTTTTAGTCGGACATTCGGTCCCACTTTATATTAAGTGGCCTTAACTACTATGTACTTATATCAAAACATAAGTGCAATGTACTTATTGTATTGCAAAATACGTTTGCTACTATTGAGGTGGGATACGGCTAATGTTAGGGACAGGTTTGGTGGTATGGGTAGGTTTAAGGATGGGTTAAGGTGTAAGGGTCAGACTCAACAGTGTAATTATATATGTAATTACAAAAATTAATTACAGATGTAATTACATGCACATATTTTTTAAAACAAGTACAATGTAAAAACATGTATGTGCATAATAAGTGCATTGTATCAAATTATTAATTTAAAAGTACACAGTAGTTAAGGCCACTTAATATAAAGTGGGATTGGACATTCTTTTAACATTTTTAAATGTCGCTATTTAGTTTCAGATGGTTTCTGAGAACATTCAAATGTAATATTCCTATAATGCTTGCAAAATTATAAAATGGAACATTCCCTTAATGTTGTCTCTAAGGCCCCGTTTACACTAGTGCGTTTTCCATTTAAAACGCATAACTTTTGCTATGATTACGCCTATCATAACACTACTCCGGCATTTTCGAGTTAGAAAACTGAGACTTTTGAAAATGCTGCAGACCCTGTTGTAGTTTGAAAACACTGGGGTTGCGTTTCAGTGTAAACGGACCAAAACGGAGACTTTGAGTAAATGACAGATTTTTCATTTTTGAGTGATCTATTCTTCTAATTGGATACAGTATTTTGGTTCATTCACATCAATCTACAACAAAGAGGCACCAAAGTTTTTATGAATGCCATAAGGCCCAAAGTGTATACTAAATGACCCACCTTGCTTTGGAACAGCTCTTGCTGTCTGGGCCAAGTTGCGAGAGCACAAAGTGTGGACCTTTGGCACTATCTGCATCGAAGACATCCATGCTGGCCTCTTCAGCAGGGACCGGCTTTGGCCCGGGCTTCTGTCGCGGGGTGCACTTACGGGCCTTACGGGGAACTTCAGTGTTGTCATTGTAGGAGCTAGAGCTCACAATGCTGAAGTTGGACACAGAGTTTTCCATCCAGATGCTGTTACTCTGCTCCGAGTCGAGAAGCAGCTCATCCTGGCAGGACATGTGGCTGTCATCGAAGAGGTCCTCGGGTGGAGGCGAGATGTTGAGGACAGGCCGTTTGGAGGGTGTCATCTGGTGTTGCTGCTGGGTCTGCTGCCCACCTTTTTCTCGACCGGAAAGCTTGTTTTCTGCAGCCAGAACCTCTGCTTTTCTTCGACTGCTAACATCTCCCGGCGTGCTGCTTTCATGCACGGCGATCCGCTCTGAAGCTGAGGTGGAAGAGGTGGGAAAAGCACTGCGAGGACTCCCCATGCTCGTAGCAGAAGAGACGGATGACGCATCTGCAGTGTGTACAATTAGACAGTGAATAAAGGCATTGACAAGGTATCATCATGAGCCAACAGTCCCGTCAAGTCTAGACATTTCTCGTGATTGCTTTTTATCTTTTCTTTCCAATAGTTCCTGTTTTTAATCTTTTTCAGAGCATTATCTGTCATTAGGGCAAATGACAAAAAACAGTTGAAATGCTGTGGAAATGAATCAACAAACAACGGGAGCAAAATGATCATGCTGAATAACATCTGTGAAAAAAGAAAAACAAGCATTTCATGTAGAGTTACTGTAGAGCAGGGCATGCCATTACTCTCCAAGACATTACGCTCAGCCCGCTAGCCATAATATCCTCTCATGTCTTGGGTTTTATTTAAGCATACATTGGAAATCTACAGTAAATGAGCTCTTGCATATGACCCTCGAAAACTGTTACAAGGCATATGTTTCAATATTTATTTCAGTTGATGGTCTACATCTCTCATCCAGATGTGTCAAATGATGCAAGCAAATTCTTATACAAATTTGCACAAATTTTGATGGGAGTGAGCATAGTCACAGAAAAAACATAAACCAGTGTCTGACCTATGAAGCAGAAAACTGCAGAGCATTTTGTATGCAGACACTCCCTGCTTCAGAGAGAAATTCCTGGAATGAAAATGAGACAACCAATGAGTAATATCTGACCATTAAAATGAAGAAGGCTTTGTTCAATTTTACTTGTTTGGTTTTAGTGCATCTAATGGCATTCTGTATTAATTTGCCTTGAAAATCAAGTTACGCAACATCCACACCTCATTTAAACAAATGGATGAGGTAAAGCATTCATATACAGTAGTTATAAAGAAGGTCTGTATTATAAGACCTATTCAAAAGTTTAGTTTGTTTCGCATACATGTGCATATTAGAAAATAAAAAGAAATGGAAAAATCATTTATTAAAAGGATAGCTCTCCCCAAAAAAATCATAATTTCACTCATCCTCATATTGTTCGAAACCCATATAACACCTACGTGTATCTTCAATATACTTATATATATATATATATATATATATATTGTGGCAGGAAGAACAAACGACAGACACAGTGGATGTGACGTCAGGCCTCGGAAAGGTTTTTTTATTCAACAGAAATAATAAAATAATGTGTCCAAAGGGGGAAAAGTGTCCAAAATAAACAGGGGATCTGGTGTCCTTGTCGTACTGCGGCGTTTGTGAAGGCGGGACAGTGTTCTGGAAGCAAGGGTCCAGGTAAGGGGCAGAGTCTGGCGGCCGCATGCGCTCCCCTCTGAGGTCCGGGGTGCAAGGGGCGGTGGCTTTTCAAACGGCTTCGTCTACCTCTTGGCCCACGGCGCTCGACAGGACTGGTAGGCCTGCATCCTGGCCCGACGGCCGCATCACGGGTGCGGTTTCGTCTGGACTGTGGGTCCGGCGGCTCATTTTTTTGGCGGCACGGATATCCCTCTACGTTCCCTTCCTGGACCCACGAGGACACCAGCATGTGTGCACGGGATAGAGACCGGTCTCTCGAGGAGAGGTGCCCTCTGCGTTTTACAGCGACAGTGATGAGGCTTCATTCACATCAAGTGTGCCTCATCACATGCCGCCAGACCTGGCTGTTTTGGCGCCCCTCCTCTCTCACACTCCCACTCCCATCGGGAGCCTGGTGAAGGGCGGCGTTAACGGATGGGGTGATGTTGATGATAATGGGGGAAGCAGCCGACTCGTCACATTCCATCCCCCAAGCGACATCCCCGTCATATGGGCACCGCCCACATAGGAATGGTACCTTCCTCAACCAGGCTCCAGCGGTCGGAGTGGGGTGGGGGGGGGGATTCCTCTCCGAGCAACTCTCCCTCTTGCACCGCGACAGAACCGGGACAGAGAAACCGGGTTTTTGACAGCAGCCTCAACCAACCACGGGGTAAATTGCCATAGATGAAAAGTCACTTACCCCTTTAGTGGCTGGGAGATAGTCTCCGTCGTTCCTCCATCCCAGTGCGGGTTTTCACAAACTTTTGCGAGCAAGAGGGGATGACGTCATCAGGTGTTGCCCAACTGCCCTATCTAGGCTCCGCCTGCCCACATTCTCCACCAGTGTGGTGGGAAGAGCAAACGATAGACACAGTGTGCGTGGCGTCAGGCCTCTGTGAGGTTTTTTATTCAACAGAAATAATAAAATAAAGTGTCCAAAATAAACAGGGGATCTGGTGTCCTCGTCGTGCTGCAGGCTTTGTGAAGGAGGGGCAGTGTTCTGGAAGGAAGGGTCCAAGTAAGGGGCAGAGTCTGGCGGCCGCATGCGCTCCCCTCTGAGGTCCGGGGCGCAAGGGGCGGTGGCTTCTCCAGCAGCTTCGTCTACCTCTTGGCCCACAGCACTCGACAGGACTGGTAGACCAGGCATCCTGGCCTAACGGCTGTATCTCGGGTGCAGTTTCGTCTGGACTGTGGGTCCGGCGGCTCACATCTCTGGCGGCACGGAAATCCCTCTACGCTCCCTTCCTGGAACCACGAGGACACCAGCGTATGTGCACGGGATAGAGACCGGTCTCTCGGGGAGAGGTTTCCTCTGCGTTTTACAGTGGCAGTGATGAGGCTTCATTCACATCAGGTGTGCCTCATCACATGCCGCCAGACCTGGCTGTTTTGGCGCCCCTCCTCTCTCACACACCCACTCCCGTCGGGAGCCTGGTGAAAGGCGGCGTTAAAGGATGGGGTGATGGTGATGATAATGGGGGAGGCAGCCAACTCATCACATTCCACCCCCCCCTCCCCCAAGTGACATCCCGTCATACGGCCGCCGCCCACATAGGAGTGGTACCTTCCTCAACCAGGCTCCAGCGGTCGGAGTGGGCGGGGGTGGGGATTCCTCTCCGAGCATCTCTCCCTCTTGCACCGTGACAGAAACGGGACAGAGAAACCGAGTTTTAGACAACAGCCTCAACCAATCACAGGGTTTTTTATTCAACAGAAATAATAAAATAAAGTGTCCAAAATAAACAGGGGATCTGGTGTCCTCGTCGTGCTGCAGGCTTTGTGAAGGAGGGGCAGTGTTCTGGAAGGAAGGGTCCAAGTAAGGGGCAGAGTCTGGCGGCCACACGCGCTCCCCTCTGAGGTCCGGGGCGCAAGGGGCGGTGGCTTCTCCAGCAGCTTCGTCTACCTCTTGGCCCACGGCACTCGACAGGACTGGTAGGCTAGGCATCCTGGCCTAACGGCTGTATCACAGGTACAGTTTCGTCTGGACTGCGGGTCCGGCGGCTCACGTCTCTGGCGGCACGGAAATCCCTCTACGCTCCCTTCCTGGATCTACGAGGAGAGGCGTCCATCTGCGTTTTACAGCGGCGGTGATGAGGCTTCATTCACGTCAGGTGATGATGATGATAAGGAGGGAGGCAGCCGACTCGTCACAATATATACACTGACCAAAATTATTAACGCAACACTTTTTTATTTTTGCCCACATTTTTCATAAGCTCAACTAAAAAATCTAAGACTTTTTCTATGTACTCAAAAAGCCTGTTTCTCTCAAATATTGTTCACAAATCGGTTTAAATCTGTGTTAGTGAGCACTTCTCCTTTGCCGAGATAATCCATCCACCTCACAGGTGTGGCATATCAAGATGCTGATTAGACAGCATGATTATTGCACAGGTGTGCCTTAGGCTGGCCACAATAAAAGGACACTTGAAAATGTGCAGTTTTATCACAAAGCACAATGCCACAGATGTTGCAAGTTTTGAGGGAGCGTGCAATTGGCATGCTGACTGCAGGAATGTCCACCAGAGCTGTTGCCCGTGAATTGAATGTTCATTTCTCTACCATAAGCAGTAGGGATGAGCGAGTACAGCATTATCTGTATCTGTATCTGTATCTGTTAACCATATGAATTATCTGTATCCGTATCTGTACTCGTACTGGGCGGGGCCTAATCCGGAAGTGGGCGGGATTTAACATGGAAGTGGGTCGGGTTGTCTTGAAATGGGCGGGGCTATAACCGGTATGTTATTTTAAGCATGCGATTGATATGGGTTGATCAGAAATTGTTATATTTATTGCTGATTAGAAAACTATTTACATGACAGCATCAGCATTGAGCTTCAGATCAATGGTTTTGATCACGATAACAAATGAACTATATACAGAACAAGTTTTGCAACAATGAATGCGGTTGCAATTATGAAGTAAAATGTAATGAACAAGAGTTTTCATCTCAACATAACTTTCTTTTTTTTACTTTTAATTTTTTATGATCAGTGTGATTATTTTTTTTGTGGTTATTTTTATTTATTTTATTTCCACACCAGGTATGTGTGTGTGTGTGTGTGTGTAGCTAATTAATTTGTAATATAGTTTTATACCACAACTACCTTTATTTTTTTTTATAAAATACAGCAAGAAAGTGTCAGACACTCAGTGCGTGAAGTAAAAAAAACTGGTTAGAGCCAGCTGACGGTTTAAAAAAGAAAAACAAATCTCAGACAGGCAGAGACGCGAGTCGCATTCTACCAAGCACCACGTCTGAACAAACCCCACGTTTACCAAAATTCTACTGGTCAATAAGTAAGTACTACAAACCAAAGTAAAAAACAAACCTGAAGCTGAAGAAACCCTAAACGTTAACGGAAAAAACCTGCGAACCTGAGTGACTGAGGGAGAGACAGAGAGCGAGCGCGCGCTGTTCTCTTCTCAGTGTTCTGTGTGTGAGTGAGCAGAGCAGGACACAGCAACACAATACATCTGTGTGTGTAGGGGAGGGGCGCTGTGACTAGCCTATCACAGAACGCAGACACAGTCAGCTACCCAATGAGAATTTTTATTCAATCCGAGCACAGATATTGACTCGTATTACTCGTATGATACTCGTACTCGGCAAAAGTGCTTTATCCGTACCGGATACTCGTTTCAGCCGAGTATCCGGCTCAACTCTAATAAGCAGTCTCCAAAAGCGTTTCAGAGAATTTGGCAGTACATCCAACCGGCCTCACAACCGCAGACCACGTGAAACCACACCAGCCCAGGACCTCTACATCCAGCATCTTCACCTCCAAGATCGTCTGAAACCAGCCACCCGGAAAGCTGCTGCAAAAATCGGTTTGCATAACCAAATAATTTCTGCACAGACAGTCAGAAACTGTCTCAGGGAAGCTCATCTACATGCTCATAATCCTCATCGGGGTCTCGACCTGACTGCAATTCGTCATCGTAACCGACTTGAGTGGGCAAATGCTCACATTCAATAGTGTCTGGCACTTTGGAGAGGTGCTCTCTTCACGGATGAATCCTGGTTTTCACTGTACTGGGCAGATGGCAGACAGCGTCTATGGCGTTGTGTGGGTGAGTGGTTTTCTGATGTCAACATTGTGGATCGAGTGGCCCATGGTGGCGGTGGGCTTATGGTATGAGCAGGTGTATTTTATGGACAACGAACACAGGTGCATTTTATTGATGGCATTTTGAATGCACAGAGATACCATGACGAGATCCTGAGGCCCATCGTTGTGCAATTTATCCACGACCATTACCCCCCGGATCCCCAATACAATAAAACTGCACATTTTAGAGTGACCTTTTATTGTGTCCAGTCTAAGGCACACCTGTGCAATAATCATGCTGTCTAATCAGCATCTTGATATGCCACACCTGTGAGGTGGGTGGATTATCTCGGCAAAGTAAAGTGCTCACTAACACAGATTTAGACAGATCTGTGAACAATATTTGAGAGAAATAGGCCTTTTGTGTTCATAGAAAAAGTCTTAGATCTTTAAGTTCAGCTCATGAAAAATGGGGGCAAAAACAAAAGTGTTGCGTTAATAATTTTGGTCAGTATATATATATATATATATATATATTCTAAAAAAAAATTGTCCATCCATTGAAAGCCCACACAACCAAAAGTTTTGATGCTTCAAAAAGTCCATAACAGTTGCCAAAAATATAACTTTTGAGTTTTCTGTTATTAAAATAAATAAGCAAGCCCAGCTCAGGTAACAAAAAGTAACACGAAAATAATGTAATGCATTATTTTTCATAAAACTTTACAAATTATAATAAATTACTTTTTATGGAGTAACGCAATATTTTAAAGCATCACTTTTAAAAGTAACTTTCCCCAACACTGCATATGCATTTAGCTGTTAAAGTCCTCTGAAGAAACATGATCGCTTTATATATTGAACAACAGATTTAATTTAGACTTCCATAAACAATTTCATGCTTTTT
This sequence comes from Oxygymnocypris stewartii, assembly GCA_003573665.1. Classification (NCBI taxonomy): domain Eukaryota; kingdom Metazoa; phylum Chordata; class Actinopteri; order Cypriniformes; family Cyprinidae; genus Oxygymnocypris; species Oxygymnocypris stewartii. The sequence goes on along the minus strand of QVTF01026066.1, from coordinate 307,710 downwards.
TCATGTTAAGCAAGCACTTTTAGCTTCTATTAACTATATTGGATGAGCTTTTTGCCCTTGCACTGATAAATGTTTATATGAAATAAAAGCATAACATAAATCTGTACACAATCAAGACTTTGAAGATTAAACCGCTTGACTCGTATCGATTACAATGTGATGGGCAAAAATTTATTTTAAAAGTATCCTCATTTGTGTTTAAAAAATGATGTTATTTAATATCCACTTTTCATTTTTAGTTGAACTAACTCTTTAAACCTTACGCAGAATCAATATTTCTTTAACATGTATCTGTTGTACTGCAAGATGATGAAATGGATGAAATGAAAGTGCTTTGAGGCCAAGCACCAAAAGGATCTGATGTACAAAGCAAAACTGGAATGGCTCATGAGTTGACTCATGGGTGGTACCAACCAACATTTCAGTAATCTAGATCTTCAACCACCAAACCACACTGCCGAGACTTAACAAGACGAGGGCATCACAGAAACAGCCAGATGGATTGAATAAAAAAATAAAAAAATATAGCTTCTGTTTATCATACTCTGAAGATAGTCCATTTTAAGCGGGATTGGATTGGTATTTTAGGATTTGTAGGAATAGCGGGAAAAAGGGGGATCACTATGAGATCCTCTGATCCTCTGAATAGTGTCATCTACCAGTGAAGCTTGGCTCCTTTGTTTGAAAGAAGCATATGAACCAATACAATATGAATGATGTAATTTGAATGAGATATTGAGTCCACTGAATCACAATAACAATGGGGTGAGCTTGACGCCCCTCCTTATAAAACCAACTAAAATTCTGTATGTTGCCATCTCAGAATATGCTCTTTACAAAAACCTTATGAAATGGATTCTGCATTGTAATCATATCCATAAAACGTTTAGTTGTGGGTCGCTTATGCCTCTAAAAAAAGTTACAGTTTCTAACCACAATGGTTGTGGAAAAATGTTACATAAAAACATGATCATCAGTCTGATGACAGTGTTTACATTTGGAAGATTGTAGTCTAGTCTAATCTGTCCACATTCTAGTCCTAGTCCAGTCTTCCCATTCCAAATGCTCAAATATGTGAGAATAATGCCCTGTTGCAACAACCAGCACTATACTAACACTGTTTCACAACTTCTTTCATTCTTTGGACAAAGGATTATGAATGAAAGCATTCTGAAAGAAATTTAGGAGAACTTCATTGCTGCGGATGTTTATCAAGGCATCCAAATGGAATTTCTTTGAAAATAAAAATATTAAAAGGTGAACAACACTGCTTAAAAAGTAAAAGAAAAGAAAAGTAAATAATATATTTTAAAAATGTATTTAAAAACTCCAAACAAATGTCATAGTCAAAACGTTGCACTCAAATGTGCACAAAATAAACCATGAAAAGCAATGAAAGAAGTACAATATAGTTTGGTACATTTGTCCTTGCTGAATTGAAATACTTTAGAATTGAATACATATAAGATTGACAACAATAATCAGATTAAAACAAATAATCCTCACTAATATTACCAGTGAATTGAACTGGATAATGACACTATTATCTTCTATAGAACTGCTTACTGCTGAATTAAACTAATTTCATGTAATTTATGAACTTACTTATCATTAACTCTATTGAAATGAATTGAATTAATCTAAACTGAGCTCAATAACAACACTATTACCTTCTGCAGATCTGCTTTATAGCTGAAAGGGTTTCATAACTGATAGATTTTACAACAGTAACACGTATTTCCTTTTCATTAATGTGAAGCTTTAAAACAGTATAGTATAAAGCACTATATAATGTGACTTCCTATTCTTTTACCATCCTCACCATTTACCATGAAGCCATGATGGCTCATATGCAAATCATAAGGGTATAGGATTCATCCACAATAGATTAGTTTCTACACGATACAGCTGGTCTAAAGACAAGACGTGTATAAACAGATTGAGTCAGATATCAACATCGATTCTACAGCAACAGTAACAAAACCTGGTTAATATCCAGTGAAACAATAATACTCGCACATAAATCAGAGAGAATGATTTGCATCCACCTTCAGCATTTATCCCAAAACATGAAACTGATAAGCTTTATTTATACTTTCCTTGCTATTTATGCCTTATGCATATCCTCATTTATAAGATTTGTTGTTGTGTCTCACAACACAAGGATTGATCAAACGGCTGCATAAATGTGGCATGATAAACATGAGGACACCTGCATTCACAGGAAGTGTGGTCAAGCCGTACATAATTAAATCAGGAAGAAATCTTTCCATGTGCCAAATACTGTCTGACATGTATGTGACAATAATAGTAACCACAAACCATTGTCTATTCAATATATTGAAATGGTACTTCCTGATCAGCTGAACCAAATCAACTGTGGGTGTGACATGTACGAGTTTCAACCATTTAATTTTGAGACAATCAAAGGCATCAAGTGCATTTTTCAGATCTTACATTATGTTTCTGGAGGTTAGCATATGAGTCATATGCATAAATAAAAATTGTAAAACGGATTATTTTTCAATCCTTATTTTCATTCTCTGTCACATCAAGACGAGGGAGAAACGATTTTCCAGCTTGACATCTGATACAGTGACATTTGAGTCATCTGCTCATATGTTTGTGCAGAATTGTTAATGAAATTAATTGAAACCCTGTTCTGGCGGAGGACTACAAAGCCAGAGTTTTTCATTATGCATTATGTTGCAACCTCTTGGCAGGCGTGCAACAATACAGACACTGAAACACGCAGCGTCTGCCACTTTAAGGTGGCTAAAAGTGGCAGCAAATCAACTTTCTATGTACAGTGGGTCTGAAGTCCGGAGTAACATCAACTTTGATAGGAATTTGGGAACGTTAATATGAAAAAATGCAGGTTAGACAAACTCAGCGGAGTCAAAAGATTCATATTCATTTGATGATAAACTGGAGATAGATAACAGATAGTGTATTCAACTTTGGGCAATCTGTGTCAGCTTTACAAGACCCCTCTGATAAATTAGTCTGGCCTGCATGTTTTTAACCACCCTGTACTCTTTACTCGGCAAATAGCCAACTTAACACAGCAACCTGAGTGTGTTGTTTTGTGTTATACTGAGCCCTCAGAGCTTTCACTATTGATAGAAACTGTAACACAAGCAGACAGGGGCCAAACTAAATGTAATCTGAATTCACCAATGAAGGACACACATTCCTGCAGGGGAGCAGCGAGAGAATTACACTTTTATTGATTTAGGCAGCAGAATTCTAGCAGTGGATTCCATCTCAGAAGAACAATAAACATTTAAATTCAATTAGAATTTAAAAATAATAGTAAAAGAATCATGGCTTGGGTCAAGAAAGTCATCCTGACTCAATATTAGAGAGACGCTCCCATGGTCACATCAGAGGGTCCCACGACAGACAGAGATTAGTTTGAGTTTAGGAGGCAGGCTGGGGGTAGAACACAGAGAGGGGCAAAATGAACTAATCTGAATAAAGCAGCATATAGTTATGTGCCCAACTCATCAAAGGTTTGGGATAATTAAGATTTATTACTGTTTTTGAAAGAAGTCTTTTATGCTGAACAAGGCTGCATTTATTTGATCAAAAATACAGTAACATCTGTAATATTTTGAAATATTATTACAATTGAAAAGAACTTTCAGCATCATTACTTCAGTGTCACATAATCCTTTAGAATTAATTCTAATATGCTGATTTGCCACTCAAGAAACATTTCTGATTATCAATGTTGAAAATGTTTTTGTTGTTTAATATCTATGTGAAAACTGTAAGGCACTACTTCAAACATCTGGGGCAAGTAACATTTAAAAAAAAAAAGGGAAAATTAAATTGATAATTTTTTATTGATAATTTTTTAGCACTTTCTATTCATCAAAGAATTTCAAAAAATGTATCACAATTTCCATCAAAAATATGAATCAGCACAACTGCTTTAAATAGTTTGTTTGTTGTTGTAATAATATAACTTTTTCCACTATATTTTTGATACTTTTGAAAATATAAATTTTGATGAACAGATAAACATCTAGAATATTTTGTTAAAACACATGAGCAAACTAAATAAAAAACCCTTACTTTACATTATAATTAAAAATTATTTACTGGCCCATTATTTTTCACAAGTATGAAAACCACATGAAAAGTTATCTTGAGAAAGGAACAATACCTTTCATGTATATTTTGTTATTATTCAGTGTAAAAGAGAAGATATTAAAAAGAAATAAATGCTATAGTTAGAAACAAGACGATGATACAGTTGAACCCAAAATATTCACAATCGGCGGGAAGACACAATATTTAAAGGGACATGAATGTGTCCCTTTAAACCAAATAAAACAAAAAAGTAGATACAAAATGATATAAAACAAAACAAAACACAACAGAACAAATCTAAAACAATAAACACAAAGAAATAAATAAACAAAACAACCAAAAGCAAAACAATCAACAAAACAAAAACACAAAACTATAAGCAAACAAAGAAAAATAAATGCCAAACAACAGGTCAAACAAATAGAAAATACCAGAAAACTTGTTTAATTTCTAAGAACATATTCACAAATAAATAATACAAATATACACAGAAGAAATATGAATTAGACTAGAAGAGAAAATAGCCAGAATAAGCAAGTCCAATTTGCAGTGAAACCTAAAATCCCACAATGAAATTCATTTAAGCTGGAAAATACGTCACCTTCCTTCAGCTGCAGCCAGCATGTCCTGCCTCGTCAGAGGGATGCATTTGGCTGCAGTTAGGTACAGATGTCCAAAGGCAACAGACTTCTGGCTTACAGAAACTCACCCTAAACCTGCGCACTTTGATAAGGGGCAGAGTAAAAGAAACTAAAGTGAATTGCATTTTGAATGTACAAATAGGAACTCAAAATAAAAGTTGTGAGGAGTGTTCAGATTCTTTCCTCAGTGTTCGATGCAAGTCAGGAGAAATTGTAATAATTGCCAATTATACATGCATTATACATAAATATGTTTTGCATATAGAATTTCTGAGAATACATTTTGTATATATTAATGCAGATTGGAATTTTATACCAAAAATAAAATATTAAAGAATTTTACTGTAATTTTATACAAAAGAGATTTTCTTATTTAGGGCTTTATTTATTTATGTTAATGTATGTATGTATGCATGTATGTATGGATGTTTATTTGTTTAAATAATTTCAGGGATTTTTACATTTTTAAGCCAATTCTGTTCATTCACAAAGCTAGAACAATGCCGGAGGTCCAAATGGAATTTCATAAAGTAAGACTTGCAAAATTATTTTTATGTGTATTATTATTAATGTTGAGTATGTTAAATACCAAGTAAAACATTTTTTTTCATGTAATTAAAAACTTATATTTAATTACTATTTGCAAAAATTATTTGCTACTCTGATGCCCCAATAAAAGTTTAGTTTTCTCTGAAATATCTTTTTTTCCCACATAAAATATATATATATTTTTGATGGATTTCCTTTTTTTTTTTTTTTAAGGCCCAACATTCACAAAGGACCAAAATTGAGTTTAAACCACGAACCCAATCTATATGCTATCAGATATATTCTCCTGATTAAATAATAGAGTATTTTTTTCATATTTACAATTAAGACAGCTTTGTCCTTATTAATGTCCTTATTTTAATAAATGTCCTTATTTTCTGGTGCTATTGTGAACAATTCATTGCGTTCGGTGCATGTTACTCCAAAAAAAGAAATGTTAGTTGTCTGTTATCTTTTATTAAAAGCTTGCTCCACCTCTGAAACGACTTTCCTCTGATGTCACCACACCCTCCCCTCAAACCACCTGTCATATAAAGACCATGTTTCTTGAACCAAATTAATCAACCACAAAAAAATGTGGGCAGGTGAATATGCATCACGATGCAGGCTTTAGCTCCAGTCTTCAGCATCTGAGAGAAAAGATAGTTTAAAATACGAAAACAAAGCTTACCTGCGGCGAGAGCCGTCGACGGCGGAGGTCCTGCCTCTCCTCCACTTTTTTGACTCATCGCGGCTGCGTTCTGCTCTCTAGAAGATGGCAGCTGCAGCTCTTTCGGGAGAAGATCATATACCGATTCTAGAGGGAATCAGACAGAGAAATCTATTAAGTCTCAGACAGTAAAACACAGCAAGTCAAAATAGCCTTGCACAGATTTCTTTGTGGCAACTGATATATGCAGTGCATTTCCAATAACTCATTTAAAGTGGATTATCGCCAGACAAGGGTGATAATCAGCACAACATTTATTTCAGTACTTTTCCATGACCATAAAAGTCGTCAACATCTGTCAGACCAATTCCAGGTATACAGTGTCTTTCTGAACCCCACACGGACTGGACACTGACCTGCCTGGCCATCAACATGGAAAAAGTCCTGACTGCATATTTTACACCAATAGTAAGTGATAAATACCATTTTTGGCATGCCAGAGGCCTTAGTCACCGCTCTGTGATTGTAGTGGGTTATTTTAACAGAACAAGAACACAATGCCTTCAAACCTTGCTCGCTATTCTGATGAGTACAACTTTGAAAACAAGGCTGCTACGAGGGATTTAGAAGTTGAGAGGTGGTTTTCACTGATGCCAGCAGTTAGGCCATATCAAACACAAAACATAAATAAATAAATAAATGAATATAACATCGCCCATTTGTCCAGAGACAAGCTCCTCAAATCCTTCATCCTGTACCTTGTCATTTCTCACTGGGTCTGAATGAGATTATAATGTTTCAGAACAGATCATCTCTCTCAGAGATTATTTGCCTCACCTGCCAACAGTAGGCGAATGGAGAAAATTTGAACATAAGCGCCATATTTAATTAAATGTGAATAAAAATGAGGCTGTGAAAGATACAAATACAATGTGATCAGTAGGTTGTGCTGTCTTAATGTTACAGGTCAGGGATTTACAAAAACATTTGTCAGCCAAACACCTTCAACAAATTGTTTTTTCTCAAAGCACCCCCTGAGATTATAATTATTATTATTATTAAGTTAATAATTTAACAACACATTTACATGTTCAAGGCTCTCTGATGTAAGCTAAAGGTCACAACATGCAGTTAAACAAAACAAATATTTCTAATTTTACCATGTTTTATTTTAATTGTTTTTATTTTTAAATTACGGATTCATAGCTTTAGGCGGCAGAATTTGTTTAAAAAACTTACATTGTCATTATTTTGTTGTATATTGAAATTGTAATTTGAACTGCAATGTGATAAACACTTAAACCTCTCATATTGCTGCTGCTGAAACATCCAGGCATAAAGAATGCCACACTTTGATGCTAATAGAAATAGCTGCTTTTTAAGGCTGTTCACACTTGGCTTCAATTTTTACAAGAACCAAATAAGACTGAACAGAGTTTGCATTGACTATGTAGCTGGACTTTAAATTTGATCTTATGATAGTGTCTCAGTCTACATTAAATTTAAACTGTTGTTTTTAGGAATGCAGTCTATTTTAATAATAATATTATTACATTTTGTTTGCATTTTAAAATAAAAAGTAATTTGACATTTTACATTGCAATATATAATGCTTCACTCTCAAATGTTAAACCTTCAAGCTTTTATTTTCCTTTAGACTGTTTAATTGACAACGGGTTAACAAATGAACCAATCAAAGGTTGAAAACTTACAGGTAACACTTTATTTTAAGGACCAATTCTCACTATGAACTAGTTGCATATTAGCATGCATATTACTCTGCATGATCATATTTTATTATTACCTATAATAAGCAGCAAATTTATTGAGGGAAAACTCTTAGATAACAGAGAATATGTGTTCCCTAATCTAAAGGGTTACCAACTTAGGTCCAGCATTTGCATTCCAAGAGACTGAAAACACAGGATCAGGAGCTGCTGGTGTGTAAATGAACACTGAAACACGCAGCACATCAGAATAAATTGCAACCTTTTGCGATTTGATAATTGCAACTTGTATGATTTGTATAACCAATTTTGGTTAGAGTATCATCAACTCACGAACCCCCCCAGCAGTTACCTCACGAACCCCCACCCAGGGCTTCACAGTTTGGGAAATCATGTTCTAGGTTTTGTCCAGTTTTTACAATCAATGATTCTTTTGTCCGTTCAAATTTTTTTTTTTTTATACTTTTTTCCATCAGCTGACTGATCGTATGAAGGCACATAACAGTTTGACCTATTCAATATTAGTGGCATCAAATGGAATCGCAATACATAATGGCTTACAAACAGGTTTCCCAAACACAGACAGACAGGTAGCCACACCCTCAAGTCACGCCATTGGGTGAACAAGATTGACATGTTAAACCGCTCCAACAAAGCAAGCATGTTTGTGGAACGCACTTTACGGGATGATAATCTACATATGATTTATTATAGCAGTCTCTGCACATAGGTGAAAAAAATTCCAGATCTGTGGATCTCTGCATATGTTCACACTCTTCCCATCTGCATGTATAATATAATACTCAGAAGATTTTCAAGCAGTCCGGCACAACATAAAGTGTGAAAAGCACTGGTGTGTTTAGAGGCCTCTTAAATTCTGAGAATAAATTAATTTCTCATATGGCCTGAAACAGATGCAAACATGGGGGCAGGTAAAGGCAAATTCTCAGTATGGCCGTGAACACAGTTTACAGAGGCGAGACGGGACCAACAGACACTCTCTGTTTCTAACTCAAACAAGCCTAGGAAAGTGGATTCTACAGGCCTTGAGACCAAACACACCACAGTTCTTACGCAACCCCCATTAATTTTTCCACATGTCATTGTCTGGACTTTAAGAAAACGCTAATGTGTATTGATGTTTTATTTTTTATAATTTACAGCATGTCTCAAAAAAATATATGATATCATTGGCAGTACCATGGTACTTCGACATACACTTTTGATAGACTTCTATTAGATTTAGGCTTATTTCAATTCTGAAGCTTGCATCTTTTTGGAGCTTCACCATGAAAATCCAATGGATTTGATAGTGAAGGTTTAGTGGTATTTTACAGACCTGTCATGGCATGTTGCTTATGAAGGACTTGCAGATCAATAGCATTGTTTGAAATTCGCCTCGGAATCCTAAAAACTCTGAATTTTGACTTGCTCTTACTCCTATATTGAGTAACTGCATCTGGTACCAATTAACATCAATAGGTTTTCTAATGCACAAAAATGTACTCTGTTACTAACGTAACCTCGGTTCCCTGAAATATGGGAAGTACTGCATCGAGATATCGACGTTAGTATGGAAAAACCCTTTTTTCCTCTTCAACTGGAGCCTTTTTCAATCACACAGTTAAAACTGCATGGGATTGGTTCGTGTAAGGTGAAAGAAACGAATCAATGCACGGCAGTGGCGAGCGAGCCATTGCTTGCCAAAATGGGAGGGACGTTTGGCAATATAATCCACTGCTTGCCACCGCATCTCAGATTTATTCGAAGGAAGCAACCGAGCGTGCATCTCATAGCACGGCCAGGAACACAGTACTCGTTCCCATATCTCAGGGAACCGAGGTTACGATAGTAACCGAGTACGTTCCCTTTTGATATTTCACTCGTACTGCGTCGAGATATCGATGTTAGTATGGGAACCAGTCCAATCACGCCGTGCTAGTCTCAAAACCAAGACTCACGTGGGATTAGGCCTAGGGGAGTCAATAGAATACACCAAGCACAAAGTGAGCCTTGAGGGTCATCTGTGGCCTGGGTGTCATCCCGAATAGACACCTGGCATCCCTATAGATATAGACAGACCAAGCAAAGAGGGGCTTGAACAAAGTTGGTCAAGTGAACCTGAAAGATTGCTACTTAACCAGAAAGGACTCCGCCCTGCAAGGCGGGGCCATCCAGGTTGTAAAACCTTGCAAATGTGGACAGCGAGGACCACCCAGCCGCCTCAAAAATATCTGAAATGGACACTCCGCTGGACCATGCCCAAGACGAGGCAATGCCTCTGGTGGAATGGGCTCTGACTTCGATGGGGCACTCCAACCCCCAAGGACACCTGGGCACTATAGTGGGCCTGTGAGGATCCATGAACACACTTTCCTTTGCACCCAGCACCAAGCAGGCGGCGAGAGACACAATAGAGGCTGCTTGCAGGGTGGTCCAGTGGTAGCGAGACTGGCTGTTTCTGCCTGGCTGTTCAGGAGGATTTCTGAGGTGCCGGATCCAAGGCAATCTTGCGCAGTTCTGGTGCGCTTAGGGAGGAAGTGTCGCAACTGTGACGGCTTCCCAGCCTTCGTGAAGCGTTCAGCAAACAGGCTGCCTGACAAAACCAGAGCGTGGAGGAAAGGAACTTTGTCCGCTTCTTTCATCTCCGTCATCGTGAGATGTGAGAGGTGGCGCTCCAACACTATCAGGCTGGACATTGAAACGCCCGATGGCTTAGACCTGGAGCACAGCCATCGAGTGAAGCGCTGAAGCCACTTGTCCAGCCACTGAGTAGGCGTGTCCAGCGAGTGCAGATGTGGCTCTGCATGGCTTGGACGGATGGCTCACCCTAGCCTTTCATCCAAAAGCTGTGGGCGGGCAGAGATGTCTGGCCACAGATTCATCCAGGAGGCAGGTTCTCGTATCCTTTTTCTTCAGCGCTGTTTGAGCAACTGAAGCAGAAGGATGGATGCGAGACGAGTGGGGGCCGTGAAATAATATCGTGAGCTCGTATGAACTTCGGGGAAGAAGGGGGATGAGCTTTTGCGGGGGGCTTTGATGGCGCCCGTGAGAAAACACTCGTCAAGCCTGCTGCGAGATGGCTCCTCAGCGGAGACCATTCAAGCCCGAGCTCATTGACAGCCTTTGTCATCATGCAGATGAGCTCCTCATCCACTCTGAGTCTGGCGTTACGTGAAGTGGACAACGTTAAGAGGGCGGGGTCAGCCACAGAGCCCGAACACACCGAACAAACAAATGCTGTCATCTATTTCGCCGCACTCGCACCGAACGAGATCATGTCCCTCACAGTGCAGGGATGCTGATCATGTTGAGTAAAGAGGACGGGTGAATGCTCTCTCCCTCAGCGGTGACGGCTAGGCACGCGGGCATTGAGCCGACGTGAGCTCGCTTGTCACCGGCCGCTCAAATCCTCTGCCCGCTGTTTTTTCTCACAGATCCCTGGGAGGAAGAAAACGGGAGGGTGCGAGGGGCGGAGTCGCTCTCTGAAAAGAAAGCTAACCGCGAGCGCAGAGAGGCAAGACTGAAAATGCTTGCAGTGCGAGCAGTCAGCCCCACTGAGCACAGCGTCGGCGTGGGATTTCCCCAAGCGTGACACACACTCAGCGTGAGTGTCATCAGCGTGCAGGGGATTCCCACACGTCTTACAATGACGGCGCGGCATTTGCAACAACGCTGAGCTGAAATTTGCTCTTCTAGTAAGGCTTTCTTAGATCTTACCAGATAGCCGCAGGGGATGACCGGGTCTGCAAGCTGGTTTCTGCAAGAGGCCCTAATCCGGCTGCTGAGGTGATTCAACGGCAGATCTTGGCGTCACTGAAGAGTCAGCGAAGAAGGGTCTCGGTCGCTGAAGAGAAGAAATCTAAGATGCGGTGGCAAGCAGCGGATTATATAGCCAGACACCCCTCCCATTTTGGCGGGCTATGGAGCTAACCCATTGGCTCGCTCGACACCGCCGTGCATTGGTTTGTTTCTTTCACCTTACACGAACCAATCACGTGCAGTTATAACTGCGTGATTGAAAAAGGCTTCAGTTGAAGAGGGAAAAAGTTTTTTCCATACTAACGTCTATATCTTGACGCAGTACGAGTGAAATATCGAAAGGGAACACAATCACTTAGAAGACATGATAGTGCCCAAATCCTATTCTTTCCCTGCTTAACCATAACCAATTTCTGTCTTAGGCTGGTCTGCACATGCAGGAACATGTGCCGTGTGCACAGGCCCCTTCAAGTAAACAGATTGCCAACCGCATAGACAGAAAATATGCGCTGTGCACTAAGACTGCGGCTGCAGAATCAGTACCTGGACTGTTTCTAAGTGTTTCCACTCATTTTTAAGAGAGAAAATTCCTATTTTGCTGCATAGTTTCTTTCCGCACAAACAGGACACAGTGGTTGCCGTTCATGTCCCAAAACACAGTTTTTCTTTCACTAGGGAAAAGAAAAAGAAAGAGTAATATCATTAATTTGGTAAACATTGTGATTTCATTGCTTCTACAAAGCAATTTCTCACTTTCCAGCTCCTTTCTTGTTCAGACTAGATCTGAAGCCAAAACACACTTGCACTGAATTAAATGGATAGTTTACAGTCATTTACTCTTCCTTGTGTTGTTTTACATGCAGAAGATGTAACACAAAAAAATGTATTTAGCAAAATCCTCATGCTGCTATTTTTCATACAATATTTGGGTGAAATGTCACTGTAATTCATTCTCAAGAGTGATAATATAATGTACCAACCACCTTCCTAAACTTGTGATGACAAGTGCTAATAAATCAGCAGCTGTAAACATAGGAGAAGCTATTTTCCAATCACAATTTTTATAAGAAAATTAATTAATTAGTTAATTCATTCATGCAGCCTTAAATGAAATCATGGCCTGTGGTGCTAATCCTCATAATACAGAAGTTTGGCCACACAAGGAAGATGGAAAAAGAATTGAAATTCATGCTCTCTAACCATAAAGCTCAACATATTTGTACTTGTGCATGAAAGGGGAAAAGGAAAGGAAGAAAAAACATTCTGCAAGTTCATTCACACTTTCATTCACGGCACGGATTCTTGGCACTTGTTCCAATTAGCCCTGGGTTACGCGAGAGTGCCAGTATTTTTGGCTGTTGGCCCTTCAAGGCCCCTGTAACCCCCTCCACCTTCAGCCCCTTGTGCTTTTCCTCTTGTTAGATTTTTGGATTGATCTTCTTGCTTTATTTAACTAGCTAAACAGGTTTTGTAAAGTGGCTGTGAGGCTTGTCAAGCTGAAATGTGAACTGTCAAATCACAGACTAAACAGAAGTTGGAAACAGATTACAAAGGAGTATGTGACAACTCTATGTATATAGAAAAACTGAGCCTATGAATATTAAAGGGTTTGTTCACCCAAAAATGAAAATGATGTCATTAATTACTCAACCTGATGTTGTTCCAAACCTGTAAGACCTCGTCGGAACACAAGTTAAGATGTTTTTGTTTAAATCTGAGAGCTCTCAGACCCTCCATAGACAGGTACACAACTGAAATGTTCTCATGTCCAGAAACATAGCAAAGAGATTGGTAAAATAATCCATGTAACATCAGGGGTTCAACAGTAATTTTATGAAGCCACGAGAATAGTTTTTGTGCAAAAAAACAATGATTGCATTCAACATTTTCATCTCTCCTGTTTCTCTTGTGAACGTGACTCTATCTCAAGTATATTCATTCATTTTTGGGTGAACTAACCCTTTAATACTCAGACTTCAAAAATATATGTATTGTTATTTATTAGATTTATATTAATTTATTTATCTGCTTTTCTCCTCTTCTCTAGCTTACTTCCTAATTTAGTTGTCTAATAAAACTGACATATTACGGAAAGTTTCGACTCTTAGATGAATTGCTTGTGTTCCCCTTTTATACTTTGCTTTGGATAAAAGTGTCTGCAAAATGCATAAATGTATATAATATAATAATATTTGAAATGTAAATACAATAGATGTTAACATAACTATTACCGTATCTAAACTTTATTAAAATATTATAAAACTCTCAGCAGCACTATTATTGACTATTTTTTCAACACAAATGTAAGGCCTCTTGAAATCTGTGAGTTCTGTCATTCATTTTCAGAACCAGAATCAGAAATGTAATTTTAATGCAAACCAACACAGGTGATCAATGTACAGTATTTTAATATCTTAAATGGATCCATTCCAGGCGCCTGATACAGACAGTCCCTTTGAAGGTTTACAAGGTGAAAGTCTCCAATCAAAGGACAAGAGGGATTTAAGCTGGGAATCATTTATAACACTCTACAAATGTTTATTACCTATTCCAGCCTGCTGCCAATAGCACCATAGCAACCAGGAGCAAAGCACAGCCTACATCTCCAAGTATTCTGAGCATTAAGTAGGTGGTAAAGGGAAATTTAAATGGGTGCTCTATATGAGGAAAAAACTAAGTAACTGTTGCTGCCCTAAGCAAGGACTACCAGGCCAGACAGAGCGAGAGAGAGAGAGAGAGAGAGAGAGAGAGAGAGAGAGAGAACAAAGTAGAACCTGTCTTTATTTATTTATTTATTGCCAAACACACTAGTTGTTTGGAATTTGCTTGGTAAGCTCATCAACAATGATAACATACAATAAATACAGACATAAATACATACACATACATAAATCCAACTATACATATATGTCCTATCAATTATAAGGAGTGAAATGCAGATGCATAGATACCAGAGGAATTAAGAATATGAACAATCTTACAATAAAGTACTGTTCAGAATAGGTGCAGACTTAGTTTTGATTGCTCTAAGGTGTCTGCCTGAAGGAAGAGGCGTAAAGAGGATACTGGCTGGATGTAAGGAGTCTTTCAGGATTGTTAAACGTTTTTTCTGCAAACATGAGACATAGATCTCATTAATAGTGGGAAGATCACAACCAGTAATTAATTTTTGAAGCAGCCAGAGTGATATTTCCAATCTGACTTCTCTGCTCTACTGTGGAGCTACCAAACCATACTGTAAGTGAGAAAGTCAACACGGTTTTAATGACAGCTCTATAAAAATGTAACACACCGACTTCAGATACACCAAACTTTTTAAGCAAAAAAGTCTTAAGAAAAAACATTTTTTTTCACAATGGCTCTTAGGTTGTCGTCCCACTTTAACTCCATTCAAACAGTGTAGACGCCTCCCTTCTATAGTCTGATTCATTATTATCTGTTAATAAACCAATCAATGTAGTATCATCTGCAAACCTAAAAATTTGCACTGATGCACAATCTGATAGACACAATCTGTCTAAAAGTGTACATTTATATTGTTAATCAAACTATGAGTATGTGTGGCTGATTTGAAGTTTAACATGTCCTGTAGATAAAATGAAGTTAACTGTCTTATATATAGTGTAAAGTTTTCATATGGATGCAAAAATCAGTGTATAAATATATTATTGTATGGTTTATTTGTTTTATTTGGAAGTTGTAGGGAGGTGGGCGCCATTTTTGTTGAACCCTGTTTTCTCCTGTTTTGGGGCCAGGAAGGAAGTTAGGATATAATTCTGTATTTTCTTTTCTTTGTTATATTATTTAGAGGTTTAAATTATCTAGTTAGATTGTTTTGTTTGTTATTTTGGCCTTTCCCTCACCTGAAGCTATAGCTTCCCTTTATTTTTTTTTTCTATCTCTTTTAATTTTTCTTATTGTAATATACCTTTTTTATTTGTTCCATGAGCTGTAAAATAAAATAACCTTTATGGTAATTTGTTGCTTATGGTGCTGTGGCAGGGCTCAGACCAGCGCACTTTAAAATTAGTTGTTTTGTTGCGTCAGCGTATACTCCTAGACTCATGCGGGACGTAACAAATTGGGGGCTCGTCCGGGATGAACCCGGGACCTCTCGTCGGATCCCGGACGAGCCCCCCATTTGTTACGTCCCGCATGAGTCTAGGAGTATACGCTGACGCAACAAAACCAACAACAATTTTTTTTTTCATCTAGTCTAGTGCTTTTTTGTGTTTCTTTCTTTGTTTCCCTTTTGGCTCCTCCTACTAAATCTGTCTGGCAGGTAGCTGATTGCCCCCAGCTGCACCTGCTTACCTGTTAAGAGTGAGCCAGTATTAAGCAGTTATGCTCAACAACAAGATGGTAAACTGCAGCAACAAGCATGGCAGGACAAAGACAGTGCTCTGGAGAAAACTCTTGGGGGAGCGTTTTCTCAGTTCTTTGGTAGTTGCTGCTCTGCTTTTATATTTGCTCACTCTTAATGGGCAAGCAGGTGCAGCTGGGGGCAATCAGCTACCTGCCAGACAGATTGAGTAAGAGGAGCCAAAGGGGAAACAAAGAAACACAGAAAAAGCACAACAGCACATTAAAGAAAACACAACTTTTCTGATAAATCATAACAATAAAGACTAGACGTAACAAAAGGAATAGTTCACTCAAAAATTCAATTTTGCTTAAAATGTATTCACCTTCAGGTCACCCAAGATTTAGAGTTTGTTTCTTCATCAGAACAGATCTGGAGAAATGTAAAATTACATCACTTACTCACCAATGAATCCTCTGCAGTGATTGCTGCATTTTGCAACACAAATTCAAGAGCAAAAAACATCTAAGATTGTCTGGTTTGTTCACTTACAAGCCATAACATTTGTGATCTATCATGAAACTAATCAAGTGTCACCCAAACTCTGACGGAATTACTGTAGTTATGATTATGCTGCTTGTTTGCAAACTTTTTTATTAAGAAAAACTGGAAATGTTAATAAGAAATTAGTTATTAGTTAAAAAGAAACTATTTATATTTGTGATTCTGTAAGATTAAGATTCTAATTAGTTTTGCAAAAACAAAAATTGTTATTGAGGTGGAACATAAATATGATTAAATTGTGATACCATCAGTCAAACTCATTGTCACCATGAGATTTTTAAATATAAATAAATGAATAAATTCTCTAGAGATTTAAATTTTCATGTTTCATGCTTTCGTCAAACTGACCTGGAGTTCGATACCAGCTCCTGAACAAAACATTTTTCGATACCAATTTTATGAAATCAGTTTTAACAAGATTACATTATCTCAAAAATGTTGGTTTTATTTTTTCAGCTTGTTGACATTTATACAGACTCAAAGCTTCATCTCCTGAGCCTCTGCACAAAGGAACAAAATATATCCAACACAATAAATCAGTGCAAATTGTTTTAATAAAGTTCAAATAGTTTTCAGTTTACACATCTGTTAGGATACCTTCACATTAATGCGTGTTCGTTTTAAAAAGCATAGCTCGGACATAATCATAATTTCTATGAATTTATCCTAGGTTGTTAAAAACTTCAAGAAATTATAAATCTTTATCCACTTTCATAAGTGGGTGTTTTATTTTCTTTCACCATGTTTTATTATTAAATTATGTATTGTAGTATGTCTAATTATTTGAAAGCATAAAAACAGCTTAGATTATTAAATTTATTCTTCAAATAGGCATATGAAATGTTTTATCTTTCCTCAGAAATTCTGTGTTCTGTATCTGATTTTCAAATGAAGGCATAAAATATTAATTTAATTTATATTTAAATTATTGAAAATCAAACTTTATTTATTTTGGCAAAGAAAGGAGGTTTACTATTAAAATTAAAGCATGGAAGAAATGTTGTGTGATCATTACTTAAAGAAATAAAGTTTTAATAAATTTAAAAGTAGCCTATTAGTAGCAGTATGTACAATCTGCTGAACAATATTAATATATTTCTGCTGCAGTGTCTTCCAAGTTTTATTTTGGCGGGTTGCCGTGAATACCTTTACTGTGTTTTACCTTTACAGTTCTGTGTATATATGATATTATGCTAGTTTTACTCAAATTAAATGGTAAAATGCTCCTGTAGTGACTCTCAGAGCAGTTCTGGAGATGTTGTTCATGTTTGTCCTAATTTAGCGAGACGGCAGGCGCTGAAGTCACCGCGAACGTCAGTCTGTGTGTAGTAAACAAAAGCGTGTGATATAGAGAGCAGACTGCTCTGTATGCTTTCGAAACGCTCTCGTGGATGTCAAAAACTGATCGATCTGCGCCGCATCGCTTCTAGTCGAACACACCTAGTGCTGCAGCCTTATTGGCTCACCGACGTTGATGAGATGAATCCCTTAGGTATCGAAATTTGGTACCGAACCAACCTCGATGATATCGAGGCAATTCGGTCTGTGCCTAAAAAGCATCGAACTCGATACCCAGCCCTAGATCTAACATGGGTCCAATCAAAGAGAGTGAATGCTGTTTCATTAAGTGATAGCACAGCCAGCATCCACTTCATCCGTTTAACCTCTGGACCGCTGTGGTATGATCTGCCCCATCCCACGAGGGCAATAGATAATGAGAACATCCAAGGGCAACAAAAAACACAGCCAAGAAGAAGCCAGAAGAACACTATCAAACCAGCTACATTATTAGTCTAGTGTCAACTGCTCTGGCCTAAACAATGGCCTAACCTTGAGGCAAGCATGAAGGGGGACTTTACAGACCAACCTGGGACAGGGTGGAGGAACGGAGTGTACCGTAAGGAGGATGTTTGTTTCTTTCTGCGTGCCACCACATACTTCCCCTTGCATGTAGGCTAATGTATTACATTCCAAACACTCTTAAAAATTAAGGTTCCAAAAGAGATTTTCAAAGCGATGCATTTAAAGAACCATTTTTGTGAGGAGCATAATCTGAAGAACCTTTTTCCACTGTGAAGAACCTTTTGTGCAATGGAAAGATTTCATGGATGTTAAAGGTTCTGCATGGAACCATCCATGCCAATAAAGAACCTTTATCCTGTATTTGTACTGTATATTTATGTGGTGCTTAGGATCCACAGGACGTTGCCAGAGGAGTTCACTGAATGTGGGAATGAGGATGGTTCTCTATGGCCTCTTTCCTGATTGTGTAGCCAGATAAACCAACCTCTATTCAGCTTTCCACAGACACAGAGACTATAGAGGAAAGAATAAAGGCACCTCCTATCATCATAAGTGGATGAAGTTTGCCAAGTTTCCACTTTTTGTCTGTTTCTGTTTATATTGGCAAAAACACACAGATTTGAAATGTGCCTTCAGAATGTCCTCCTCGTGGACCTATCAAGTTTTGTCAGCAAAATGAGATGGTAAGATTATGCAAACAGAACAAACAGCACAAGATAATTAAATTAAAACTGACAGCAACAGTTTCTTGATGGAAATCCATATGCTTAATTCATGTCAGAGCAGTGAAGGATTCAAAAAACAAAAGAATTTAGATTCTGTATCAGTGCACAGTTCTGGAAGCGTTTGGGTGTCTCTGGTATCTCTGAAAAAAAGTATATACACTCTTTTTAAGAGCACTTATTAGGCTACGGAGATAGAGAAGAAGTGAATTTAGAAAAAGAGTGAAATTATTGTTTTCAGACCTTTAACTGGAATTAAATGAAAAGTTATTTGTTTGCATTTATATTAAATGCAGATTGAGTATTTATGTAGGACTTAAAAATGTATGTAGGTAAATTTTGTTGTGTAATTTCATAATTCTATAATTTTTGAAAATGTACTGACAAGCATTTATGACAAACTAAAAAATATCCATTGAAACTTATATATCATGTATTTAAATCTGTAATGATGAAGGTGCAATGTTGTACATTAATATTCAATTAACATGCAGTTACATTTCTGAAAACATTGCAATCAGTTCACATTTAAGTATATTCATTCCTAAATAAATACTATTTTTAAAAGCATGCTAAAGTATATTTTTTCCCAAGGTTATACTATCTGAGCATGACCTTTGACCTCTTGAATCTTAGAAACGTGGTTAGTTTGTGCTGAATTCATGATAAAAATAATGCAAACACTACCTGCTCTATATTTAATGCTGCATATTTGTTTTAAGAACCTAAGGGAAAGTACATAAACTGCAACATGAAATGTGATTTCACCTGAGGTGACATTTGTGAGAGGCCGCTCTAGCTCTCAGCTGGATCTCAGCAGTGTGTTTTTAGTACAGAAACAAGTCTGTGTCTGCTGTGTTTACCAGCAGCTTCACAGGACGGCGGAGCGGGGAAAGAAACAGACATTGGGCTCAGATGAAAGCTGGGACTCAGCGCAGTGAGGAATTCATGCTGTTTACACAAGCATGGCCACTGCACTGACAGCTTCACATGCACACAAACACCCTCACAGACACAAAGCCATTCAGAGTGACACGCCACATCACATCAAACAATGAAACACATACGCATTCTAATGCAATAGAGAAAGCCACCTAATCATAATATTGTTGATGTAAACATAAATATTTGCAACAATAGACAGGGCTCTAGACTAACTTTTTTCACTGGTTGCACTGGTGTGCCTAACTTTTTTTCTTAGGTGCACCAGCACAAAAGTTAGATGCACCCAAATTTTTATATAGGCAATATTGACTAGTAAACGATTAACTAACAATCTGGTCAACATAAATCATCTGATCGTCAATCATCTGAGCTGAGATTTAAAACATCTCAAGATAAATGAAATAAAAAATAAGTGTTTTAAGGGCTTCAAACTGAACATATAATGCCCCCTCCCCAAACCTATACAAAAATCTGGCTCCCCCATCCCACCGCAGACTACCAAATAATTTCACAAAACCTTATAAAGTATTTACAGTTTTTATAGCCAATTCTTACTATGTAAAAAAGAAGTATACTTAGGCCTTATGCTATGTTAGAATAATTTTTATACTCTTGATTTAATATTTTTTGTTTTAATTTAAATGTTTAGTTTTTAAATGTTGTTGTATATGTAATTTATAAATCTATTGAGTCGTTGTCTGATGAAATCAAATAATACACACAAGATAAGACAAGACAAAGATAATTCCTGTGCTGTGATTTTGGCTATATTCGCATGTAAAATCAGAGAAGCAATCATATCTCTTTTAACTGAAGATGCTGCTCCTCTCAGACGCTCGTCGCTCACTGAACAGAGCAGATGCAAAGTACCAACGCTCAGAGAGACTCGCTAAAGTTTGTCCAAGAAGTTGCTAGATTTGTCACTAGTCGCTTTTTTGAAGAAAAAAAGTCACTATGGGGGTCTAAAAAGGTGCTAAATCTAGCGACAAAGTTGCTAAGATGGCAACACGGCGCGCATCTCTATTACTCACCTCTCTCTCTGTCTGATTGCAGAAGCACACGCATTTTCAGACGTACACACACATACAGGAATATCTGGACCACGGCCAATCAGAGGGGGATTCGCCCTTCACTATCTCTGATTGGTTTAGACCACGATATGGGCCTAATGTGTGTCTGTTGTAGAACCAAAGTGAGACTTTCAGAGTCGCGGAGACTTGTTTTTTTCTTTGAACGGCTGGTCGCACAGGTGCGACCTCAGATTTTTTTTAGTCACACCCTTGAGAAATTAGGTCGCACTCTCGAGCCCTGCTAGGTCAATAGGTGTTGATTTACTGCAGCTGTGAGAAATCAGAAATGATGAGTGTTTACAAACGCGGCACGGTCTAGGGTTTAGCTACCACCATATGTGCTTTCCTGTTTACACCTGTATTTTATGTTTACCACCTGAGATCCGATAACAAAAAATGCATGATGATAACAGGTGTAAAATATTATATGTAATTAATATAATCAAAGATTTGTGTGAACTTTATTTATTGTCCCTGATAATGCTAAATGTCTGATTGTACCATTAAAACAGGGCCTGCATTGCACCACTGGAAAAATCTTTTTAAAATATTGATTAAAGTATAACATATTAAATGTTTAAAATATGTGAAAGTAAGGGACAGTCCCTTTTAAAATGTGCAATGTTTACAATGTTTTAAACGTGACAAAGCAAATGTGTCTACTATAATGCTGTGTTATCAGCTAAGCAAAATCAGGAATATTTCTATTTGGGCGGCACCATTGCACAATGGAGGCCAAGACCAAATCCAGATCCTGATGTAATACCAAATTAGTTTTTAGTTTTTTAAATAAAGAGTACTATTTGTTAACTGTTTATCGTGTCTTAGAAGTAATAACACATTTTAAAAAGTTTCCATTTTAACTTGTATTTTTGGCTTCAAAACAAATCATAACATGGACGAATATCCCTCTGTAAGTTTCTTCTGAAAGCACATGGAGCAGCGATACTCAAGTCTGGCTCGCGAGATCCACTTTCCTGCAGAGTTTAACCCAAATCAAACCCTAGCCCTAATCAAACACACCTGAGCATGCTAATCAATGTCTTTAGGATCATTAGAAAATCACAGGTATGTAAGTTTGATCATGGTTGGAGCTAAACTCTGCATGAAAGTGGATCTCGCGAGCCAGATTTGAGTATCACTGATGTGCAATGGAAAAACCTGATAAAACATTTGGTTTATAAATATTTATTTAAAAAAATTAAAGAGAGTGAGCTCCAAAAGCCCACAGATATAAATTAGGGACCTATAAACAGTGCAGATTTTTACATATTTCTTCATTTTGATTTATTTTTTTAATGCTAAAACTATGGTTTTGCTTTCCAAAACACTTTTATTTTCCGCCCCCACAAGTTCCCAGATATTCATCGTGGCCTCAGGTTTTTGGAGACCTCTGTTCCTCCCTGTCATCTTGTAAGAGAGAGTCCTCAGCTTTGTGTGTTTGTCCTTTGGACTCAGACTAAATCCACACCTTGAGAACATTAATAACATAAGAGGATTCGGCTGGCAATCTAATTAAGGCTGGGGAGTGTCTGCTGATTCGTTAGACATGGACAAGGAGAACACGTCTATTATCACAGCAACACAACTGGGCAAGAGTTGAGGTTAACAGAAAAATGAAATCTCAAAAGCGTCTCACAATTTAAAACTAATAAACTAACACAGGTTTGAAAAAGAACACCACAAACTGTTTTAAGTTAAAGGGATAGTTCAGCCAAAATGAAAATGCTCTCATCACTTACTTACCTTCATGTTGCTCCAAACTTGAATTTCTTTATTCTGTGAAACATAAGATACTCTGAGAAACATACAAGTTTGGAACTACAGGTGAAAACATTATGACAGAATTGTGATGTTTGGTTGAACTATTTCTTAAAGCTCATGCAACGGCAGAATGAGTTTACTGCAAGTTAAGCTAGTTTTGCGAAGGCGAGTATCACTTCATGTTCAGCTGCTGAAAGACTTTACATTCCCAGTCAGATATGCGTAAGTCGACCTTACACGAATCTCTCTGAGTCCTGAAAGTCACAGCTTAAATCATAGCACGATTTAGAAACAAGTGCTGCATTTTTGCAATAAACTTTGTATTGGTTTACATTTATTTCTTTAGCAGATGTTTTTATCCACATCAACTTACAAATGAGAATAATACAAACTAATTATAAGTTTGGTCTAGAGAAGAAAACAGCAGCACAGTGCTCAATAATAATAAAATGCTAGAGCGCACAGTAAGTAGGGAGCAGCAGGGAGAATAATCAATTGAAAATACAAGTGCATCATGTAAAGCTATACGGTAAAGTGGGACTCAATAATATTTATTAAATACTGCGGCTTCACACTGGATCATGACCATCTTTATCTTGACCATGACTACTGATAAAAACCACACACACTGGGTTAATAAGCAGACTGATGAAAACAAAGTCACTTACTCAGGTAATTTTAATTTAGTTTAAATAAAGTCACGTAAACAAAGGCCTGCTGACATTATGGGAATATTAGGGGTTATTTCCATACAACAAAAATTGTAATAGTGCACTGCAGTGATGACATACATCTGTAAAGTTAGCATAACCCTGGTTTACTTAGGATTTTGCCACTGGCTTTTGGATTATTGCAGAAAATAAACTCTGTGACCAACAAATGTTTATGATTCTAACACATTCGTATGATAACCTTCACAAAAGAACACAACCTTAATTAATTCTGAAGCCAGAAGTAAAAAACTAAACATAGCCTATGAACAAACTACACCCACAGTGTATTGATTTACGTGATTTAAACATCATTAAGCTTCTTGTACTTAAACATATTTTCTCTACAATAATTTGAGTTAGAATAGTTTATTATAAACACAATGAGGCTGTGCATTCACCAGTTCAACATGATGACATTTAACCTCTGTAGTCACATGTTAACAACTGCCTTTTTCAAGATTACTAAAAGCTTTAAATATCAAAAGGGGGTGTTACTGATGTATCATATGTCATTGAATAAATGTAAAAATATATTCAGCTTGGTGTTAACCACAGACCTTATTTCAGGCATTTAACCAAAAACACATTGAAAAACCCCATTGACTTCAGGATGTTGGAACCAGAAGTGCTAAAGTGCTGACTTGTTTCCGGGGTTTTGCCTACAAAAATACATCGTCCCTGCATCACTCTATTGCTTTAAGTACTGGTTTCAGGGTATTAGGTGGTCTACAACATCAGGATCGAGCTGGAATTTGCACAAACTCTTCTCAGTCCATGTGTAACGTGCTATTCTGCCCCGTGGGGAGATACAGGTGAGTCACTGAGCAGGAATGAAACCACAGGAAGTGGAAATTACCCAACTGCCCTGCCCACCTCCCTTCAACCACAGACACGCTCACAAAACTACTGGAGATAAAAATCACGGATTGTGTGTCAGTGACAAAGCTTTTGAACTTTGACCAAGAGTTGTGTGTGACAGAGCGACACATGATGCGTGGCTTAAATGAAAAAGCTTTTAAAAAGCACAGCGACTCTCACAAATCTGGATCCGGCTTTAGGCTGTCCAGCGGGAAACTCTGCCGAGTGCCGGATCAAACGGTTCTGGGTTTAAGAAGAAAGTCGATCCCGTAACCTGAGTGTTCCTCATCAGCCAATGGAAAGCCAACTCCTTGGATCTTTGATTAACTTCCTGCATATTTAACACATGGTTTGTGGCCTCAAAATGTGTCAGGGTCCGGGCAGCACAGACAAGAGATCAGAGTTCAAGAGCTTCAGGCACTTTTCATATATGCCTGATACAAAATGTGAAAATATGTTGTTTTTTCACTGATCAAATCAGCCATCTTTAAAACAAAATAAAAATTTCAGTTTTGTTATGCATGGTGAGCATGTTTCATGGTTACACAGTATTGCCCGGAAAGGTGTCACAACAATTTGGTTATTGACCGTAATTTATCAGTTCAATCCCAAAAATATCTTTATATTTAGGTTTTTAGAAATATAGGCTCCTCTTTGTATTTTATGTTGGTTTCATATGGTCTTGAAAATGGTAATACATGAATAATTGAATGAATATTTTACATTTAGTCATATTTAGTATTCTGGAACACATTGTAATCATTGTTTTAAAAAACATTTTTGAATGCTACATTTTTTTTAAATATCATGAATTATTTAATCAGAAATCAAGTTTTTGGGGAGTTGCACCATTAAATAAACCTGCCTCGTCATTAAAGTCAAATTGCCTGTTAATTTTTTATAAGAATTGCTTTCAAGTTACTATATATTGAGTGCATCATTGTTTTATAATAACTAAACAGATTAATCAATCCATGTTCCTTTGTGGCTCAGTGGTAGAGCATTGCGTCAGCTGTACAAAAGGTTGTGGGTTCGATTCCCAGGGAACACATGTAGTAATGAAAATGTATAACCTGAATGCAATTGTAAGTCGCTTTGGATAAAAGCGTCTGATAAATGCGTAAATGTAAATCCATCATTAAGGCATATTCATTTTAAAACATCCCCTCTGGCCAAAATGTGTGTCTTCTATAATCTCTAATAATAATGAATCCTTCATTGAAATAGTTCTGTTGTCCTCTCACAATGGAAATAAGGGTCTGTTAAAGTTAAAAGCATCTTCATGGTGGATTGGTTTCTTACAAACATGCAGCTTTTCACTTCACAAGACTGCAGTGGAGTGGATTGTTTGTGGATTATTGTGATGTTTTTAATCAGCTGTTTGGACTCATTCTGACGGCACCCATTCACTGCAGAGTATTCATTGGTGAGTGAGTGATATGTGGCATTTCTCCAAATCTGTTCTGATGAAGAAACAAACTCATCTACATCTAGGATGAACTGAGGGAGAATTCAAATACATTTCAGCATCTTTCATTTTTGGATGAACTTTTCCTAAAATGTGTAATCACCTTTCGTGTGGAGCTATTTTCCAACATCTGTAAACAATACATATAAAACTAGTAAAAATAAACTTGGTTTCTTAACAGATAAGAACAATGTAGCACACACATTGACCAATTTAGGTTGGTAGCACTTGATGTTGGCACAATATTACACTGGTATATTTCAGCAGGCTGTGTAAGTTTGCCATTTGCTAAGCGTTACAGCCAAACCGCTCGGGCCTAATTTTGCTCTGTATGGGCCTTTGTATTTTGTTTATTCAGAAAACATGGATTGGCTCTGGAGGATATAATTATGAAAAACAAATAAGAGCAAATGTTAGAAAACAAGCTACCACTATACTCAAAAAATGACTAAAACTTTAACTAAAATAGATTTTAGCAATTTTATAATAGTCCTAGTGTGACATATTTTTTTGAAAATAAAAATGTTCCATGTAATATCTGAAAATACTTAATGGTATATTAAAATAGTTTTAGATTCATTATAACGTGACTTTACTGGACACGTATAGAGTGGCCTACAGTCTATTGACTGTATAGCATTTACATATAGGGATACTAATCCAGTGAATGAAACAGTATTTGCCTCTATAGAAAATACTGATCAGCTGCATGGAAATAATCAGACTCTTGGCTGGAAATCAATATCACATCGCACAACCACTCAAGCTGGACAATGTGTTTTCGAAGCAGCGCCCTCCACTCAAATACCAAACAACAGTTCGCTAAAAATAAGTTCACGAGCCACATCTCCAGGGCGTTTCGCCATCCTTCAGGGAATGCTCAGCCATATGCTTAGCTCCATCTCATCCTCTCTGTTGCCCCCGTCACGTGACACACGAGCTCATTAGCCAGTCCACACAGCAGGGATGCGGAAGGGGAAAAAACAAAGTGAAAAGGTCAACAGCAGATGTCAAAATGACAGGAATAGTGAAGAGCGAACACGTGAAATGATGGAACAAAACTGGCCCAGGTCTATGAGAAAAGGCCTAATCTACCCACTAAGCTCATTATTGCCTCTTTCCCAAAGCCCCCTTCCACTTATTTAACTCTCACACCAGTACTGCTATATTTCATCATTTTCTTTTTACTTTCTAATGCTTGTTGAATTACTCTACAAGCAGTTTTGTGACCTTATGATAACTGAGAGACCTCAACCAGTAGTCTTAAGCCAATAGCTGGAGTTGGTGTCATTAAATACAATAAAGAAATACATTTTTGCAATAAAATAAACACTACAATTTATTATTTAATTTCAGCTAGTTGCAGCAGCAAAGCAACATCTCTCATTTTCATTTAGTTTAAGTTGAATTACTAAAATAACTAAAATATATATACATTTAAAACAACTAATAAAACAAATGACAAAAACACACAATAAGAATCAAATCAGAAAATTAAAAAATAAATCCTGATTCAAAATATCAACAAAAACTATAACAGTATATCAGATTTTAAAATAATACTAGAAATACCCCCAAAAAACATTAATAATAATACAAATTGTATTAATTTCCAAGAATTTTTTATTTATTTTTTAAGTACGATCAATTTAAATTATAGTTTAATTTTTTTTTTTTTTCACATATAAACCTAAAATAGAAAAATAAGCAATATCTATGAACTATAAAGGTACTTATATCCCTCTGTTTTCCTTGCAAAATGGCCAGCTTCCACTCCTGACTATTATTCTTCACATTCATCATCTCATTTAAAAGTGAAATAAATAGAGAAAAGATCTCAAGTCACGACTATTCATGTTAACCTGGTTTTTTAACCCTGTTCCTGTAACCTTGGTCTCGCCTCTGATATCTGGCCAGAGGAAGTGGATATGGAGGTTGATTATTTATACTCAGGCCAGAGGTCTTCAACCTCATTCAGGCTTAAAGACCTTTCTCTTGGCTAGAAAGACACAACAGGTTTGCATTCACATACTTAATGCTTAGAAAGCAAAGCCATTTGCCATTATTGATGTAAAGAGAAGAGTTTTATATGCATTACATTTTACTAAAACATTTTCTTGACAATGGAGCTGAGCTGAGATTTTTTGGTTGAAGAAACACTGACTTTCTGCAGAATAAAGATATGTTCGCTGTAAAACTGCACGAATGGAAGAACACTTATTACTTGGACAACTGAAACCAATGTCTAAGTGTAGCTAAACAAAATGGTCAAGAATAGCTAAATACTCATTCAACGCTTTGACAGTGAAACAACAACAATAACAACAGCAGCTGAGGCCAGCAGACTATTCCCAAGAACTGCAAATGAGATTAGGCTGTGTGTTACGTAAAGTGTGACTAAAGCCCAGATTCAGGATACTACACTACACACCTAGCAGTAACCCTCGTCATTGACCAAAACATCTAATAAGATGAAAATCTTCATCAAATCACTGGGCAAATTAAAATCTAAGACTGTGGCCTCTCTGTAAGGCAGACATGTCTAATACAAACAACATAAAGACCATCTAATGCGCAGGAAATTAAACATGCACCAACAGAGGATCTCAGAGAGAGGGGTGTATTTCACCAGAAAGCTGCCCATAATAACTCTCTAAGTACGAGAACAATGTTTGAGCCAACGCAATGCGGGAGTTTGAGCTGCTCCCAGTTTATGTTAATAGAAAGAGCTGCTTTTTAATATTGTTCAGGCCAGTGTTGTTATTGTTAAGTTAACTAAACCTAAAACTATTAAATTTGATTTAAAAACTATTTCTGTTCATTTAAATATTACACTAATAAAAAAAATTATATAAAAAAACAAAACAAAACTACTAAAACTTAAACTAAAAATAAAATATTCAAATATAAAAATAAAAGCTTAGTACTGATATTGATACTACAATATACATAAAAAAACAAATACATAAATTTATACATGTATACTAAAATAAGACTGTGTCAGACATTATCATAAACTCACTCAAAAATAATAGTGTCAAAAGGGGTTTTTCACAGCGATGCCAGCATGGACGAACCATTTTTTATTCCCATTGGTTCCCAACATTTCCCAGTGAACAGTTCTTAAAAGCACCATTTTTTCTTACCAGAAAGAACATTTTTAATCATCTAAAGAAATGTTTCCACCATAAAAACCTGCATTGGAAAGATTGCATGGATATTGAAGGTTCTTCATGAAACCATCGATGCCAATAAAAGAGCATTTACACACGTGGTAAGAATTGTTGGCACCCTTGGAAAATATAATCAAAGAAGGCTGTGAAAATAAATCTGCATTGTTAATCCTTTTGATCGTTTATTTTTTATAAATCACAAAAATCTAAGCTTTCATTGGAGAATAAGAATTACAAATTTGAGTGGCCAAAGACTCTCCAAGGATCACAGCTGGAGAATTGCAGAAAAAGGTTGAGTTTCGGGGTCAGAAAGCGTTAAAGGTGCCATAGAATGGAAAACTGTCTTTACCTTGGCATAGTTGAATAATAAGAGTTCTGTACATGGAAATGACATACAGTCAGCCTCAAACACTATTGTTTCCTCTTCCTTATGTAAATCTCCTGATTAAAAAAAGACCACTGAAAAATAGGCGAATCAGAACATAACACAGATTATGATGTTACAATCGGGATCACTAATAGTTACGCACCCAACATTTGCATAAACCCGCCCATGTTCTGGCCAGCCGCCAGCCGAACCATCAGAAGCTCTGCAGGTATTGTGAAGAAACAAACGAGGGCAACAGCAAAAATGACAGATCATGGAGTAGCCTTGATCGGTAGCCTGTTACACTGCAGTACATAAGATTTCACTTACCATATAAACAGAGTAAGCAGAGATGACTGAGGATGATGGCGAATGATTTACAGATTCTGAGCACCACTGACGAGCATCTGATCTTGTGAAATGTATGGTAAGCACTGCCGCTCCGTAGTATAAACAGAGTATGTGCGATCGCGAATCTCGAAAGTGAAAGTCTTGCATTTGAAAGCAGTTTCAGTGCCCTGCATATTAATAGCGGCTCCCTGATGCCCGCATTTTATATATGGTATAATTACCCGACGATATAACTGTGCGAGAAAGTATTGAAATATATTTTTTCTCCCTGTTTTTCCTTACTGCTGTGTGAGCCACTGAAATGAGCTGCACTGTGAAAGAAAATGCTATCACCCAAAAACAATCTCCAGCATATTCAGTTGTCAGACACGACTGGAACTTCAGACTGGCTTCTATGGTCAGATCAGATGTAACACATTTTTTTGCTTTTTAGCAGTAAACACTCAAGATGGGTTTGGTGAACACAGGGATAAAAAGTACCCCATGTGTACAATTAAATATACGGCTGTATTTTTGATGTTGTGGGCCTATATTTCTGCTGGAGGTCCTGGACATCTTGTTTAGACACATGACATCATGTATTCTATCAAATACCAACAGATAAAAAATCAATAAGGGACTGACTCTGTTAGAAATCTTAAAATGGGCCATGTTTGGATCTTCCAACCGGACAATAATCCAAACACAAACCTCAAAAACAACACAATACAGTGTCACTGAGCACAAAACCAAGCATCTGCTATGGCCTGTCCTCTGATCTGAACCCCGTAGAAAATGAGTGAGTGAACTGAAGAGAAGAAGCACCATCATGGAGCTGTGAATCTAGAGTGATTCTGGATGAAGGTTAAGGTATCTGATCTCTTGTCAGGTGTTCTCTAACCTCATCAGGCATTATAGGAGATAATTTAAAGCTGTTAAACTGGCAAATGGAGGTTTCAAAAAGCATTGAATAAAAGGATGCCGTTAATTGTGGCCAATGTGTATTGGAGAAAAAGCATTATTTCATAATATTTACCCCTATTTTAAATTCTTATTATCCAATGAAAGGTTAGATTTTTGTGATTTTTTTTAAATAATTGATCAAAAGGATTAACTAAGCAGATTTATTTCCACAGCCATCTTTGATTATATTTACTAAGGGTGCCAACAATTCTGACCATGTGTGTACTTTCAGCATTGGCTTCTCTCATAAACACCTTCAAAAATGTAATATTCACTCCCTTTAGACCTTTCTATTTTAGCTTTAAACCACTTTATAAATCTCTGTGAAACAGCAGAAGAGCTCTGATGTCCAAGGTTTCCATTAGGAGAGTTAATTTCCCTATAACCAAAGCATTGTGTACAAAACATTGAGGACAGTGAAACAAAATGAGAATCAAAAGTTTGCTAGTTTAAAGCTGCTCTCATTTTTTCAAAAAGAGCAGACTGATTATATATTCTACACAATTATACTTTCTTATTACAGTGTTTGGCATACAGCAGATGGGTCCATGCATAATATGTTAAATGGAAGTCAAACTCCATCAGGAGGTCCATTAACCATGTCTCAATGTCTAATGAACTTAAATATTACTCAGTCATTCACTCCATCAGAGATATTTATAAACCAAATAAAGAGTGATATTCTGATGTAGGTTACAATACACACCCTGCCCCGCCCCCCCCCCCCCAAACAAACACACACAAATACACACTCATGCAATGTGTGTGTATCATTTCACACAAGCTCATTTATTGGGTCACCGTTTAAACCATTAGTCGCTATGTAAACTAACGACAAAACTGCTTGACAGTACAGAAGGGCATTACACAGACGATCACACACGGGCTGCGTCCCAACTTCTAGTGAGCACTACCTAGGCAGCATTTTTGTCTAGGTAGGCAGCGCTCTAGGTTTCGGAACACAGCCTGCGCGTGCACGGTGCAGCATACAGTATGAGTAGCGTGCAGTAAAAGAGAGCAGAAAGTGAGTTACCTTTGGAGTAGAGGGACTTGGGCGAATCGAGGTCTATATCCGCGCTAAAGAGCGATGTGAAATCAGAGGGCATCGCAGTGCCTCCGATCCGCCAAGAAAATGACACAGACTTGCTCTTCAAGTGCAGCTCCTAACAAACTGCCACGGTTTAGTTTGGCCGAAACGAAAAACCAAAACAAACGAAAGCCAGGTGCAGAGAAAGCAGGCAGTGACACTTCTGAATATCATAAATAAAAAGTTTGCGTCGCTCCTCGTTCTTCGTTCTTCGCTCTTCGTAGCGCGCGCGCGCGTGTGTGTGTGTGTGTGTAAACACTCCGCGAGCGCGACTGTTTAGTTCGTCTGTTTCCTCTGCAGCCCGCCCACTCCACGCGCGTCATCACTTCACAACACTGAGCTTAATCTGACAAAAATTATGGATATTGACCGCTCATATTCTTTAGATTATCTTTTTTTATGAATGTTACCATTCAGAAAAGTTTTGGGGAGATGTATCGTTGTACGTCCAAGAGAAAACTGGCTATAGTAGTGATTTTACCTCAAAATATGTTTTAATAGGATATATTTCGATTAAAAAAGTATATATGTTAACTTTATGCTGAATCGTATGATTTTATTTGATAAATTACATATTCGCAAGAGTAAAATAAATAATTATAAACCGTGTTTAAAGGTTTTTATGGTTGATTTGTATTTATATTTCTGGATTCTCTCCAATGTATTGATACTAATAATTGTAAATATGATATTTTATTTGCTAAAGAGTTCAGGTTAATTGGGAAGTGAACTTATATAGCCTGCGCTGTCTTCTGAAATAGTGACTTTTGTTATTTAGTTTTTTTCTGAATTCTTGTCAAATTAATTTTTTGTATATTTATATTCCTATCTAAAAATGTAAATTGCAATCCCGATATTTTTTCCAATTATTTATTTGGATGTCTTGTTAGAAATGTATATGTTTCTGTTTTGTTGTAGAGGTTAATTCGATTAAATCTTAGCTAACAGAACTCAGATATGTTTACCTGCCCGGATAAGCTTTTGGAATAATAAATTCAGTGATATGTTAGAAACTAAATTATGGGAACAAATGTCCTGTCCAAAAAAGATGTTAAAATGTATTTTTAAATTAGGCTATATGTGATCCAGTAAACTATAAACATCCAAAGTTCATTTCACTAAGGGGCTCCTTTTGTCATCACTGTAAGATTACCCACTTCATTTGTAATTGTGTTGACTGCGAAGTGATTTGGGTTGATTTTTCTAATTTTGTTAAAAGGAATTTATTATCGAACGTCCGCACAAACAAACAAAGTTGAAAATAAAACAAAAACAACTGAGGGACTTGCAACTATTACAAAAAGTTCAAACGGTCACTGAAGGAAACACGATGCATTAAGACCCAGGGGTGTAAACTTTTGAACAGAATGAAAATGTGCACATCTTTCTTATTTTGCCTAAATATCATGTTTCTTTCATTTAGTACAGCCCTTCAGAAACTACAGAAGATACGTGCATGTTTCCCAGAAAGCAAAATAAGTCCAACTTGATCTTCAAATTCAAAAAGGTTTCATCTACAGGCTCTTAATGCATTGTTTTTCCTTCTGGAGCATCGGTGAGCATTTGAACCTTTTGTGATAGTTGCTTGTACGTCCCTCAGCTGTCCTCAGAAAGATGGATCTCAAAATATTACATGTTATATTAGTGGCAGGTGTTTCTAAGGATCTTAGTGAGAAAACAAACCTGCGTCTTTGTGTTTAACAAAGCAGCCAATCAGTGTCTAGGAGTCACAGTGATGTCATTGATGTTCCTGGGAAAAATTAAACCATTATTGTCTAGAGACAACGCGGGCTGTGAGGACCGTTTGACACTGACACATGATTCATGTTCAGCATAGACTCACTATTGTCCTCACACAATGAACGGTAATATGAGGGTTGTGTGCTAGTCAGAACTGAATTAAGAATGCTTTTAAAATCCCAATTCAGTTCCTGGATTTGAAATGAGGTCGAAAATCTTTCATGTATTTTCACGAATTTGAATGTATTGAAGTAGAATTAAAAAACAACTGAAATTAAAATAATATAACATTTCATGAAGTTTGATTGTAATTGTCAACAAGAAAATCTTGTCAAAACAAACTTTAAGTGTGTGAAAGATTTATCGTTTAAACGGCATGAGGAGATGATGTTAATAAAGAATAGTTAATTAATTTTAATTCAGCATTGTGTCATTATACATAACTGCTTGAGTATGAAAAAACAAGTGAGATTAGCTGACCAACTTGTGATCACAGTTGTTTAATGATTGACACACCATCAGAAAATCTACATAGATTGAATTGTCATTAATAACTCTCCTTTAGAAAACTTCTTGAGATATAATCTCCTTATGATTTGTTATTAGGTTACTGTAAGCTACCACAGCAGTATTATTTCAGCCTCGCCATTTCAATCATGTTTACAAAGTTCACACAAGTTGTGTATCATAATTACTTTAAAATTAAATGTGACAATATTTTCAAAAGGTCAAGGACCTTAGTGTGTATAGCCCTGCCATCATTTTATCTGTATGATTTATTACTTTGATTTAGATTTATAACTTTGTGGACTACAACGTGCTTTATTACCCTATAATAGACATACCGACCAAAATATTTAGGTCATCCTAAGATGATTAATCACAACAGTAAATTATTCACCTCTATTTACAAACAGATTATGCTGGAATCAATGGCACCTTTTAATTTTCTCATTACATTTCAACTTACTATTATAACTGGGACTTTCATTTAACTAATTAAATAAATAAATTAGTGCTGTCAAATGATTAATCGCGATTAATCGCATCCGAAATACAACATTTAGTTTACATAATATAAGTGTGTGTACTGTGTATATTTATTATGTATATATAAATACACACACACGCATGTAAATATTCAAGAAAAATATGTTACGTTTGTATATTAAATATATTTATAGCCTATATCATATAATTTATATGAATATAAATATATACACGTATACAGTTGTTTAATGATTGACACACCATCAGAAAATCTACATAGATTGAATAGTCATTAATAACTCTCCTTTAGAAAACTTCTTGAGATATAATCTCCTTATGATTTGTTATTAGGTTACTGTAAGCTACCACAGCAGTATTATTTCAGCCTCGCCATTTCAATCATGTTTACAAAGTTCACACAAGTTGTGTATCATAATTACTTTAAAATTAAATGTGACAATATTTTCAAAAGGTCAAGGACCTTAGTGTGTATAGCCCTGCCATCATTTTATCTGTATGATTTATTACTTTGATTTAGATTTATAACTTTGTGGACTACAACGTGCTTTATTGTAAATATTTTTGTAAGTATATGCTGTATGTGTGTCTTTATATATGTATATATACATAATAAATATACACAGTACACAAATAGCCTAAGCAAAATGTAAAAAAAGTACACAAATTATAAACACATGTAAACAAAAACTTTATTTTGGATGCGATTAATCGCGATTAATCTTTAGATAGCGCTAAAATACATAAATGAATAAATACTGCCTATGCATGAACGTAACACTAAAAAATCCCACATAAACAGGATAAACAGCGCCATCTTGTGTATAAATGAGCATTATGAGTAATCAAGACAAACAATTACAAAATTTCTGCATTCACAGATAAAGGATATATAATTTTTGTTATTGCGTATTAATTATTTCTAAGTTAATATTGTTGTATTGTAATGCTCATATTGGTTTTAGATCAATAAACTATCCATTTGGCGTATTCTTAAAAGCACAATGTTCACATCAACTAGAGACAGCGATGGTGTAATTCCTCTTCCGGTCCGCTGGGCGCTCGTGAGCGTCACGCTGAAGCGCGCCTGTGGAGAACTGCCGAAGCAGAAGCGGCGCAGCGTCCATCACACTGGCGTGCTGAACGACAGAAAACATTATCTTTTCTTGAAATATTCGGATCTATTGAGTATAAAATGCCGGATTTAGCGGTAGAACGGGTCGTCGTTCATCCCTTGGTGCTGTTGAGTGTCGTGGACCATTTTAACAGGTAAATCTGAGTGTTGTGAAGGTGCTGCAGTAAAACTGTTAACTCACTGTCATTATGTGTCAATGAAAGTAGCCGCTACAAGCTAAAGGCTAACTGGATGCAATCACAGTCTAAGTACAATTACGGAAATAAACAGTATTTTAAGAATGCTTTAGTTGAAAATGTTATATTATGGTGTTGTATATCAGCTTAGCCTCATATAATTTAAATTGTGTTATAAAATGTTGGAGAAGAAAGCAGATATCTGAATAGATGCAAGGCTGTTAAAGTGTTATGATATAACTCAACTGATCATTTTACTCACAAGTAACGTTAGACATGTAAGCTTTCCGACAATAAAACATCAACACTTAAACTCCAGAACTTTATAATCATTACAATTTAAATAATACTAAATGTTCTGCGCGTTTTCTTGCACTTTTTATGTTCAATCCCTTTCTTCCCTGCTGAAAAAACACAATAGAAAATGTAATGGATTGAATGGTTATAATGGGAATTGTATTGGTTTTAATGGAAACTTTAATGGTGTCTACTGGTATGAGATGGATTTTATTGGTGGGATGTTAAATCATATTTGAAAAATGCCCTAAACACACTACAAAAAGGAATTTTGTAAAAAGATAATGGTTCATAATGGTATTTTATTATGGAAACCATTGGGATTTCTGTGATGGTTTCTATTGGGCTTCGATTGTTTTTTTTAGCAGGGTTGAAACTGAACCTTCTGTGATAAGTATCTTGCTGTATGATATATATATATATATATATATATATATATATATATATATATATATATATACACATACACACATTTATTGCATATGTCAAGTTATTAACGTTGCATGCATAGCTTTTGGAAAAGACACTTTCAGACGAGGTTCAAGTGCAATACATGATCTGACACAGCTTATATAAGATGCATTCAAAAACAGCGTTGCATTTAGTTTTTTATTCTTTGCAAATCCTCTCTTTGTTTTGTAGGATTGGTAAGGTTGGCAGTCAGAAGCGAGTTGTGGGTGTTCTGCTGGGTTCGTGGCATAAGAAAGTGCTTGATGTGTCCAACAGCTTTGCTGGTATGTTTGCAGTTCTTGGTGCAAAATGCACTTCTTTCCAGCT
This sequence comes from Oxygymnocypris stewartii, assembly GCA_003573665.1. Classification (NCBI taxonomy): domain Eukaryota; kingdom Metazoa; phylum Chordata; class Actinopteri; order Cypriniformes; family Cyprinidae; genus Oxygymnocypris; species Oxygymnocypris stewartii. Next base: position 271,018 of record QVTF01026066.1, on the reverse strand, counting down.
GAAATATGTGACCCTCTCTGTGAAAACCCAGCTAAAGTCGTTTTGTTTTTTGTTGCGATTTCATCCTTCATAAGCTAAAGAACATTTTGTGAAAGTTTCACCTTTATATCTTTAATATTGACTGAGTAAGGTCATGTCAAAGATTGAAATTAATGGTAGGAATCAAACTTTGATGCTTGTTATCTCATAACTAGATTTTGAGACTTAAGCCTGGATTTCACAGAGAGGGTCACATATAGTTGAAGTAATATTTTAATTGTGTGGCAGTGCCTTTTGATGAGGACGACAAGGATGATTCAGTTTGGTTCCTGGATCACGACTACCTGGAGAATATGTATGGCATGTTCAAGAAAGTGAATGGTAAGATTGCGCATACATAAAGAATCAATATCATATGGTTTATTGCATTTTTGCCATGTCATTGTTAAAGAACATGATCTCATGTCCAAGCTCATGGTTTTATTTCTTTCAATTCTAGCAAGGGAGCGAATAGTTGGGTGGTATCACACGGGCCCAAAGCTGCACAAAAATGATATTGCCATAAATGAACTCATAAAACAGTACTGCTCTAATTCGGTATGTAATACTGTTTGTTTTACACCGTATGTACCAAGCAAGGTACCATATTGTAAAACATATTTTCTGATTGTATTTCCCGAAGGTTTTAGTCATTATTGATGTGAAACCCAAGGACCTGGGGTTGCCTACTGAAGCGTACATCTCCGTGGAGGAAGTGCATGATGTGAGGCCTTGCTGAAGTTATTGAGCTATATTAATATATTTGATTCCTCGCATGCTAATAGTTGTCATCTATTCTTCACTGAAGGATGGGACTCCCACATCGAAGACGTTTGAACACGTGACCAGCGAGATCGGAGCAGAGGAGGCAGAGGAAGTTGGCGTGGAGCATTTGTTGCGGTAAGATGGGGACGAAAACGTGTACATTTCTGTCTATTTAACATGTATTAAAATGAGGGTGTCAAAATAACCTCTGCAATTTAATATTTTCTGTTTAAAAAGCATTAGATCGAGCTGCCAAATAATATAAGTTCAGGCAAAACACTTATGATACTGATGTTGTATCGAGAGTAAAATATTGATACCAAATATTTGAAGTAGGAATTTTCTTACAAATTATTGCAGAAAGAAACTGTGCAAAAATGACAGCTCTCGTTCAAACAGAGAGAGCTGATATTGACGGAGACAGAAACAAACTATATTATAGGCACAGTTTTCAGTTAATATAAAACGTTATTTTTAAGCTTATTAAATTCTAAAAATGATGGCTTTCAATTATACTGTAGTGTCGATAATTACTCCAGAAATGTACAAATATTTAAAATATGTTGTTTTATATTAATCTGGATATTTATATGTATATTGCACGATGAAAATACATTACAAATGTTAAAATCAGGTGCGATTAATCGAGGAAAAAAGGATTAATTTTGAATCGTTTGGCAGCACTTGTTAAAATACCTGTCTAGTTTATTTCCTCTCGTGATGATCTTTGCAGTGATATCAAAGACACAACAGTCGGCACTTTGTCGCAGCGCATCACCAATCAGGTTCATGGCCTGAAAGGTCTCAACTCCAAGCTGCTGGATATCAAGAGCTATCTGGAGAAGGTTACAACAGGCAAACTGCCCATCAACCACCAGATCATTTATCAGCTGCAGGACGTGTTCAATCTGCTGCCGGATGTCAACCTGCAGGAGTTTGTCAAGGCCTTCTACCTGAAGACCAATGACCAGATGCTTGTGGTCTATCTGGCCTCGCTCATCCGCTCTGTAGTGGCGCTCCACAATCTCATCAACAACAAAATAGCCAACCGTGATGCAGAAAAGAAAGAGGGCCAAGAGAAAGATGACAGCAAGAAAGAGAAGAAGGACGAGAAGGATAAAGATAAGGACAAGGAGAAGGGAGATGCTACAGCCAAGAAAGATGACAAAAAGGAAAAGAAATGAACCTGAGCTGGCATGAACTTGGGCTTACACGATCTCGTCTGTATGAGAGACGAATTCAACGCTTCTTTGCCGCCTCTTGTAACAATGCAGTTTAAATTGGGCCCGTTTTGATATAAAGGACTTTTGGTTTTGATTAAAAGAAAAGAATTGGTTTCAAATGTGTCTTTCCCTTGTTGACCTATTTACACTTCCATTATTAGACCAACCATCGCCATATAAAGACAGGTGTCCAGCGTTACAGCAGAGTCCACCTGCAGACATGTTCTTGTATTTACACTGAGATTTCTTTTTTATCATAAAAAGCAATGTCACACAAGCTTCTTGTTTTTATTGTGTTCCCTACATGCAAAGCTTGCAGTTTGTTGTTCATTTAAACATGGTTTTCCTCGCTCTATAATTAAATGGCACATTTCACGTTTTCTGAAAAGAAACTGAAAGTTTATTCAAAACGTCCATGTTCAGTGTAGAAACCTTTTTAAGTTTAATTTCAGCAGATATGCAGATATTACATTTCTTTGTGCTGACGAAGTATATGAAGACGAGATCCTCTTGTAGGAGCATGTGCCAATGATGAGGACTAGCTCGTTTTATCACTGATGAGTTTCTTCTTGCATTTAATGCCAAAAAGACTGAGGATCTTCACAAACATCAGGTCGACGATTTCCTCTTCCTCAGAAGGCTGAGTATAAGAAGAGAAGTTTTAGTTATCACACTTCAGTGAATGTTTGCTAATGTTACTCAGTCTTACAGCAGATAGAAAACTAAAAGTGACTCGTGTAACACCTGGTGATTCTCCTGCTCTTCACCGAACGCTTCGAGGATGACTGAGACAAAGAGGGTCAGGATCACAAATGTAATGAAGATGACACAAGTGGAAATGATGAGCGCACCGAGCACCGGATCAGAACTCAGCACCTGCAGAGGAAGCATGAAAGCTGTGATCAATCAAAAGTTACTTTCCCAGTCTTGGTCTGGAACTCCTTCACGAACCTCGTCATAGTTGAAGATACCAAACTGCAAACAGAAGATAGTTTTGAACGCATCCGGGAATGTTCGGTATGAGTACAGCTTCCATCCAAAAATGAGATTGCACTATTGAACAGAAATGAATACTTTGATTTATTGAAAACAGTGACAGAACAAACCGAAGCCTATGAGGAGGCCATTCAATGGTTGCCGCATAGATTTCAATAGTTTTTTTGCTTCATTTTTTATATAAAATATTGTTTTGTTTGATTTTCCGATTATTATGGACATTATTATCTGTGGTAACCGACTACCTTACACAAGATACAACTCAAAGGGACAGTTCACCCAAAAATAAAAACGAGTCATTTACTCGCTCTCATATTGTTCCAAACCCATTTTACTTTTCTTTCTTCCTTCGCAAGATATTTTGAATAATGTAGGTAACCAAACCGTTTCAGGTCACATTCACTTAGTATTTAAATCCATAGTAATATTTGGACCTGAAAACATCTGACATCCCAGTATTTTCAAAATATCTTCTTTTTTGTTCCACAGAAGAAAGAATCTCAGGTTTGGTAAGTGATGATAGGATTGTCATTTATGGGTGGATTACCCCTTTAAAGATGGAGTATGCCATTTTAGAGTATGTTAAAATCCTCAAATAGAAACAGTATTCTACACTGTTATTGACAGTAAACGTTGTTGCCCCTTACGGTAAGAGAATAGGCCAAGAGGATAATGAAGATGACCACAATGAAGCTGGACATGTCGTTCCATGCCCGCTGCAGTGAGGAGGTGATGAGGTGAAGTTTAGGGTTGAGTCTCAGCAGATGCCAGAGTTTTACACAAGCCAGAAAAACCAAGAAAGCCATGAGATATCCCAGTGTGACATCTATGACAGCTGTATCATGGAAACTGGGGAACCTGTAGGACAGGAATAGTGTTTTTACCATGTCCAGTTCATCCATCTATCCGTTCTACAATCCGTAAGGTCAATTGAATGTTTAATTTATGTTCACATCAAAACGATCTACTTACTGGTCCTTGTGGTTTTGGTAGTATTCGATGTCTTTGTCTCCCTGCACTGTTCTCTTGATGAACACTGATAATGAACTCCAACTTAAAACGATGATGGCCAGGTCTAACAAATTCCACTTGTTTTTGAAATACGCCCATTTCTGCCGCTTCAACAGCTTTGCCTGTTCAACCCCAAACACACGGTTTAATGGAAATGAAAAGAGTTGCTATTAAAGTTAACACGGAACTGAAAACTCTGTCTACATTGCCTCATATGAACGCTTATTTCTGCCACAGAATAAAAAAACAAAAACCTTTTCTCTTCCCCTTTTTTTACATAATTCCCAGAAACATTCTGAGATTATATCGCACAATTCAGATTTGTTTTCTTGCTATTCTTGTTTCATATTTCTTAATTCTATACCTCACAATTCTGACTTTGTGTGATTCTGAAGTGCGATAATTTCAAAGGTGTAAAAAATCTTCCATAGCCTCATGTATTATGATTTTTAAGGCACAAAAAGGAGATGTTTAGATGTGATGTTCAAGCTGCTCTTTTCCATACGATGAAAATAAATAGTGTTTAGGCTCTGTCAAGCTCCAAAATCATAAAACATAACCGTTCAAATGTCAAAAAGCTCATATAAGACCCAGGCACTAAATTAAAAATATTTCAGTTTCTCACAAAAAGCTTATCTTTGGCTTCAGAAGAGCTGAGAAATACAGCACAGTTCTTGAATACTACTGTTATTAAACATTTATGGTTTCTTTTTATCATTTTTTGGGAGCTTAACGCCAATGGCCACCATTCACTTACATTAATATGTCATATGGGTTTAAACTAGTGCTGTCAAACGATGAATCACATCCAAAATACAAGTGTTTCTATACATAATATATGTAAACAAAGTGTGTACTATATATATATAAATACAAACTCATGCATGTATATATATATATATATTTAAGAAAAATATGTTATGTTTATATATTAAATGTATTTGATAAAATATAAATGTATATACATGTAAATATTTTCAAAATATATACTGTATTTATTTATATATATACATATATATATAATAAATAGTACACGTACATATTATGAAAACAAAAGCTTTTATTTTGGATGCGATTACTTGTTTGACAGCACTAGTTTAAAACAACATGAAGGTGAATAAATGACAGAATTTCATTTTTGGGTCAAATATTAGAGAACTGACCTGCAAAAACATGTAGTAGACGATGAAGAGGAAATAAAACACCTGCGAGGCCACGAGGAACGACTGAAAGCCACCTGTGGACTGGTAGAGACGGACGCTCTGAACCACGCTGCCAAACTGAAAAGGACCTGTACAATAAAAGGGTACGGTCAGCTTTGCTATAAAACATGAAGACTTTGCATGAATGGGAATGATTGTTCTGCTTCCTCACCCACTGCAGTGCTCTCTAGTATCAGCGTGACGATGCAGAAGAGGTTGACATTAGCATTGTACACCGTAAACTCTGCAAAAACTGCCCTTGTGTACATGTCCAGCCAGGTGGAGTCCGTTAGATACTGAAGCTTCCTGATGATTGAAGGAAGGCACGTCATATAAGTATTAATAAAATAACATTTCAAATATGACCTTGAGAGTAAATGTGACCCTGGAACCCCAAAAGTCGCTGGGGTATATTTATAGCAATAGCCAAAAGTACATTGTATGGGTCAAAATTATCCATTTTTCTTTTATGCCAAAAATCAGAAGGACATTAAGTAAAGATCATGTTCCATGAAGATATTTTGTAAATTTCTGACCGTAAATATATCAAAACTTCATTTTTGATTAGTAATATTCATTGATAAGTACTTCATTTTGACAACTTTAAAGGTGATTTTCTCAATATTTAGATTTTTTTTGCATCCTCAGATTCCAGATTTTCTAATAATTGTATCTCCGCCAAATATTGTCTGATCCTAACAAACCATACATCGATGGAAAGCTCATATATTCAGCTTGGAGATGACCTATACATCTCAATTTAGAAAAATGTACACTTAAGACTGGTTTTGTGGTCCATATTCACAAATGATGACAGGATTTTAACTATTCCTTTAAAAGTAAAAAAAAAATGTGTTATTAGAGAACTGACCTGTAATACCTTAACTAAATTGAAAGTAAATCATTTTCTCAGCAAATGTTGACCCTATTTTTATTTTTGGTTGAACTAATAATATTACACAACATCTTCTAATATGACCTTGAAGGCCTTAAAGGTAAAGTGTATAGTTTTGCTGATATTAAAATACTTTCTGCTTTCATTGAGGAGAGTCAATTGATTGTGAGCTGTTCTGTTAGGTCCACCTTGGCAATACAAAAAAGGCAGTCATGTTTATGAAATTTCTCACCTGCTAGCGTTTTGCTGGTCAGAACCGAGGTCCATAACATAGCCTCCTCCTCTATAAAGTGCAATCGTACCCCAAACTGGGATTGCATTGAGCGCGGACTGACTTTGGTACTTCCAAGGTGTGACGGTGTCTTCAGAGCCATTTACACACTGAAGCTCATCCCAACCTGGACCGTAAGAAGCCATGTCCTCATTTTCCCAAGAGTAAGGGGCACTACAGTCGGGAACAGCGTGACGCATGGACTTAGCAATCGCACAAGAGTCTCTCTTCACCCTCACTTGACGAAGACGAGCACTCCCGACAAGTTTCGAGTTCCCATCCGTTATAAAGCCTTGGAAATGAAAGTAAAATACCATAATTAAGCACATCAGTCAATAATGTGGACCATCACTGCTGCTCGATGGGTTTAAACTTAGACTTTTTCCTTCCCTACTAGTTGAAAAGAACAAAATGTGAATAAGAATAGTTAGAAATCCATTATATTATGAGTCCTAACATAGGATAGCTACTGCTATGAGTTAAGAATCCAGCGTACCGCCGGCGGGACGCCTAGTGGTGACAGGGTAAAGTCGTCAAAAAAAAATTAATAATGTCATATATCCACGGAAAGCTGAGATTCTTGTGATTTCAAGACATTTTAAGATACTATAAACACAGCATGTACAATCTGTGTCTTTATCAGACCACTTTTTGTTGAGATAATGCAGACATGCATGATAGTACAGACATACATAGGAATAACACAGTAGGGATGCAATATAACACCAATATAAGAAAAAAACCCACTAATTAAATAATGTACTGTGTACAGAAATATAAATATAGGAAAAAAAATGTATTTAGATTATAAATTATAAATATATATGTAATTTTAAAAGTGTACACATTTTGGATTCTATAAATAAATGTCACTATAATGTGTTTATGCCTCAGTTACTATGTGTCAGCAATTATTGACAGTGAATCTGGATGAGAAACTGAATAGCTCTAAGTGTAACCTTTCATTAGAGCCCAAAATGATGACTGTACATTAAAGCATTCAAGAATTACAGCATTGTATGTGTCGTTGCTTACAAAGGGTCCTTTGGAGTCTCCCAAGTGTAATTTTTTTGGAAGCGTCTAGACATAAAATTAGATAAACATGTAAAACACTAATTTTCTAATATACTGTTTATCAAATGGTAAATTTGGCTTGGTAAGGCTTCATTCTGTGATCCCAATGTATTTTCCAGCTTCATACCTCCCAGCTATAGTCATCTGCAGGCTTCTATTTACAAAACAAATGCAGACGGAATTATTTTTTTCTTTTTTTAGTGTATTCAAAGTGCTATTACTCAATATCGTAAAGGGTTAAAGAAGTCGTGCACTTGTTATATTCATGAAGGAAGTACCTGGATACGGTCCAAACAGGTTATCAAGAAGAACAGTGTTAGCCCAGGTAAACACATCACTGTGGCTCATACTGTCTGAAACGCCATTGCTGAAGCTCTGCCGGATGTGATGAGTGAGGTAGAATCCGTTTTCATCTCGCTGACCATATGCCACCAAGAGCAGCATCCACAAGAACCCCAGAAACACTGCAAAGGAAATCCAGGTCAGTGCACAGCTGTCCTTTCACACAGTCAATAAACCCAGCTCACAAAAAAAACATGTTTTTTGCTGATGTTCTCATTTCAGATTGTTCTATGAACTTTTTATAATGGTTTTAAAAAAAAGATTCTTGGTTATTCAAACTTTACAGAAAACACTAAACATTCCATTTTATCATTTCATTGGAACGTTATATTTTTCAACATTCTCTAAACTATTTGAACAAGATGAAGTTACATTTAAAATATCAGACGAATGCCTGAAATAAAGCATTTCAGAAAAAGCCTTCCATGAACAATGTATAACAAACATTTTCATGCTAACATAATAAAAGGCCACATAACTTTGAACAAATGTTCTATTGATGTTACGACGCTGTTTGTAACTTTGAGAGAATATTAGCCAAAGCTCTGAGAATGTCTCTTACCCAGAACCTCCATGATGAGTGCTCGTGCTTTCTGCTGTTTGACCATGTTTCTCCTGATCTGCTCAATGTCACTGGGAGGTGGAGGCTGATAGTAGCTGCGTGCACAATCCCTCTTAGAAAGACGCACTCCATTGAGACCATCTGCACAAGAGACCAGGATGAGAAATCAAAAACATAGCCACTTTATTAAATACAAGACTCTTTATAAAACAATCTGAGATAGATTCACTTGAGAAAAAGACGTAAACTTTAGCATACTTTTACATCATACTTATTACAGAAATAATTTACTTCATAATAATAAAGTGCAAACTGAATGTAATGTATTCAGATACATTAGTGCAGGTTAATTACAATTAAATGAAAATTGAGTGCTCACTTATATAGGAATATGTTATTATTACATGTAGTTTACTAAATTACTTCTGTTGTCTGAAATATGGTTAAAGTACTGCTGAATGTACTGACAAGCATTTATGGTGAACTAAAAAACTGTCATTTCTATTGAAAATTGTACGACATGTATTTCAATAACCTTGTAATTACACATTTGTTATATTTAAGACTTAAGTTTAAAATACATGTTTAAATGCAACTTTGAATAACTAGCAACATTTACACATTTACTTTACACATGATTTAGTGTGTCAGTCAACAGTGTGCACTTTTAAGCACGACAAAAGCATATTAAAACATAATGAGATGTTTTTTTTTACATTATTACATAGAGAACAATTTAAAAGTGTGAAGAAACAGAATCACGAATGTGTTTTCTATTTAAACACACTTAAGTGGCATTTACGTCCTATATTATCTGCTATATATTTTTTAAATATACTTTGATTTGAACAAGTGAAAATGCAATCAAACTGAGCCCACTTCTGTTTGATTGGCTGGTTATTTGTGCTGAATGCCTGATGTCCAATTACCTGAGCGAGTCTTTGTTTTCTTGCGTAAGGTGTCAACAAGTTCTGCATCCTCAAAATTGACTTTTTTCACCACCAATGCAAAGAAAATGGCTAAACAAAGCACCTGCCAAAAGAAACACACAATGCCGCAGTCAAAATGAAGTTACACAGTAAAGTCAATATAAATATATGGCGTTTTGACTCCAGCTCTTTACTTTCACAGGCTGGGTGAAGAAGAGGCTCTCGGTGAAGGACATCGCGATGGAGATTATCCAGCTGACCGAACGATCCTTCCCATATTTCAATCCGTACAGCATGGTGAAGTACCCTGATACCACACTTGTGCCTGCGACAAGAAGCCACCCCACATACACAAACCACCAGGGCAGACCCCTCCTGCTGCTGTCTTTCTGGAGGCGGGAGCTACTGACGCGCTGCTCGGTGATGGGTCTGGAGGAGCGGAGACTTTCCAGCAGTTTCTTCATGCTCTGGACCTGCAGTAACACCTGGCTGTAGCTCCCAGGCCTGGAGAAGCCAGACGGCCCCAGCAGCTTCACTTCTCCCTCCACGTTTTCAAGTTGCTTGGAGAGATGATGGGTGTAGACCCAGAAAACCGAGGAGGTGTTGTTTTTGTGAATGAAGTGCTGTTGCTCGATGAGGTTCTGCAGCTCTGATAGCAAAGTGTTGACGTCTTCCTTATCAGAGTTCATCTGTGTTTTCGGGACAGGGCATCTCATAGCATTTGCAAACAAGTACGTGATTCTCTGTATGTCCTAATGAAAAATTAAGAAATAAGGACATTTTTGGCAAAATAATGTTGCAAAAAACACAAAGTAATAATCATGTTTGTTTGGTTTTTATATGGATATGAAAGCATGGTAATACAATATTTGTATTCATTCTTTGAAGCAACATAGAGCACCATGTAAATATAACTCCATTCAAAAGTTCAAGGTCTCTATGATTTCCCCCTCAATTTTACTTTTTTGTTCACCAAGAATGCATTAATTTGATTCAAAATGGCACTAAAGAGGTTTAGAATCACACTACAATAAACAGCACAGCAATTTTCAGTTGTGATGATAATAATCACATTTCAATTAATAATAACAACAATAATAATATTTCTTAAATAGCAATTCTTCATATTAGAATGATTTCTGAAGGATCATTTGACGCTGAATACTGGAGTAATGCTGCTGAAAATGTAGCTTTGCATCACATAAAACAATTACAAGTTATTTTAAAGTGCAATATTGTTTCACATTGTCACTGTACTTGTAAACAAATAAATGTAGCCTTGGCAAGTATAACCCCAACCCAACCTTTGAACAGTGATGTTTTCATTAGCATTAGTATTTAGTGTATATGAATATAGTAGACGTGCTACAGTTATATCAAAATACCATGGTATTAATATATGTTCCCATAGAGTTGAATTGCTGAAACACTTTTTGTTTGAACAAAAATACTGAGCGTAGTTAATTAAACCTGAAGGACTTACTTTGATAAGGAAATCTACTGTTAAATAATTTGGATCAAACTGTGGAGAGACGGTCTCATATGGGATGTCTTTCTCCGTCTGAGGAGGCTCAGGCTGCTGTTGTGACTTTCCTTTCTTTGTCTTCTTTTTCCGGGGACGTGAATGTCTGAAGATCCCCACAATTACTAGATTGATGGGGAATACAACGAAGGAGCTCTGGATGCCGATCATCACCTGACTCCAGGTCAGTGTAATCTGGCCTTTGGATGGAGATAAAAGCAAAATCTATCAATCAGTTTAAATTATGTTCGAATATTTATATGCTCATATTCACACATGTGACCCTGGACCACAAAACCAGTCTTAAGTGTCAATTTTTCGCAATTGAGATTTATACCTCATCTGAAAGCTGAATATATAAGCTTTCCATTGATGTATTGTTTGTTAGGATCAATATTTGGCGGAGATACAACTATTTGAATATCTTGAATCTGAGGGTGCAAGAAAATATAAATATTGAGAAAATCGCCTTTAAAGTTGTCCAAGTGTAGTTCTTAGCAATGAACATTACTAATCAAAAAGGAAGTTTTTATATATTTACAGTAAGAAATGTACAAAATATTTTCATGGACCATGATCTTTACTTAATATCCTAATGATTTTTGGCATAACAGAAAAATCAATAATTTTGACACATACTATGTATTTTTGGCTATTGCTACAAATATACCCCAGTGACTTAAGACTGGTTTTGTGGTCCAGGGTCACACATATCATATAGTACACTTAAGTATGTTTAAAAACTGATAAAAAAGTTAATAACTTAAAAAAGTTATTCAAAGATTGTAGCAGGTGAGCAAATCATTGACTAGACATTACAAAACGTGTCTTTATGAGCTCCTAAACTGCTTTACTTTCATATCATTTAACATTAGTCTGACTATCATATATGATTATGTCATTGTTTTGAGCCATACCCATGTCCATGGTCTGGTCTGAGGGGTCTGTGGGAATCCCGTAGAACATGATGCTGGTCAACATGGAGCAGAGCAGCACTGAGAAACAGCAGGAGACACGCTGCACACGGGTGAAGTTACTGCTGGGGGGTCGACTGACCACAGAGTACCAGATGTGACCGTCACAGAAGTCCGTCGTTGTCTTCATGAAGAACAGATTGCTGCAGAAAGGAAAGTCTTTCAGATGCACTTTCAATGGGCTTTTCAAATGAACCCCTTTGACAAATGATTTACTTAAAGTTACCCCCTGATATTTTAAGTAAATATTTCAATAATGTAATGGCACATTTGCATGTTTAACTTTAAAGTTTTAAAGTTTCAGTAATATTTATATAGCTATTGTTATTATTACGCTTATACTTAAATGTACAATGTATTATATTTTTTCCACATTACTTTTTTAAATACAGGGTTTTCCAAAAAGATAACTATTTTTATACTTTTAAGATTATACATTTACATGACAATTGTATAAACCTGCAAAATTGATTAGCAAAAACGTAATAATAATCTTTTTTTTTTGTATTAATTCGCTAACTTGTAGGCATACCCTGGACACACTCACGAACCCCCTGCAATTCCCTCACGAACCCCACTTTGGGAAACCCTGATGAACTCACCTGAAGCCTTTCATGTCCGTCTCTGATGCTGCAGGAAACAGTTTTTCGACAGCACAATCATCTATATCCACAGCCAACCACGAGCTGCACAGGAAGTGCCACTTCTGCTCAGTCTGCAGGTCTTCTACCATCACCCTGTTAACATACCTGAGAAACAAAAATACAGTTATCAAAACACATGAGCCGTGTTAGTCAAAAATTGTATTGAATATCGCAATTCCAATATGAATGTTTGAATATGTAGTTCAAATAATATATACTGTATACACGCACGCACGCACGCACGCACGCACGCACACACACACACACTTGCAACAATGAATTCAAAATTCGTTTAAAAATGAAATGCCATTTTCTCCTGATTGCTTTAATGTATATTAAAACTAGAATACGTTTTCATTGCAATTAACATGCAATTTTAAACAATCTATTCAGTACACACTTCTAGTATTTTATAGTATAGTATATTATTTTAAAGTATATCTATAATAAGTACTCTATTTTTAAGAAGATGTTAAACTACACTTCTCTGAGGAAATTCTGACAAAATACCTTTTTAATTTCTTTATAACTTTGGACACTTGAGTAGTGAGGGTGAGTACAGTACGTGATAACTGTACACTGTACAAAAGATTTTCAAGACTTGTAAATAAACCGATTATTGTGGTATGTACTATTTCAGTCTTTATACTTTCAGTCTTTTCAAAAATGTAATGTTTAATTCAATGAGTTACTTGCCATTTCTTTGTAATTAACTGTGAAATGTACTAACAATTTTCTGGGTGAAACTTGTTTCTGCGCTCTTTTGTCAGTGGTGCAGGGGAACATCAGTTTACCAAGCAGGATGATCTCCAGAGTTGTCATGCCACAGTCTGATGCTCTGCAGCTCTCCCAGTGAGAAGGGGGTGGTCAGTAAGAACAGGTCCACACCTCCTCTTTCAAACACTGGCTTGTCAGGGTCAGTCAGATGATGGGGCTCACATTCCCCCTCCGTGCCCTGAAGAGTCACTATGACCTGAAGTGATAAAGGCATTGCAGAGTTAGTATGTAAGAGCAGATTTGCTGAAGAAGAGCTCGTGATATGTGCACATGCCGACCCGTGATGAAGTGGAGGATCCCATGCGATGACCAGTGCTGATCTTCAGCAAGTAGCAGTACTCAGCAAAGGGATCATTGTCATCTAGAACAGAAATCTTCACCTTTTGGGGGAAAATAACACAATATATCTTGCATACAATACCATTTACTGTATTTCAGATGACGGTTGAGCGGTAAAGTTTTCATTATTTGCTGGACACAATACATTTTATTTCCAGATCTCATGTACTTTCTGAGCACATTAAGATATTTATTTATTATATAAAAAATATAATAAAAAATAAGAATGGCACTTGATTGGATCATGAAAAATGTGTATTACATACAGTCTTAATATAGTAAATACATATTTAACTATTGGTTAACATTACCCAATAGCCTGTGTGGCCATGTTGTTTATGTTGATACATTTTCGTAAATTACATAAATTACATTTTATTAAAAGTTTATGCTCCTTTCAGATTTTTCCTTATAATAGATGCATTACAGTCGAAGTCAAAAGTTTACACACCCCTTGCAGAATCTGCAAAATGTTGATTATTTTACCAAGTAAGAGGGATCATACAAAATGCATGTTTATTTAGTACTGACCTGAATAATATATTTCACATAAATGATGTTTACATGTAGTCCACAAGATAAAATAATAGTTGAATTTATCAAAATGACCCCGTTCAAAAGTTTACATACAGAAAAATCCTTCAGGTCCCACAAATTATTTGGTTTTCCAGCATTTTTGTGTATTTGAACCCTTTCCAACAATGACTGTATGATTTTGACATCCATCTTTTCACACCGAGGACAACTGAGGGACTCATTTGCATTAAGAGCATGCATTAAGAGCCAGGGCGTGAAAACTTTTTGAATTTGAAGATTGCGGTAAATTTAACATTATTTGTCTTCTGGAAAACATATAACTATCTTCTGTAGCTTCTGAAGGGCAGTACTTAAGGAAAAAATAGGATATTTAAGCAAAACAAGATAAATATACCCATCTTCATTCTGTTCAAAAGTTTTCACGCCCCTGGCTCCCAATGCATGTTTTTTCCTTCTGGAGCATCAGTGAGCGTTTGAATCTTCTGTAAAAGTTTACTATTATAATCAACTATAATCTTCTGTAATAGTTTACTATTATAATCTTCTGTAATAGTTGCAAATGAGTCCCTTGGTTGTCCTCGGTGTGAAAAGATGGATCTCAAAATCATACAGTCATTGTTGGAAAGGGTTCAAATACACAAAAATGCTGGAAAACCAAAGAATTTGTGGGAGCTGAATTATTTTTCTGAAGAACAGCAGACAGTTGAACTGTTCAGGACAAACAAGGGACTCGTGAACAACTATCACTAAACACAAAAACACACAGCTGTGGATCATTCAGAGAACAACACAGTATTAAGTATCAAGGGTGTGTAAACTTTTGAACGGGGTCATTTTTATAAATTAAACTATTATTTTATCTTGTGGACTACATGTAAACATCTTTTATGTGAAATATATTATTCAGGTCAGAACTAAATAAACAATAACATGCATTTTGTATGATCCCTCTTACTTGGTAAAATAATCAACTTTTTGCAGATTCTGCAAGGGGTGTGTAAACTTTTGACTTCAACTGTATGTACTGTAGAGTAGCCATAAATATTGCATTAATGCTGTAAAGCTTACTGTATCATATTTGATGTGTATTCATGTGAATTTTGGCTGTGAAATCTTTACTGGTGTTGATTACATTAACATAATGTTTTCTTTTTAGCAATATTTTTAAATCAACACGTATTGGACGGAAGCAACGTAGGCTTACTATCTTATTGAAATGTGAGTAGCAAATATGATCCAGGTTTTGAGTAACATTTATTTTTACATCTCTCAATCATCATTGTATCGCATTGCATTATATGTTTAGCCCCCCCACAATAAAATAACTACAGAACCTTTTAAGCAATTAAACATAATTTTACTAAGACTTGTTATTGGGAGAAAGAGAGTGACATATGTATATGCATTCATTGGGCCTTTTAATAATATTTATGTTTTTCATCTTCAAATGTGAGCTCCATATTCTTCTTACATCAAACTATACAGACCATAAAAGCCTCATGTGTCAAATATAATACAACACTTAAAATAGATAAGCAATTTATTTATCTATGTATTTATTTAGATTTTGTCTATAAAGGTTCAAAAACTTTTCCACTTTAAAACAGTTTTTAGAACTATTATTTCATATGTCAGGCTTTACAGGGTTAGTAAAAAATAAATCAAGGTCCAATTTTTTTTCATGTTGACTTGAAAACAAAGAATTGATTAGATCTAGAAACCATAGATTCCGTAAAGTCACCTTGGTTTGGTCCTGTAAGTCCTTCCTGCGCGCCCATGCTGCCATCAGGAAGTAAGTTAAGAAAATCGCCCCGATAAAGCACACTACCACTGGGTTCTGTGCGAAGTTGGAAAAAAGCTCAGCAGTCTTTGACGGATCTACCGTATTGGGCATGACAAAGAAACTGCTCCCAAAAAAGGTTAAATGGGTGCACAGACACTGAGTAATATTTGGGGT
This sequence comes from Oxygymnocypris stewartii, assembly GCA_003573665.1. Classification (NCBI taxonomy): domain Eukaryota; kingdom Metazoa; phylum Chordata; class Actinopteri; order Cypriniformes; family Cyprinidae; genus Oxygymnocypris; species Oxygymnocypris stewartii. The sequence goes on along the minus strand of QVTF01026066.1, from coordinate 254,980 downwards.
CGTTTTAGGGCCAACCTAAAGAAGAAAAAAAATCAGTGTTATCTCATAAACTGTACTTTTGAGATCTATAGCCTTATTAGTCTGCAACTGATTGACAGATGCAAATCAACTAATAGCAAATGTCATCTAAGTTTCATTTATTCCTGGTTTATTTGAACTTCACTTAATATTAAGTCCCCACTAGCACACAAATAAAAGTAAGAAATCATTTCTTAATTCTGCTAGAATTAGCATGAATAAGAAGTGCATTTAACTGTAATGTAGTGTACTTCAAATCTTAAAACATATTTGTAAAAAATGTACGGTCAGATAATATAGTATTAGTTAAATAAAAGACCACTAAAGTGTAAATCTGTAATAACGACAAATACAAACGTCTAATATACTAAAGCACATGTTCTGGATTAGAACTGTAGAGTGCTGTTTGATATTACGAAACACTCTGCCAACTTATTTAATTCAAATTTCATATACTTAATATTTTTATTTAATTGCAATTAACATGCAATTCGGAAGGCCTTAACAATCAGAAGACCTCTATCTGTAATTACTTCTCATTTTCACACAGCCTGTTTTATTTACTTATGAGCTGTATGGAAGTTGATCAAATCGATTGTGATGTATGATGTATGAAATAAAAAATAACGTAGAAACTAAAATAAAAAGTTGACAGAAAAGTCGCTAACCCCTGTTTTAAAATCAGGACTTGAATGACAGCACTCACCCTACAGCCATAATCACTCCAGTTGGATCGGGTCTCTTCCCAGAAAATGCACTGAGCAGTAATGGATGTGATGGTTACTGATGCATTTATAGACTTTACGCCTGGAGGAACAACAGGTCGTATGAGAAGGTTGTAAACGCCCACGTCTACTGCCATGTCACCGGGGCCCAGCACCCATGTGTACCTTTCATCTGTGTGAAAAGATGAAGAAAATACAAAACAGTGCTTGATACATTTCACATTGTTAAAGAACGCTTGTGTTGTTTCAAGCCAATGATTCACCTTGTGAATGTGCTTGTTGAGGAAGAGTCACTTTAGCTGCATGGCGTTCCTCGGTGGGCTGGTTCTGATAACCCAGCATCAGTATTAGTGTTAAATCTTCAGAGGGAAGTAACTTTATAACCAGAGTAATGTTGGGGGTGGTTATATTGATGATCGTAGTGCTGAAGTTTCTCAGATCTAGAACTGAGCTGTTCACTGCTGTGTCCAGTCTGGGTAATAAGATCTGCAGATTGAGCAAAGTGCAATTTCATTATGTCTTATTAAAACCTCTTAATTATTTACACCTCTTATAAAACACTCAGATTGTCACTGGGGCGGTCTCCTTTCAAAAGCTACTAATATGTCATTTTGAATTACTAATATGAACCCTTTAGGGGTAAATAAGCTATAACTGTTATAGATGATCGGCTATGTGTTTGACGTAAAAGGTATTTCCGTGTTTAAGCATGCCCATTATTTTTGATTTACGTCAGTTTTTGAATCATATAAACTACAGGCTGTTTCTCAAGCACTGGGACATTGAGATTTTGAGCTATTGTGCTTTCATAACATGACGTCTTTCAGACCAGTGGAAAGAACACATTTACATATTTATTTTATTACACTGTCTATTTGCATCTGTAGGTTTCAGTTATAATACATATTTTAAAGGCAGTTTTCTCAAAATGAGTTTTGCTGACCCACTTTATATTAGCGTATTTAAGTACTACTTACATACATTTAAATTAATAATTTGATATAATGCATTTACTGCATAGATATGTTCTTTACATTTGACTTTTATTAAAAAAATACCTGCATGTAATTACAGCTGTAATATTTTTTTGTAAATGCATTGCATCCATAATTACTCCATTTATCCTCTCATTACCCTTAAACCTAAGCAGACCACTAAACCTTACCCTAACCCTAACCGTATAGCACCTCAGCAGAAGCACTGTTCTGCAATTCACCGCAAGCGTTTGCCATTTTACTCCTTACTATATTCTGAGGTTTTTTACAGGAAGGTTTGCTTATATTCCATTCACCTGATATATAGAAAATTTTATTCCTAAATAAAACATGGGGATTTTGTTTCTGGCAGTTGAAATGTATTTCTGATTTATAGAGCAATAAAAAGAGATCCAAAATTCTCTCTCTAAAAACCTTTAATGTGTCAACACAATGAAACAAGTGTTTTGAACCTGACTTTATCCAATGTTCAGAATTATGTTCTGGAAATATTTGCAAATTAGTGCATATTTGAATAGATGACTAATTTGCATATTCGCATAATTTAAAAAAACTTGTAATACAAAGCAACTGTCCTGTGATTAATCAACTGGGGAAGTATGGTAATATCTATAAGTTATCTGTTAGTTTGTGCCCTAATAGTTTTCACCTGTCGTGTCTTGCCTTGAAACCAGTTACTTTTGGAATTCCTTTTGTTATTTTGTTATTATAGTAGCACAGCACAGTTCATCGTTTCACTTCCCGTTGTTGTTGTCATGAGGTATATCATGCGTTTACCTCGATCTCCTCAGTCAGGTTTGTCACTGGAATGACAGAGCCGTCTGTTTTGGAGAGGGACAAACCGGCCACCATACTATGAATGGTCTGACCTTCAATCCATGGATCAATGTTGAAATGTGTCATCTGTGAAAAGTGCATTACAAGATATATGTGTGAAGTATATTTAACATTACTACAGCATAAAAAAAATATATAGTGTATGTTGTATCTGTTATTGAAAAATAAAAAGGGCAACTAATTTAAAGCTATATGAAGTTGAATATAAAGTGTTATGGCTCAGAGGAATATGTATTGGTTTCAGAGCAAAAGTTATTTCTTGACCAAATATTTTTGAATTTAAAACAGTTTAAAATGCTTTCCACTATTCTTTTATGTTTATGAAATGTGCTGTATCTTCTTTGAAACCTGTTGGTTTTGTCACATTATCTTAACGTATCAACTATTTAACACATTTCTTTCCTATGAAACTAACGGAAATTTCAAGTGAAATGCATAACGTGTTATATATCACACCAAACAACTTGAATTATTGTTTATATGTAAACTCGAACTCTCCAGCCATATCTAATGTTAAAATGCATCACAAGCACTTGCCAACCAGGGTCACATGACCATACAGCAATATAATTACTTCCTCAAAGCGAGCATCGCATGTGAAAAGCTGTGTTTTAATAAATTCACCATTAAGATGTTTTTATATTCAAAATGCTAAAATATGAATCCTCTATCCACAATATTTATTTCTCCAGTGAAAAAGTCCAGAACATTTCTAAACAAATGTGTCGGTGGATTTTGATGAGTCGGGACAACAGCCAATCGGACTTCTTCTGGATTATAGATGCATATTTTGGCCGGTTTAAAGTTAAATACTTTAATGTTAGAAACACGCAGCTTTTCTGTTCATAAGATGTAAATTGGTGTACTGGAGTGGTGTAGATCACTTGTGGATTATTGTGGACTCTCATTCTGACGGCACCCATTCGCTGAAGAGTAATGCACTATTCCTTTAATTTAATAAAATGTAAACATATTTGAAGGCTGGTTAGGGCATGATTCAGAATATTATTAATTATAAATCTAACTCTTGCTACTATTCCTTCATAAATCTAGGGTGCAGGTCAAATAAATGATCTAATCTTATTTTTTACACAGATGTTTTTTGGCTTGTAGTGACTAGAAATGACCCACTTTCACATCCACTGGCTCATGGACAGACAGTATATCAGAGCCCAGATTGGGAAGCTTGAATCCGGCTGAACTGTTCTCGATGCTGAAGGGCTCTTTCTGGAGGTTAGCCGGCGATATCCTAAACAGAAACATCTGAAACTCACATAAAATGTTCCCAGTCATATAGCAATTCATCAAATACTGATTGTCCTACCTGTTGACGTAAATATTGACATTAGGAGAGGTGATTATGATGGGCTCTAGATCAGGAGTTTTATTTGTGAGCAGGAATGTCTGCACAGAGTTCATCGCAGAGACCAAATAACCAGAGATGTCGCTCTGAAAGGCAGTGAGAACACATCAGCAGAGATCCTAACTTAGTTCGTTGTGTTTTTGAATATAATAGCTGGTTTATAGCTGGACATTAGCTGGTGTAAGATGCTGAACATCTTGGACAAGCAACAAGCCTTCAGTTTAACTGAAAAAGTGATACTTTGCTCTAAATTATAACAGCCAAGTTTATTCGTTTTTCTCAAATTATGTAAAAGGTAAAGTTCAAACATTTATCATTTTTTTTATATTAATCAATAATATTTCGTTAACACAAAGTAAAATGTTTTATTATAAGGACCATACCATACTTGATCAATATATTTTCTTTAGACATATATATATATAAGATCTATATAATCTAAATAAATCTATATAAGATAAGATGCTACTTAATGTAAGTCAATGTAAGATTTTTTTTTGCCTTTTTACTACTTAATTTCACCATAATCAAAAGCTAAATTAGCATTTCTAAAGAAATATTATTTAAAACTACTATAATATGATAGTAGAACTTTCACTTGAATTAAAAACATGTCATAAATGCTTAATTTAGTTGACTGACTATAAATAAAGACAACTTTTAATGTTTATTGAGATGTCTTTTTAAAATGTTTAAAATGATAATTTCTGTAATATAGTAACAATAAATAAATAAATAGTCAAGTTCAGCACATCCACACTAATCGAAAATTGTTTTAATTGCTTGAATTATTTCTATGGGGAGTGTTATTACTTATGACAAATTTAACAAAACAGGTTTAAACCAGAAACGGAGATGTTTGCTTCAGCTGATATATAAATACGCACTTTAACCCGCTGGTGCTCCTTATTTGGGAGTCACACTTGTGGTCTTCATGGTCAAAAGTGACCAGACACCTAAAATGTAACCTTTTTTCCACCCAGTAAAATCAAGGTAACATATTTTTGTTCAATTATATTTTTTAATTTTAGATTTTGAGATAATTTCATGGTACTGATTAATATTTATGCAATAATTATGATCAATTTCTTCCTATTGAAAAAAAAATATATAAATATATTACTTTTTAATTAATGCAGTATTTCATGTTAAAATAGGGTAAATGGGACCTATCATACACCCGTGCAATGCAAGTAGGGCTTGCTACAGCCCACAAGATCCAGGGGGTATTGTTGGATCCACATCTAGGGGGTGGAGATTGGTAGGTTTAGGGGTGGAGATGGGGGGCGATGGTGGGGTTTAGGAATCAGAGGGTGGAGATTGGTAGGTTTAGGGGTGGAGATGGGGGGGGGGGGGTTAGGAATCAGGGGGTGGAGATTGGTAGGTTTAGGGGTGGAGATGGGGGGGGGAGGTTAGGAATCAGGGGGTGGAGATTGGTAGGTTTAGGGGTGGAGATGGGGGGGGGGGGGTTAGGAATCAGGGGGTGGAGATGGGTAAGTTAAGGTATATGTAAGGTGGGAGGTGTTGGATCTGAATCTAACCACGCCCCCTGTATCTTGGAGACGCTCCTCGCACATGCTGTGTTGTTTAAATAGCAAATGCATTTGCGCCCATATGTGCGCCCATGGGCGTGCTGGTCTAAAAGAGAGGGGTGTTCAAGTGTATTGTTGGAGTCTTGCTATTTTGAGGAACTGAAAATAGACTGCACCACAGACCAACTCAAACCTGGTCTAAAGTCTAAAATCAATGGCGCAATTTAAATTTTTTTATTTAATGTGCACGTTAGTAGAAAATGTGCCTCTGGGCGGATCCACAACGCGTGTTCACTTTGCTTTTTACACACAGCGATGAGCAGCAGAACACAGACATACCAAATATAAAAAAAATAAAGGACTACAGTGTAAAATTATTTTATTGTGTAGGCTACATAAATAAAAAAATGTCATGCATGTCATAATGGGTAGTCATTGCATATATCAGAACTAGTCTACCTATTTGCTCGTGCATGAGCAGATCCGTTTGTTCTCTAGAGATGCGTTCAGTCTGTGCGCTTCCGCCGAATCCTCCCTGGCACAAGCTCAACTCGCTCTTAAAGGGAACGGGAGATGAGACTCTGATTGGTTTATTGCATGTTACGCCCCAAAAACACCCATTACTCATTAAGAGAACAGGGAAACCCTCCATGTGCCCTGGCGCGCCGACCATTTTCCCGTTGTTAAACTAGCAAAAGTGGACTCGGACATGCCCTGGGGGCGCTTGCGCCGTGCGCATTAGACCTTCTGGTTAAATCGTTAAAATAGGGCCCAATGCCTTTAAAATAAAAAATTTTGAAGCCAAATTATTGCCATCTGGTGGAGTAAAATTAGAAAAACATCTGCAATTCTATGGTTTAGCCACTAGATTCCTATATAGCTCTATATAAAAGGCCTATCAATTCTATAATAGGTTTTAGACATAAATACTTATTTTTATTAAGTTTTGGGTTTTAATATATATTTAGACATTCTCAAAGACAACTTTTAGTAAAGGTTTAGATCTTTTTTTTATGTTGATTTGAATTATCAGTTTTTTATTACAATTATTACTAAACCTGAACACAGATAAATCATTTTGTTACACACAAAACATTTTTAATATAAAAATTAAAATGTGTGTGTGTGTGTGTGTGTGTGTGTGTGTGTGTGAGAGTGTGTGTGTGTGTGCGTGTGTGTGTGTGTGTGTGTGTGTGTGTGTACGCTTGTGTGTGTGAGTGGATGTGTTGGTTTTGCACTCTTAATGTTTTATAGTTTCACCCCATCATTGCTTTGTACTTTTTTCTGCATTGTGGCAGATTTGTAGATAGCACACAAATTCTCTAGTAATGGTAATTTTTGACCACGTGTGTGACTATTTTTTTACAACCACTTAGCCTGCTCGAATCATGCCCTCAATATTTTTGTGCGTTCATATTCCAAAATGCCATAAAATTCAATCTGATGAAGCTGTGATTTTTAAAAATGTAAAAAAAAATTTTTTTTAAATGTTTCAGTCAAAAGTGACCAAAGAGCTCCAGAGGTTTAAGTAAATGTCATTTTACTTTCTTTCAGTGTAGTCAAGCAGTTTTTCTTAGAAAACTGTAATTTTTCAATCAGCCAATAACCAGCTTAAACCAACTTGAAACTAACAATCAGGTCCCAAAACACTCCTAATTTGTAGGTTCAATTAGACAATTTTTCAAAAAAGTTACCTCTTTGTCCTTTTCAAAGGCAGCGAGAATGTGACTAGAGGACGCTACAAGGAGGCTGGCTATTTGAGTTTGTGCAGTGATGTTATCCAGACTGAAGGACTCGAGGGATTTACTCAACATATATAGTATGTATCCAGCATTCTCCTGTGAAAGAAAAGTGCATCATGAGCGGTTATGCAGTATTGTGTTTTAGCACATATATAATGATGTGTTTGGTTACAGTACTACCTGAGCATTAACATTCAGTTTGTCCTTATCTTCAGTGACTTTTGTCAAAACACTAGAAAAAGTCAGCACTTCTGTGGGTTGCTGGGGTGGCTCTTCTTCTAAAGTTGCACATATATCTGAAAGAAGTTCCTCTCTGAACTGCAAGGGAGAAATAGATGTTAGGGATTAGACATTACATATATGTGTTGTCTACAAAAAAATAATTATTTACAACACAAATGCAAATTGTGCAAATTATTATTATTCTGTCATCTTTTTTTACCTCTTCTGTGTCATCTGCTCCGCCAAGTTGACTCAGTTCGTTATCAATGGAGTTCTTGAGCTGATCCTTGTTGATCTTCATCCAGGAATTATCAATTGTATACTTCCCATAAGACAATTGGCCATTTTGTTCACCTGAACCATACAGAAATAGTTATTAGAAGCACTTTATTCATAATACAATAGCTTCTCTAGTCATAAAATGTGAAATCAACTCACATGTCACCACAACGATGATGTCCTTCTTGAAAGATCTAATCTTTTTAGCTTGGAACTGCAATTCATTATTGTTGTTGTTGTTAACGTTGTTGTTGTTGTTGTTGTTGTTATTGTCATTGTTGTTGTTGTTAACGTTGTTGTTGTTGTTGTTGTTGTTGTTATTGTCGTTGTTGTCATTGTTGTTGTTGTTAACGTTGTTGTCGTTGTCATTGTTGTTGTCGTTGTCATTGTTGTTGTCATTGTTGTTGTTGTTATCATTGTTGTTGTTGTTATCGTTGTTGTTGTTGTTATCGTTGTTGTTGTTGTCATTGTTGGCGTCAATGTTGTTATTGTTATTGTTGTTATTGTCATTGTTGTTGTTGTTGTTGTCATTGTTATTGTTGTTGTTGTTATTGTTGTTATTGTTGTTGTTGTCGTTATTATTACTGTTGTTGCTGTTATTGTTATTGTTGTCATTGTCATTGTTGTTGTTGTTATCATTGTTGTTGTTATTGTTATCGTTGTTGTCGTTTTCATTTTTTTTATTATTATTAATGTTCTTATTATTATTCTTGTTCTTGTTATTATTATTTTGTAGATTCAGGACTTTTTTGCCATCTTTTAAGCAGTTTTTCTTAAAATTGTCTTTCTAAAAAAACAGAACAATATGAAAATTATTTTTAAAAATATTCTAAAATAATCTGACATATCATGTCAAAAGTGTAAAACATTATCAACATTTTATTCTCTATACAGAAAGACTGAAATAAAATCATTACATGCATTTGAAACTGACTGGACTTACACTGTATTTCATTATTTTCCTGCCATCTTCCACGTACCATGTCTTTTGACAGTCAGCATCTGACACTAATTTTATGTCATTTGGTCCACAAGGTGAACAGCTGGGAAGTACAGACACAAACAGATCAACTTTTGATATCCAACACCACATATGAAATCCTTAGCAACTGAAACAAACATTTTTATTTTAGGGTTCAAATGTAGAGGACAATAAATGTCTCACCTGATTTGCAAACTGAGTGGATTTGTATCAGAATAACAAATCCGTCCGTCGCCTGGATTCTCCCTTTTAGCTCTTTTGTGAGTGTGCGGTCTCAAATTTAAAGAGTGCTGTGATGCCTAAAAGGTTTAGAAAAGCATCATTTAGGAATCAATTTTAGAAATAAAGTGATCTGTTTCCACATGTAAAGTGACTGATGAAAAAAAACCCCAGCTGAAACAACACTGAAAAACAAATCATTGCATTTACTAAAGAAAAACTTAAGGTAAGTGGTTGCAATCAATTTATTTGAGCTATTTAATTAAACAAATTTAGTAAAAGCTAAACCAGCTTTTACAGCCTTTGTCTAGTTTCAGCTATTGTTTTATTTCCAGCAGGGCTGGACATAAATGTATTTAATAAAGAATTTTCACTTAATAAATGTTGTAACTAGTGAAAAAAGCCTCATTTTCAGTAACTGAATGCCTAAATGTTACTAAAACATATCTTGTCTTGTTAATGGGAAAGTCAAAAACCTTGACCCTTCAATGTAAAATGTGTTTAAAGTGAATAAATAAAAATACAAAGTCAAAGAATGGTTTTAAAAACATTTAAAGCTGAAAAATCAATTGAATCACCTCAACAAAAGCATCGTCACCACCATCATCAGCAGATCTTTCCACAATATCACGTTCTGCATTATGGAAAATATACATTATAATGAATACATATACAAGAACCATAAAAGTATCATTACTACAATATGTTCTTTACTGTCACCTTAAATTGTAACGTGTGGCCATTTGTTATTTGAATGTAACAATGTATCAGTTTTTAAATGTATCAGTTTTTTCAACTGCGCAAAAACTGTTTGTTGATTCTTGTTATGCAAACTTGTATTTTTGATCATATTATTTCAATTTATTATCATACTAGTATAATAGTTACCATTTATTTATTTTTTATTGCTATTTTTTAATTATCTATAGCAGATAAAGAATCGGAAGTCTCCAAACATTCACAGAAATTGTTTAATTCCACATTGCACAATAGCGTGGATCAATATAAAACAGCTCTCACGGTCTTTGCAGTGATATTCCACCCACAGATAACTTCCCAGCGCAGGGCACGGATCTCCAAAAGATGACACATCTGCCACAGCCGTGCAAACCCGCTGTCCATTACAGAGCTCTTGGAGGACAACAACAAGCCTCGTTACCATTCATTACAGCAGACAGTCAAAACAACATTACTGAGGTATTAATGAACAGATGCAGAAATGATCAATGCTCTTAAACACTGAGCACTTAGACAACAATAGTACCATTACAGCAATAGATGAACTGAATCGTCTTCACAAAGAGATTGTCTGAATCCTCTGTAAATATTTATATGTTCACAATTCGTTTAACTAATTATGCAACATTTTCATGTCCATTAGTGCCTATTGAATACTACTGTATATCAATACACTGGTCTTTTTATTTTCCTGCTTTACATCTGTTATGAGCCTACTGTAGTTTTAACCCTCGGCTTTGACAGGAGTCCTATATGTTCAGGTAAAAAGAAAACAAAGCTCAATGAAGCTCTGTTTACATATTAGATTCATATAGTTTGCTCTGCATTCAAATAAAAAGAAAGAAGTCAGAAAAAGAGCATCAGTTCACAAGCACCACACAAAAGCATTTTCTGTTCTCTTCAGGTTAGGACTCATTATGGTTTCTGTTCTCGAGTTACCTATGTAGTTCAAAATCTGTATGAAAAAATATTGTTGCAGTTCCATGGTCCTTCATATTCAATAAAGCCCAAAGTTTAGAGTATTTATTTTAAAGATGTCTCTGATGCTCACTTGCATTTATTTGATAAAAATAGGCTACAGTAAAAACAGTAATATTATGAAATATTATTACAATTTAAAATAAATTTCCATTTTAATATATTTTAAAATGTAATTCGTTCTTGTGATGCAAAGCTGAATTTCGAGCAGCATTACGCCACTCTTCAGTGTCACGTGATCCTTCAGAAATTATTACAATATGCTGATTTGTTGCTCAGTTCTTCTCAAAAGAATCACACTTATTTGACATTTATTTTTGATTATAGAAATGCTGCCTTGGTGAGCACAAGGAAATTGGACATAAAAAAATACTTAATGATACCAAAGACTATAGAATACCCTTCTAAGGTACTTAACTGACCAGTAAATAATTGCCACATTTATGTACCAATTTATATTTTCATATTTTATAGTTATTTTTCCAAATACCATGGTGCTACCAAAACCATAGTACTTAGTTAGAGTTTTTTGCATAGCGTGGGCCAGTACCTGCTACTACATCCAGCACACTGGTCCAGCGGCACTGCTCCAGCGAGGCTGTGAGAGAGCTGGAGATGTTACTCCTGCAGTAATGTGGCGTCTTCCTGCCATAGTAGCTCTCGTCAACCTCGATCACCTGATCTGAGCCACAGTGCAGGATAGTGCTGTCCATACAGGACAGAGAGCGTCCCAATTCTACAAGAAGACAAAAGGTAGAACTGTGAAGTGTCATTTTAAAACAATATACTATCATGTTTTCTCATAAAAGTGCCTTTAAAATACTCAAACTTTTTTTTTTTTACTTTTTATACAACACAGATCTCTCAAAAAAGAGTTATAATGTTTTATGATACACTGTTTTTTATTGGTGCAACTAAATAATAATTAGGCTTTTTCATACTTGTTTTTTTTTATTTGAATAAAACCAACGATTCCTGACTATAGTTGCTTGTTGTCTTAAATATTAAAAGTGAAGTGAAGTGAAATGAAGACTACAGTTGCTCATTGTCTTAAATATTAAAACACTTTGACATAATTATATTAAATATTATATAATAAGACAGCGTAAAACTCACCAAACTCACAAATGAAGCAGAATTGCTGACTACAGTTGCTCATTGTCTTAAATATTAAAACACTTTGACATAATTATATTAAATATGATATAAAAAGACACAAACTCACCAAACTCACAAATGAAGTAGGATTGCTGACTACAGTTGCTGGTTGTCTTCCAGGGGACTCCCGAGTCTGTGTTGATGTATCCGCAGCCAGTCTCACTGAACCAGTTTGACTGAACCACACCTGATCCAGATCCATCTAACCAGATCACGCTGCCTGAGGACATAGAAACCGCTGCATGTAAAATGATGATTCCTTATAAGCAGGCCTACTTTCATGTGTAGAAAAAGAGGTAGGCCTAAATTTAACATTTGTGTATTTTTAATTAAATAAATATTTCCATTCATTTAGATGACATTAATGCTTTATCATGAGCAAAATGAATGCAATGGATATTTGTCAGTCATACATAAAGAAAGAGGTGACATTTATATACTCAAACATAATGGAACTTATTATTAACTATATGAATATTTCAATATATAATTTAATAATTCAATGATAAAATTGTATTTTCAAAATGCATTTATTCAAGTGGCGTAATCAGCAAAAATCTGTTCATTATAAAAACAATAACATTTATTAATTTAAAAAGTGTTATCAAATATGGCTAGCTGAGGAACAAGAAATATGTAATTATAATGAACAAGATTTAAACTAATTGAATTTACTGATGATCAATATATAAATCCAGCTGTTTAATTTATTCATGACTGACAAATGCATCACATTATGCTTGACAGTTTGTTCAAACTGATTTTATAAAAAAAAAATCATTTTTAAATGTAAATGTTATTTATATAAATGTACCCCTAAATATGTAATGCTGCATTTTTCTAATGAATATAAATGCAATAATATTTAAACTGCATTAGTTCAAGCTTTCACAATATTCTACTGTCGTGACACCAAACACATACCTTGTGTGTCCAGAGTGAGGCTGTTGGAGGTAGACACCAGTCCTATCCACCAGTCCTGCTCCGACTGCAGGTGTTTCTGTAGAAACTGCTGGGTTTCATCATTCTGGACGAAGGCCAGGTGTCCACCGTCCCGCTCACACCAAGCTTGAGCTCTGAGGAAACTGTGCTGAAGGGCCACAAACTCATAGCAGGAGCTTAAAAATGCCTGCTGGTTTTCTGAACAAGAAAGACCTTCACCAACTGCTTCGCCGCATGCTGAGATGATATTAATTATGATTAGATATAGCAAAGTAAAGAGTCTGCCATCCATCTCTAGTCTTTGTGCATAAAGACACGGGATTTCCTCTATATAAAGGGTTCTGAGCCCTGCCAAAAACACCTACATGACAACTGAATCCTTCCTATTGATCGTCTCTCAAACAAAACCCAGCAATGCAATAGCCTAATGGATGCATATTGTGTTTTTACACAAACAAAGCCAATGTTCATTTAGATCAACCAGATAAGCCAGCTTTAACCCACAGTGACGCACAACACACTAGAAGTTAGTGTAGTTCCAGGCTAGGATTTCATCATCATGAACTGAATGCATTTCACAAACAAAAATGCATTTAGTTCAAATAAGAATCATAGAGAATTATTTTGATTTTCAGAACTCTGGTGTATTGTGTCAGAATAAAGATAGAATTAAGAATTGCATTCTACTTATCACAAGAGTCTTAAAAGGTCTAGCTTTTGTTTTGTGTTACTTTATAATCATATAAATTCATTTTCAGGCTAGATTACAAATTAACATTATAGATACTCCAGCAAAAGGTTTTATTTAATTTTACCATCCTCTTATTTTTAAAGCGGATATGAAATAATGCAGGGTCAGTCGTGGCCTAATGGTTATAGAGTGTCGGACTTGTAACCCAAAGGTTGCAGGTTCGAGTCTCAGGTCCGGCAGGGATTGTAGGTGGGGGGGAGTGAATGTACAGCGCTCCCTCCACCTTCAATACTACAAAAAGGTGCCCTTGAGCAAGGCACCGAACCTCCAACTGCTCCCCGGGCGCCACAGCATAAATGGCTGCTTACTGCTCCGTGTGTGTGTGTGTGTGTGTGTGTGTGTGTGTGTGTGTGTGTGTGTGTGTGTGTGTGTGTGTTCATTTTCCTCCTGGGGGAGAATGTTCTGGAGAGTGATTTTGAGCCTCTCTGTGTTGGTACCACGAGGCGTCGCTCACTAGCGGATCTCAGACTTCTGGAGGAGATGTAGATTCGTAATAGTGAGTGGAAGTAGGAGGGGCTTCTGGAGGGGATGTAGATTCGTAATAGTGAGTGGAAGTAGGCGGGGCTTCTGGAGAGGATGTAGATTCGTAATAGTGAGTGGAAGTAGGCGGGGCTTCTGGAGAGGATGTAGATTCGTAATAGTGAGTGGAAGTAGGCGGGGCTTCTGGAGAGGATGTAGATTCGTAATAGTGAGTGGAAGTAGGCGGGGCTTCTGGAGAGGATGTAGATTCGTAATAGTGAGTGGAAGTAGGAGGGGCTTCTGGAGAGGATGTAGATTCGTAATAGTGAGTGGAAGTAGGAGGGGCTTCTGGAGGGATGTAGATTCGTAATAGTGAGTGGAAGTAGGAGGGGCTTCTGGAGGGGATGTAGATTCGTAATAGTGAGTGGAAGTAGGCGGGGCTTCTGGAGGGGATGTAGATTCGTAATAGTGAGTGGAAGTAGGAGGGGCTTCTGGAGGGGATGTAGATTCGTAATATTGAGTGGAAGTAGGCGGGGCTTCTGGAGAGGATGTAGATTCGTAATAGTGAGTGGAAGTAGGAGGGGCTTCTGGAGAGGATATAGATTCGTAATAGTGAGTGGAAGTAGGAGGGGCTTCTGGAGGGATGTAGATTCGTAATAGTGAGTGGAAGTAGGAGGGGCTTCTGGAGGGGATGTAGATTCGTAATAGTGAGTGGAAGTAGGAGGGGCTTCTGGAGGGGATGTAGATTCGTAATATTGAGTGGAAGTAGGAGGGGCTTCTGGAGGGGATGTAGATTTGTAATAGTGAGTGGAAGTAGGAGGGGCTTCTGGAGGGGATGTAGATTCGTAATAGTGAGTGGAAGTAGGAGGGGCTTCTGGAGAGGATGTAGATTCGTAATAGTGAGTGGAAGTAGGAGGGGCTTCTGGAGGCGATGTAGATTCATAATATTGAGTGGAAGTAGGTGGGTGCTGAGCCTGTGGCTGTCCTATATGCAAGCATCAGTGTCTTGAACTGGATGTGAGCTGCAACTGGTAGCCAGTGCAAGGAGACAAAGAGAGGTGTAACATGTGCTCTTTTGGGCTCGTTGAAGAACAGTCGTGCTGCTGCATTCTGAATCATATTCTCTAAATAATCTCTTATTAATCTTAACATTTCATGAGGTGACTTTTAAAAAATAAAAAATAAACCAAATATGTAGGCTAACTTTTGACATTGAATAGTGGTAGCCTACGTTAATTTATTTTGTTGTATTTTGCCGGTCCCCCCCCCCCCACACACACACACAAAAAAAATGTGTTTATGGGCAAGAGGCTTCGTTTAGATTTGAATGTAGTGTAAGATGCTTTTATTTGAAACAAGTGATTAAAGTGAGACCCTTGGGGTAATATGTGACCCTGGACCACAAAACCAGTCTGGGGTATAATTGTAGCAGTAGCCAAAAATACATTGTGTGGGTCCAAATTATAATTTTTTTATGCCAACAATCATTGGGATATTCAGTAAAGATCATGTTCCATGAAGATATTTAGTGAATTTACAATCCGTAAATATACCAAAACTTATTTTTTGATCAATAATATACATAGCTTAGAACTACATTTAGACAACTTTAAAGGTAATTTTATCAGTATTTAGATTTTTTAGCAACCTCAGATTACAGATATTCAAATAGCTCTATCTCAGCCAAATATTATAAATATAAATAAGAAAGCTTATTTATTCAGTTTTCAGATGATGTAGAAATCTCAATTTATGAAAATTGACACTTCTGACTGGTTTTGTTGGCCAGGGTCACATATGTGAGCAATGACAGATTTCAGTGTTACGCGCATTCTTGTAGCCTATTTGTTTATTTTTTATTTGGTTAATACGCGCATTCCAAAGCATCGCTCGAGCGTTGGATTCGATGACATTATAAAGAAATGGAACGTTCGTACTTGTGTTAGAATACATAGAAGTGCGAGATTTCGCCGTTTTCTCATTCTGCAGTTCCCGATACAGAGTTACTTTCCAAAGTGAAAAACTGTTATCATGGCACTGAAGAGAAAACACAGTTCTAGCGCCTTCCATCAGAGTACAACGACGCGACCAATCTCCAGCACTAAAGCGGCTGAGAACTATCTGTCCGTTAGTGCTGCTGAGGAAAATGAGAGGATGAGAAAGAGGAGGAGGACGAAGAGTTTTGAGAAGCTGCTCTCTCTTCACTTTGGTGACTGGAGCGGTAGTTCAGATCAGACTACTGCACCGAGAAATGAGAGACGAGCTGAGGGTGAATCCAGTGATTTTCTGTTCTCTAGGATAAAGTGTCATTAATTACAATAGTGCTCAAATCTACACCATCACACCATATGAAAAGTCACGATCAGATTTATATTCCAGGTCATGTCATAAACAGATTAAACATGGGTTCATGTGGTAACTGAAGAATCACCACCATAAGATGAGTATGTAGTGTTTAATTATTATTTGAGTGAAATATCCTTTTGTTTGTTATTCCTCACTTTAGATCATATTTCTCTGCAGTCCATTGACTCGTCTCTAGAGAATCATGGTCTTCAGGAACCTCTGTTCAGTAGTCTTAAAGTCCTTGCGCCTGAAGATCATCAAGCTCAAACCCCTTCAGCTCCAGAAGGCAAGCGTCTGGAGGGTGACCTTGAGGTATTGCCATTTTACATTATTTACCTGGCAAATTGTTTTGTCTCACTAAATACATTTTAAGATGTCTTAGACAGTGTATAATGCTCACTGTTTATTTTGAAGTCTAATTTTCTGTGTAATGTTAGACACCAACCCTGCTTTGTGTTTTTTTTCATTAGCCTGTTAGTGAAGCAAATGGTAGTCAGGAGAGACAGATAAGGAGAAAGAGTAGTTTTGAGAAGCTGCCCTCTCTTCATTTGTTTGACTGGAGCATCAGTTCAGGTCAGGGTCAGAAAGTGGAGGTACAGATTACTGTAGCCACCGGTGAGAGATGAGCTGAGCGTAAATCAGACAACCATTGTACAATGTGCACCAGTTTTCTGTTTGCTTTGTTCATCATGAAGACTAATCATTTTAAGCTAGACATGAGTATCCATTAATAGACACTTAATTTATAAATTAGGGTGATATTTCTGTTTTCAAGGATGATGTGTCATTCATCACAATATGGGAAAATCCACAATATCACACACTTTAATTCAACTGAAGTTTGATCAGGACGATAATCAGATTTTTACTCCGGGATACGTTATCGTTAAACACAGATGAAACCAAGCAGACATCTTTTATCATTGGCCCTAAGAGAAAAAGAAGTTATCTCAGTGATCAGGTGTATGACTCCCATCAGAGTACACCACCAACATCCAGCCCCAGTGCGGCTGAGAACCATCTGCCCATCGGTGCTGGTGAAGAATATGAAACGCCAGTGAGAAAGAAAAAGAGGACAGAGAGTTCTGAGAAGCTGCTGTCTCTTAAATCCGTTAAATGGAGCTGCGGTTCAGACCGGGCGATGATATATGAGAGACAAGTAGAAGGTGAACCAAATGGCCAGTTGAGAATGAATAAATGAGAGCTTTGCACATCACAAAGTCCACATAAGTTTTAGCTCAATATGAGTGTCCAGTAATGGAAATCTAATTCATGAATTAGGATAATTTTTCTGTTGACAAAAATGGCATGTCCTTAATTGCCATGTAATTTATAGTCATACTTTATATCAAAATCCAAAAATTCAGTATGATCAGATTTTTATTACAGGACATGAATCTTCATCAAAAAGATGAAACGTGGTTTAAAGAAGCTAGATTTCACATAGTAACTGAAGAACGGTCATTATTTTGAGTGTGCAAAATTAAATTATTTGTTTAAAACACCTTTTTATTTGTTATTCCCCTCTTTAGATCATATTTCTCTGCAGTCCGTAGAGGATTCTCTAGAGGAACCTCTTTCCGTCGATCTTGAAGACCTTCCTCCTGTAGATCAGCAGGTTCAAAGCCCTCCAGCTCCAGTCCACCACGGTCCAGTCAGTCCAGCCTCAGCTCACAACAGCATAGTGGACTTGACAACCGAAGGTGAGTTTTCTGCCCCAAACACTGCACACAACACTGTAAACTACTGTTTGCCATTTCATGCAATCTACAATTATTCATCTTTTAACAGATGACATTCTGAGCCGGTATGAAATAGGCAAAATGCTTGGTGAGGGAGGATTCGGCTGCGTCTATGAAGGGAAACGCTTGGAGGATGACCTTGAGGTGTGGTTATATTCTTAAAATAGTTTTCTACATTGTGTTCTCTCACTATGTCCATTGTAAGTCATCTCAGTGTATATTGTGTCCCTTATTAAGTGCACTTGCCATGTTGTAAATGGAATAAATGTGTTGTTTTGTCGTTCAGGTGGCAGTGAAAATTGCCAGCAAGCCAAATAATATGAAACACATCTACGTTGTAAGTAGGCTACGCTCACTGTGAAAACATACTGACTACAATTTGTCCAAGACTGGACACAAAGTCTGTTTTGTGAAGCAGCTCCATCTAACAATACTCTTTGTTCTAGCCGGGTCATCCCGCACCCCTTCCGTTAGAGGTCGGCCTTTTACTCCTTGTTAACAAAGAGCCCAGAGCTCCAGAGATCATTCAGCTGCTGGACTAGCAGGACCAGCCTGAACGTTACATCCTGGTCATGGAGCGGCCGGCCCCCTGCAAAGATCTGTGGGATTATGTGATGCTTCAGGGAGGCTTCCTCAGCGAGGACATAGCACGGTTTATCATAGCACAGGCAACAAAGGCCGTTCACACGTGCTGTCAGCGAGGAGTATTTCACCGGGACATCAAGCCGGAGAACCTGCTGATCAACCCAGAAAGACTTGAGGTCAAACTGATTGACTTCGGGTGTGGGGACCTCCTGCAAGACTCCGGATATGAACGATTTTGTGGTATGTATCGCACCTGTAGTTTGGGACAAGTTAAATTAGTATCCTGTAAACCATATCTTACAGTATTTTTTCTTTTAATTTTAAAAATACGCTGTTGTATTTCAAGCTTACTCATCAAACAAAATCCCTTTCCTTCAGGAACACCAGAGTACTGCCCGCCTGAGTACTATGTGGACCACAGGTACCACGGGAAACCAACAACCGTATGGTCTCTGGGAGTGCTCTTGTTCATGCTGGTGTGTGGACACTACCCAGAACCCAGAGACATAGAGTTGATTGACTACGGCGTCTGGTTTGAGCCCGACTTGTCAAACGGTAAGATCCGATCCTTCACAACAAAGAAAACTGAATCATATAAAACAAGGAGAAAAAAGTAACACCTGAGCCAAGTGGTTTTTATAAAAGATGGATATTACAGAAATTATACCTGATCTTCTGATTGTATAGTACAGAGGAGTCAAATCTTACAGCTTAATAAAAAGAAAGCATGTGTAATGATTAAGGTAAAATAATCTGACTCTCTCATCTCTTCTTCTCTTCCAGAATGCAGCCACCTGATTCGGTCCCTGCTGAATAAAAGCCCAAGCCAGCGAATTGATTTGGAGGAAATCCTTCTACATGATTGGTTTAAGGTGCTGAGCTACAAATGATAATGACTCTGTATTTTGGTGCATTTGTTTTTATCGTCTAATACAGTGCTTCCCAAACCTGTCCTGGAGGTCCCCCTGCCCTGCACCTTTTGTATGTCTCCCTTATCTAACACACCTGTTTCCATTCATCAGCTCGTTAATAGAGTCTGCAAGAACTAAATTGGGTATGTCTGATTAGGGAGACATACAAAATGTGCAGGGCAGGGGGTCCGCCAGGACAGGTTTGGGAAGCACTGGTCTAATACATTTTCTAATTATAATGTTTTTAGACAATAACCCTGATATATTCTGACTGTTTTTGTTCCAGATCACCAAACCAACATGGAGGAATTTATAAATAGCGTTAAACAGAGTAACGAGAGGTTCCTGTGAAAGCCGCTCCTGCCACGGCCGCACCAGAGGTTCCTCGATTGGCTGTCACAGAGTTTTCAGACTCGGTCTCTCCATCCGTCATCTTATCGCCCGGCGTCTGCGTCATGCCTCAATGCCTTAGCATCTTAAGAGACTGACAAACCCTGTAGCATCCGACTCGTCTGTTTGAGGCAGTAATATTTGTGTCTGGCAGTATTACTTGCATATTTGGTGACCAAATACATTTATATTTAGTCATTTAGCAGACGCTTTTATCCAAAGCGACTTACAATTGGGGAAATATGTAAATGCACTGTAAAAAGTATTTTTTTTAAATATGTAAAATATTAAATATTACTATTATTGTTGTTGTTATTCTTGATGTTATCTAATTATTATTAGTATTAATGTTGTTGGTGCTGTTATTTTTATAAAATTATTATTATAAAAATTTAAATAAATGCATAAAAGCATTTTTGCCTAACTTCTTAATTTTAATTTTCTACCTTTATTCAGAAAATTATACTATACTATACAATTCTATTATACTAAAATGTTTTGTTTTTCAATCTTGTGTGAGTGTTTTGATAATGCTAATATTAGTGGGAAATGTAATCAAGTAAAAGGTTTTCTGGCCTAAATGGCGAGTGAAGTTTGCATGTTCATGAAGAGACTAATAATTTACAAATTGAACTTTAAAATCAATCAAAACAAAAAAGAACCTTAAAATACATAGCTTTTTTTAAATCTATACGCTTAGTGGCATATTAAAAGTAATGTAATATTTTTGTGCTTTCTTTCTAATACAGCTGTGTCAACCAACCCATATTCAAAACTGCTGTTTAAAGTCACTTGTTTACGTGGGCACAACATTGTGTTAAATCACAATTAAGCCACTGGAAAATCTATAAGAAAACTGAATTACTGTTACAGATAAATGTAGCCCATGAATGTAAGGTTGAGTATAAATGAGCTCTCACACAGGCACTTCAGTGCAGAGATCAATGATGTTCCAGCAGGACAGCCATCCACATCTTCTGAAGCTTGGTTCCGGGATTGATCATTGCCTGTTCAGTGTTCAGATTTACATCTCTATGAGATATAGGAAAGCTGTGGCAACATGAAAACCAAAGATGATCAGATCTGGAAGTTTTGCTCAAGATTCCAGAAGAGAGTTCTCAGACGCTTGTAAGAACTTAGAGGCAACATTCCGTTGGAAGATAAAATAATCTTATCTTTATTAAGAAGAATGAAAACTATATAGGCTAGACAAAAAACTTCTAAAAATGAAATTTAAAAAAGAAAATAAATTGCTAGAACAGTAAAAATACTCAAACCTAAACTAAAATTAAAATGAAACTATGAAAAAGAGAAAAGTCGATTTAAAATGTTTTCTCCGTAATAAAATGACACTGGGTATAGTGAACAAACATTTCTTCAGGTTTGTACATATAACCACGGTTTATGTTTGTCTACAGAAGTGTATGTTTTCACTCCTGAACAGCAGGGGCAGAACAGACCTCTTCGCTGGATATCTAACATTAAACCCAGAGAAGAAAACAACGATTCAAAACACTCCGTTTTATTTCGCTATGTTAGGGACCTTCATATATGGAAATATTACACATATCATTTGATCCGGTGTGTTGTTTCTGGTAGTTTGGGCTCTTCAGAGAGGTGAGTGTCTGAAACACTAAACACATCTCTTATTATTGTGCTAGATCAGGCGATGTTCAGTACATTGCAGCTACTGAAAATCACATTTGCAGCAGCAGTAATAAACCATGTGTATACAGAATGAACTAAACACTATCATCTGATTCCTGATATCTCGGCAGGTTCACAGCATGCGTCTCTGCCTTGACTTCACCTTCTGTAGACTCAAGTGTCACCTGTTTTCATGAAATCCTGTCAACTGTTGTTGTTTACAAATGATTCAAGCTAAAGGACTTATGAAGCATCACTATCATACATGAGCCCCGCAGCCTGAGGCGATTGAGAAACTACAACTGTTTACACACTTGAAGGACAAAAAGCTTTCTCGAGATTAGGAAGAAAAAAACCTCTGATTTATAGTATTTGTGATCATTTTAATGAGATCATCTGCAATGATATAAAAGCTACTGTATCATATTCGCTATATTAATGTCTAAAACCCCGGTGAATCCTGATTATGCATAATCTTCTACATGCCTTCTGTCGTCTGATTAATAGTTAACGTTAACTAAATACTTTAGTAAGTAAAATACATTTCAGTATCATTATAAAGCTGTCCACCCTCAGGTTGCTCTTTATTTCTGTGAAATCTTTAATGATTCTATAAAATAAACATAAAAATATCTTGTGTATTGTTAGTAATATTTCAAGATGGATATTTAGAGTAATTGCGCATTTCCCATACATCCGTTGTTTATTTTATTTATCCATGCATCCATTTTTTAGACAAAACATGTTAAAACACAAGCATCAGATACGATTAGGCTTTGGAGGACAGTTGTAGGAAGTGTATTTGTTCATCTCTCAGTCATCATTGCTTTGCTTTGCATTACATGTTTTGCTTCCACAACAATTAAAACTACAGTTTTCATCATAAAACTAAGATGAAAAACATTTTAATACCAAGATGTAGTTTTATGATATACAGATTGACAACTCGTAATTATATGCATTTTACATAAGTAGTCATTTTAGTTATATAAATAACAACATATGCACCAATTTGCATATTTGTATTTAGTTTGGGTCTATGTAGGCCTGGATAATTGTTGCATGCTCCATATTCTCACTTTATCATGTCATACTTTAAACATACACCATACTGGAAAACTTAATTATTTTGTGTTTCCCTTATATTTTGATTAAACATTAATTAAATTGTCAATTTTAAAGAATTGATTATTGTTATTTTCTGGCAGTTTCTTTCCTATATCAGGCTTTATGGTTAATCTGATGTATAGCATCCATATAAGCACTTCATCTACATGTAAAAAAAATATCGAATATAGAAATATCACGATTGCACAAACAGGAAGAAGCTTTTTTAAGGAGTTTTATTCCCATGTTGACTTGTTGTGAAGTTATAGTGAAAAGAGCCGCATGGGGAAAAGGGTCTTTAATATACTTAAAGTACATTTTTTGTATTATCATTTGTAATCTTAGAGTTATTAATACAAAATATTTTAAATGTATCTTCTAAATCCATGTACGATTCTATCAGATGGATACAGTTTGCTGTGTCTTTTGAAGCTAAATTAAAACAATTTGCACAACAGGTTTTCATCCAGACATTAACTGAGGGCAAATAAAAAGAGAGACCGCTAACAGCATTCAGTGCAATCGACCTTCTTCACCCGTAAGGAAAGTGTGCCGCTAAACATTTTGGACATGTATCATGGCAATACCATGTTTCTGTTGACAAATTTGATGGAATACAGAAATCTTTAATAACCACATGCAATCGGCGATATATACAATCTGAGACCATGTTTCCATAACTCTTCTAATAAATGTGATCATAGAGTTACAGTGTTTGATTTCTCCTAGGTTATAATGCTGCTGGCTCAGATAAATCAGTCGGCAGATTTCCAGCACGAGGGAGATGCTCAGGAGGTCACGCTCTGCTTAACGGAGACTGTGGGGATTGCAGGTCAGATTTGCACACTTTATTATCATTTTTATCCTCAAAAATTTGCATTTTATTAAAGGGAAAGGTGTGCATATGCTACCGTTGCAAAGTTTGGGGTCAGTAAGATTATTTTTGTTTAAAGAAAGTAATACTTCTATTTAGAAAGGATGCATTACATTGATCAGAACAGTGAAGAATGTTTACATTGTTACAAAAACTATCACATTTTGACCAAAAACATTAAGCAGTACAACTGTTTTCATCATTGATATTAATAATAAATGTTTCTTGAGCACCAAGAAAAGTATAAGAATGATTTCTGGAGGATCATGTGACTGAAGACTGGAGCAGTGATGCTGAAAATCCAGCTTTGCATCACAGCAATACATTGTGTTTTAAAATATATTAAAATAGAAAACCGTTATTTAAAACTGTAATAATATTGAATGGTATTGGTAAATGCAGCCTTGGTGAGCATAAGAGACATTGAATGGAGGTGTTCTCCAGTATTACAGTCATGATGCTCTATGCCTGTCTCTAACTGTACTGTTAATGATTCAGATGACGATCAGAGCATGGACACAGTCAGTCTGCAGGCTGTGACTTTATCAGACGGCTCCACTGCATATATACCTCACAACACTCAAGGTATGTTTATTACTGTGCCCCCTGAACAACAGTTTGAGCAGAAACCGAGACACGCTTAAGATGTCATCAAACTCCGCATCGCTATATAGGATATACATTAACATAGAGAATAGCAAATGTGTTGGTTATCTCATTTGCTGGTTATTTTTACACACTTTCCATCGGTAATGCATTCTCTGGGATTCAAATCCATGACATTGCCAACTAGTTTAGCTACAGGATCTCAAAATTACTTGTTTAATTGGTTTAATTTTTGTATTTATCATTTTAAAAATATATTTAAGGAAGACTGGTTCCGTCATGGAAACAAAAAAAGGCAATTGTCCTAATTGTATATCTAAGATTTGCAAGATATAAACTGTGAGATATCATCTCAGAATTGCGAGTTCATATAGTTCATATCTCACTGTTCAGAGTTTATATCTGGGAAATCTTAGACACTTGAATTGTGAGAAATAACCTGCAATTCCAAGAAAAACATCAGAATTGTGAGAAAAAGTCACAATGACCTTTTTTAATGGTGAAAACAAACAAAACAAAATAATTGTGAGATATAATCTCAGATTTGTGAAATGTAAACGTGATTTGAGAGAAAACGTCAGAATTCTGAGTTTATATCTTGCAGTTATTTGTTTTATCAGAATTGTGTGAAACAAAGTGAGATGTAATCAGAACTGTGACATAAAAAGTTGCAATAAACTTTTTATTTCTTTATATGGTAGAAACAAGCGTTCATATCTATTAGCCAAACATAACAAGACTGCTAAGATAATTAAAACATTAAATTCAAATTATCTTTAATCTATAACTCCTATATTTTCCTGTTATTAAAATAATCAGATCAAAGTTGCATGTATTTTTGCTTTTCCATAAAATAATAATACAATAAAAAAATATTTTTTTGAACTCAGTTGAGATAATATTCTGAGTGAGGCATTAACTGAGTGCTGGTTGTTTCCCCAGACAGCAATATAGTAGAAGGACAGGTGATCCAGTTAGAAGATGGGTCTTCTGCTTATGTGCAACACATCGCTGTTCCTAAAGCAGGTATTTTACTCTTTATTATGCAGCAAATTTTAATATTAGGCTCACCAGACGTGATCTGGATTTTTTTAATTTAGGAACAGGTTTATGATGCTATTTATTTATTTGTATTCACACAAGATGAGCCAAATAACTGGACGGGCTCATCTGTATGTGATGTTGTTGGTAATGAGAGCTTAAGACTGGAGGATGCTCAGACTGTGCAGCTGGAAGATGGATCCACTGCTTACATCCACCACACCGCAAAAGGTTTTTCCTTTCTGCTGTTTTTAATATGCAGCAAGTTGTTAAATGGGATTCGGATGAACATGCTTTTTAATATATCTATATTGCATTGGCAGATACATATGAACCCAATACCCTGCAGGCGGTGCAGTTGGAGGACGGGTCTACCGCTTACATTCATCATGCTGTTCAGGTGTCACAACCAAACACCATTCTGGCCATCCAGACGAATGGCACGGTAGCAGATTTGCACACAGATGCAACTATTGACCAAGAAACACTCAATGCATTGGAGCAATACACAACCAAGGTACAATCAACATGATTAGAGCTAATGCAAAGATATTCACAATATATTAGCTATGATTTTGCTGGCAATGTTAAATTAGGGAGCATTGGTATATATCATATTATCAATTATTTTTAGCATAATCGGTCTCATTTGCTCACTTGTCAAAGTTGGTAAAATAAATAAATATGTAAAGTCTAATTATAAATCTTGATTTCTTTCCTGCAGATTGAAGAAATGGACTCTTACACAAACTCTGAGCTGATCACCAATGATTCTCACAGTGTTGTGGAGATGCAGGTGAGGATGTCATTTCATAAAAACATCATCGGCCAAAGTCAGAGTTGATCAGAAATATTGATCTTTTCTCTTTCTAGATCGTTCTTCAGGGTCAAGGAATCCGGCGTAGTGCACAGCCGCCAGGAGAGAAATGTTTTCGGTGTAATTATGACGGATGTGGAAAGCTTTACACCACTGCGAATCATCTCAAGGTTATTAGGGCTTTTATATTTGAGCTTGTAAATAAAAGCAGATATGACAAATGCAATGCATTACATTGTGTTTTTCAGGTACATGAAAGAGCACATACAGGTGACAAGCCGTACTGTTGTGATCTACCAGGCTGTGGAAAAAAGTTTGCAACAGGTATCAAAAACACTTTATAATGCACAGCAAGGATGCATTACATTTATATTGATTATAAGTGACATTTATAATGTTACTAAAGATGTCTATTTCAAGTAAATGCTGTCTTTTCATCAAACAGTCCTGAAAAAAGTATATTGTAGTTTCCTCAAAAATATGAAGCAGCACTACATTTTTCAATATTACAACAATTATATATTACAATAGTATAATAAATTATTCTTGAGCAGCAAATCAGAATGATTTCTGAAGGATCATGTGACACTGAAAATTCAGCTTTGACACCACAGGAATAAATTACATTTAAAAATATATTGCAGTAGTAACCAGTTATAATATTTGTTCACAATATTACTGTTTTACTGTATTTTTGATAAAATAAATAAAAGCGTAAAATAAAAGCGTTCGCTAAATAACTATAATAATTGCATTAAAACATTTGAACCGTGTATTTCTGACATGTTATATATTAATCACGTATAATGAATTTGCTTTGAGGTTACGGTTTGAAAAGTCACATCAGGACGCACACTGGAGAAAAACCTTACCGCTGTCAGGAGATGGACTGTAAGAAATCTTTCAAGACCTCAGGGGACCTTCAAAAGCACACCAGAATTCATACAGGTACTTTTCTTAAAATCATCCAGCTATTTATTAGAATATCATGGAAATATGAATCACACAATATAGTGTTAAGCTATCATGGAATTGAAAAGTAAACAAAAGGCTGCTTGCATAAGAATTTGAAAAGCTGTTTAAAATAGTTTCATATGAAGATTTGTCATATTATCTGCCCTATTACACTGTCATACCACAGTACCACCACAGTACTTGTGCTCCTACCGCTGATCTATTTGTTCTTTTAAGGAGAGAAACCATTTCTATGTCCATTCGCGGGCTGTGGACGATCCTTCACTACCTCAAACATCTGTAAGGTGCACGTTCGCACGCACACTGGAGAGAAACCGTATCACTGTCCAGAGCCAGGCTGCAATCGGGCGTTTGCCAGCGCAACCAATTACAAGAACCACATACGGATCCATACAGGTGTGCTGCTCTTTAGCCTTAAAGGGATAGTTCACTCAGAAATTAAAGTTGTCGTCCTTTACTCACCCTCATATCACTCCAAACCTCATGACTTGCTTTCTTAAGTGCAACTCAAAAAGGATACATTTTGAATAATGTGCTGATCTGATAAGATGTCAAGATTTTAAGAAATTATACATTTCTCACATAAAGCTATCGTATGGCTTCAGAAGACTTTAAGATATTTAAGAAGTGTCTCTGAGATTTCGTTCATACAATGCAAGTCAAGTCACTACACAATTATTTGGTTACCAAGTTTCTTCACAATATCTCCTTATATATTCCACATAAAAAAATTAAATCATATAGGTTTGCTTCGAAATATGTGGGTAAATATTGACAGAATTGTCATTTTTGGGTGTACTGTCCCTTTAAGGATCCAGGTTATTCAAAAACTGACCTTGTGTTTTCATGACAGAAAATAAAATCAAGTGGATTTGAATAGACATGTAACATAATTTATTTTATTTGAATTCTTTCATCATAATTTTTAGTCTAACCTAAATGTAAGTATGAATTTAACTCTGTGAAATGTCTAAACCGGTGTCTTTATCACATGCAGGTGAGAGGCCGTATGTTTGCACGGTTCCTGGTTGTGACAAGCGATTCACTGAGTACTCTAGTCTATACAAACATAATGTAGTGCACACCCCCTGCAAACCATACAAGTGCAACCATTGTGAAAAGACGTACAAGCAGATCTCCACGCTGGTCATGCACAAACGTTCAGCACACAATGACTCCGAGCCTATAGAAGAGGAGTCCGAAGGCTATTTTGAGCCACCTTCAGGTTTGTTTTGAAAGCTGTCATGATTATAGACACATGATCAGATTTTGATGATAGTTTCTGAGTGAAACTGGGCTGTGTTTTGTATTCAGAGGCTATAGATGACCCGTCCATGACTGTTAGCCCTGTGAAGTGTGAAGACTCATGTCCAGAGATGGATTCTGAGCTCTCTGAAGTCTCAGAACAACATGTAACGTTTATCACACAGGAAGGAGCATCACAGGTTTGCTTCAGGAAAAATACAGTTTTCACTCAGAAATTTCTTTAAATTGAATTACACATGAAATTTTGAAGTAGAAAAAGTGGTGTAGAAACAATTTGCACACAAAAAACAATCAATTGCTAGTAAATTTCACGAGAAAATGGCAAGTGACACATTGAATTACACAACATTTTGCCGTTAAAAACCTGAAATAGTGTTTTAAAAATCTTCATTTTATTTACAAATTTTTGGAAAATAATTTTTTTATAGTATAGTATTTGCTTGTAAAATGTTCCAATTATCTTTGTTTTATTTACAACTTGCGTTTCTAAGAGACAGTGTTGTTAACTAAAACTATAACCATAAAAAAACTATCTTTACTTAAAATAATGGTAACTGAAATTGAATGAAATATGAAGAAGCTTAAACACATTTTATTTCAGCTCTTTTTCAAAACAACATAATAAAATTCTAATAATAAAAAAAACTATATAGATATAAAAAATAAATTGATTTAATTGTAACTATATAGTAACAAAATTACTCACAATTTAACTCTAAATTAAAGTTAGAGGAGAATATACAAAAATAAAATCTAATGCAAAATTTGGAAAACATATCAATTATACAAAAAAATGACACTGATTTGCATCTACAGAGTTTGTGAGAAGACTGCATGTTCGTTTATTAAATGTCTTTTTAAAAATCCTACCCTATAATAAAATGTCATGACATTGCATCAGTTCATATGTGCTGCCGCCATAGACTTCTACAGGAAGCCAGCAGCGAATCAGAATACATGCGCTGACTGGGACGTTCTGTGATTTCTGACAGGCTGTTGGGAATGTAATCACAATGGTAACACAAGATGGCAGAATGATCACCATCCCGTCCAATGAGTCCTTGCTATCATCGGCGGAGGCTCATTCACTGACTGTGGTCTCAGAGGACGGGACTGAAGGACAGGTCTGTAGGCTTTTGGCTGTTGTACATTTGGGAACCCAACAAGTATATTTATGTGTGTGGTTTTTATTTCCAGCAAACACATCAAACTTCCTCTTTTTAATTATCACATAACTTTATTCTGCCCATTCTGATAGAGCGCTGCAGTGATGACGTATGATTGTAGTTTGGTTCACTAAAACCCAACAGAATTGTGCCACTGGCTTTTGGACTATTGCAGAAAATAAGCTCTGTGACCAACAAAAGTTTATGATTCTTACACATTTTGTTCATCATGATGATCTTCACTAATGAACACAACAGAAGCCTAATACAAATCGCCAAAGATAAAAAGCTAAACATGAGCTATGAATAACCTGCACGACTTCAACGTCACATCACTAATTCATTTTCTGACAGCTCCTTCGTGTCATGGTATGTGAGGAGAGATGAGCGAGGACTCAAGTGCAGGAAGAATGGGTTTTTTTTTTATAATAAAATGATAAAACCTCCCCGAAGGGGAAAAACAGGCAGGCAGGCAGAGGACTGTTACACAGTCAAGCATCACACACACTGGACGAAAGACGACGGATCAGCACAGGACTGCAGACGCCAGGAGGCTAAACAGGGAGACAAACGAGGGAGACACAGGTGGAGCCACTGAAACAATGCTTAACTAACAAGGGAGGGGGCAGACAAAAGACATGGGAACACATGGCACCAACAACAAACAACAAGCCATGTGCTCAACACACAGAGACCAGGCACACCAGCAGGACCGTGACACTTCGGCCATTATTTAAAAATAACATTTTCTTTCAACCTCTGATGTCGTATTAAGCCATTTGTTAGCAAATGCTTTTTTCAAATCGAGTAAAAG
Organism: Oxygymnocypris stewartii; assembly: GCA_003573665.1. NCBI lineage: Eukaryota > Metazoa > Chordata > Actinopteri > Cypriniformes > Cyprinidae > Oxygymnocypris > Oxygymnocypris stewartii. The sequence continues at coordinate 224,753 of QVTF01026066.1, read as the reverse complement.
CTGTAAAAAAAGCTAAAGGGGGTATAACTAATGTATTTAATGTCATAGAATAAAACATGCAAATATCTTGAGACTTTATTAACCACAGATTAACTTATTTCCAGGCATTTAACCAAAAACCCATTGAGTTCTGGACGATGGACCTAGAATTTGTACAAATGCTAACACATTTCTGGGTTTTGGCCTACAAACAAAAACATGTCCGCAGCAGTCTATAAACTAGTCACATGAACTGTATTTATGTTTTCTCCAGATGACTACTATGATTCCAGAATTATCATCTTCCAGGAGCATACAGGAGTTATTAGCGCATCCAATCACACTTCTGGCTACTTCTAACGGCACACAGATTGCTGTTCAGGTATAGTTCACTTAGGCTGGAATACACCACAATTTACAATTTTAACCAGATATTTGCCTCGATATGCCATCTATAGGAATACAGCGCTCGCTGCTTAAAGCCAAAGCCAGATATTGGGCAGTTTGTTGCAGTTGGTTTGTATATAAATGTATGTTTTTAAGCAACTGCTATGAGTCTGGAGCTAAAATAAATAAATAAAGAAAAACACTGTTTTTTGTGAAATGTGTCATCTTCGACTGCCTGAAACAGGTCGACTGGCTTTGACTTGTCTGCAGCTGACATTGACTCAGGGAAGAAATCTGTAATTTATTCCAGGCATTAGTCACTCATTGACTTCTATCTATCTAGCTGGGCGTATGTGTGTATTATTGAACACAGATGTTGTGTTTGCTCTTGCAGCTCAATGAACAGACTTCACTGGAAGAGGCTCTGAGAATAGCATCATCTCTACAGGGAAGTGAAACAGCAGAACTGGCCAATTAACCGATGAAGTATACAAATTATGTACTTTTGTAATTACCCTGTCGCCACAATTGTACAGAGGTTAAGCGGTGCACTATTATAGCATTTCTAACAGATTTTGTTCATTATGATATAGATCTCTAAAAGGCAGAAACCTGTTTGCAATTTTTAAATAAAAAGAGATGAACGGGATGTTTGGTGTGTCGTGATGCTTTCCCAAAGTTTCCGCTTGCCTTGAAGCACAAGAAGCTCAGATCAAGTGCTGCTGACATTAAAGCAACACGCCAAATAATACATTTTTCATTTTATCATTTCGATTGTTATGCTGATAGTATGAATTGCATTTTCACTGGTAGTCTTGGATGTTTGGATATGATTTTTAGTCAAAAATAAAATATTTTGGGGTGAAAATAGTTGTAAAAAGTGAAAACGGTAGCCAAGTTGAAAAATAACAATATGCATACATAATGAATGTTTATTATGAGGATCTGTTTATAATGTCAAGTTGAAATGGGTCAAATAAAAAAGGCTATTTTCTATAAGAAACCTTCAATAAATATTTGAGTAGGTTTGTTTACTATACTGTTTACTTTCGGATATTATTCATACATTGGCTCATGAAGAAATGGTCTGCGTGATTGAAATTATATTGTAGTCAGTATATTAATACTCAAGAATATGAAAAGGAAATCACTGAACAATAATGAGGGCTCTAGAACGTGTTTGTAAGATGACTCGAGGCCAAAAGACTCAAAGATAGTACATGATTTCATTTAAACTTCCTCCTCTGACTTCATACCAATGCTTGTTTGTTGTAGTCCATTTACTCGACCTGTTTTTCAGGACTAGGGGAGTCTACCAGAGAGAAGTGTTTCCCCAACATGCCCTGTAGTTGCTGTGCTACTTTTTCAGTTTGTGAACACAGTGCAGAAAATACAGGAAATAATTTTTAAATGTTTTCAGTGCCTTCTACATGTACACATGCCCTGATAGATGCCATCTGACATGTATTTCTGCATTCATTTCTATTTATAGTTCGTTTTGTTTTAACAAAGACTTGCTGATTCATAATGTGTGCTGCATGTGGCCAAAGATTACATTGTAAGACAAAGCTTTGTTTGGTTTAGCGAACACAATTTAATTATGGAATTTAAATTATATGTCCTGTGTCGTGACATACTGCATGTTATTAAAAAGTTTTTGTATTAATTATTAGAAAACATTTAATGTTTTTTATTATATTTTACACATGCAGTAATAGCCTATGCGTTTCAGTTCAATGTTGGCAAACACTTTAGCATTAACACAAAAGTTAGTTCGTCAGAAAGAGGAAAAGTGTGAAGATATAAGAGGAAACTTTAGCACATATTAGAATGGCATCGTGCGTAACACGTGGTTATTATCACTTTATTATTAATTTACACATCGCAAACAGCCTATATTACAAAGTAACAAGCGTTTTAAAAGAAGTGACGATCTTGTGTTGAATATTACTAATACTAAAACATTTACTTAATAGGTCGACTCATCTGAAAATAATAATTTGCACAGATTTAATATATGATTTATATTATGTTTCCTAGGTGAGTAATGCTAACATGGAAAAAACGCGTCACTATTGTAAAACTAAAAAATATATTGTATATTGTAAAAATATTGTAAAAAAAAGAAGTAAATATTGTAAATTAAAATGGACAACGCCGAAATTGAAAGGACGGATAAAAGGAACACATTAGGTTATTTTGGTTCACATTACGGTTTATTTGTATGTAAATGTGTGAGATTGATGTAAAGCGCGGGTCACGTGACTCGCGCTCATGTTGATGCAGCGCGCGCCGAGGGAAGAGGATCAGTTCATTGTTACAGGCGCTCTGACATCTATAACTGCATTTATCATGCTATCCAGAGAAGAAATACTCAAACCCATCTGGTACGCCTTTACTGCCCTGGATGTAGACCGAAATGGGAAAGTATCCAAATCCCAGTTAAAGGTAAGCAAACTAGCCTACTCAACTGTCAACTATCACCTGTTTGAGCTCCGGTTTCCGTGTATTGGCTCTCCGGAGTTATGCGCTGTTTATCCGCTTAAAAATGACAGTTTGTCCATAAAATGTATTTACTCGTACGACTTGTCTCTTTTAGACTTATTTATTCATACAGGCATTATAATCTAGATAAAGTGAACATGTATTTTAAATTATACATTTAGTAACTTAAACAGTTTCTCGCTGCAATCTACCGAGTGGGTAACGTTAGTACAATTCGACAACGAAAAATGCTACCTGTTAAATTATGTTTTATTAATTTGTACACCTACCACAACCTTAAACCTATCCTTAGAGTAATGCGCATACAGTAATTACGTGTTATATTCGTGGTTGTGGATATAAGGGATATATCTAGTACCAGAAACCAACAATAAATATTTTTTCTACCTATTAGATTTTGTTTTATTAACGTCTACACCTACCCCAACCGTATACCTACCCTTATAGTAATGCAAATACATTAAATATTGTTGTTCAGCGTGAGAAAAATTATGAAATATTGATGCGCGCATGCGCAGTAAGCCGAGGTAGGAAACTGGTGGGATCTGACGGGTAGGATAAAATGTCAGGACACCTGGCTACAAAGTACCGACAGCTGAATATTAGGCCTATTTTCAACAGATATTTGAAGAGAATAGGCTATAATGACTAACGAGAGAGAGAGAGGGGCACAGATACAGGTTTACTAAATGTTTGAACAACGCCTGATCAGTGTTGCATTACTTTCTCGTGGGAGTAACTTATGCAGATGTGTGTGCATTGAAGTGCAGACCCTGAAATAAACTTAGATGTTAGATTATCACTTTATGCAAAGTTGGATATTTGATCAACTTAAAAGATACATTAGTCCCAACCAGATGCTTTATCTTTAGTAGTCTATTATTATTTTACAATAATAATCAAATCAAAATGATGACTAAATTAATCAACATTTTCTTCCATACAAACTTAAAGCAGAATGCTTTTTCATCACTATCCACTCTGACTAAAAATATTAACTTTTTTATGCTACAAATAGTTTTGTAAATAAATTTGCATGTCATTTGCATGTCTACAAAACTCATTTCATGCATTTAAGCGTAATAAGCATAAATTCAGTCAAGTGTGTCAACACTTTTGACCACGCTTGATCTATTTTTGCATGATGATTGAAACCAAGTGTGCTAGACTTGCTGTCTGTCTCTCTGTAGGTGCTGTCTCACAACCTGTGCACCATAATGCAAATCCCTCACAACGCTTCAGCCCTGGAGGAGCACTTTAAAGATGATGATGAAGGACCAGTGTCAACACAAGGATACATGCCCTACCTGAACACCTTCATACTTAATAAGGTAATAAATACACGGTCTCTTATCAAAGCTCAGCCTTATTGCTGTATTTCACTCCAGCAGGTCTATGATGACCGTAATCAGATAACAATAATAGCATGATGTTCTTGTCCCAATAAAGCCCTCTCAGAAATGTCAGAGGATTAATTACTGTGTATCACCCATCATCACCAGAACAGGTTTTTGTTTATGAATAGATATATAATTTCCTCTGGAATGAGGTTACACGTTACATCTCATGACTCACATAGGCAGTGTTGGGGAAAGTTTCTTTTAAAAGTAATGCATTACAATATTGCGTTACTCCCTAAAGAAGTAACTAATTACGTTACTTAGTTACTTTTTATGGAAAGTAATGCGTTACTTTACTTTTGCGTTACTTTCGCGTTACTTTTTAAATATGAGCAGGGCTTGATTGTTTGTTTTTAATATAAGAAGCTCTATTTATAGCAAATGTAAAAGCCTTTCACACCAAAAAATGTAATGAATAAACCTCAGGCTGACGGACGAGTAAATCACGTCTGTACAGAAGAAGTTCAACACTCTTCAGCAATAAAAAACAAAACAATGAAAACTAACAATTGTTAGTTTATCTAAAGTCATTTTTTCTTATTAGTATGGTCAAACTGGATCATCAAACAGGGCTCTAGAGTGCGACCAAAAAAATCTGAGGGCGCACCTGTGCGACCAGCCGTTCGAGAAAAGAAAAAAGTATCCGCGACTCTGAGTCTCCCTGTGCTTCTACAACAGACACACATTAGGCTCATATCGTGGTCTAAACCAATCAGAGATAGTGAAGGGCGGACCCCAAACTTTTGTCTATGATGCATTTTTGCTATTCCCAAATCAGAAGCGCGATCGCTCACGTGGAGGAGTTTCAGCACGCGCAATATGAAAGCCCTGTTTATGATAGAAGAGAGAAATAACCATTAAAACATGCTTATACTTTAGGCCTGTGGCTGTTATATTAAACTAAGTTTATTTAATGGGTTTTTATTTTATTTTGGCTTCTAAGTATTATAGCCGTGTTTCTTCAAGCACAACTTCCTTCTCTTCACAGCGGCGCGCATTCGTTCCTCCCTGACCAAAACTTAACGTCAGAATCAGATCAATCGTCTGTCGATTGTTGTAAAATGCTGTCTTTACAGTTACTAAATTGCTGGACATGTTTGATAATAAAACGTTGAAAGTATAATCCGCACGAGAGACGCTGTTCCCCAGGCTGAAGTGTGTGTGTGCGTGTGTGTGTGTATGTGTGTGTGTGCCTGCGCGGCGCGCTCTAAAACTGACAAGCAAATTACACTTTGAGCTTCAGACGCGACCAAACGATCAAATACACACAAAGCATGTAAAAACGGCCGGCTTGGAGAGTATTCACTTAAACACAGTTTATATCTTAAAGTGAACGAGAACAGTTGGGAGAAAATTGTGTGTCAATATTTTGTCTTAGTGACAGACTGGTGCTTCATTAATGTTAATCAACGAACAAAATGCAAAGAGAAAATCACTCACAGCTCTTAATCTGAATAAAGTTATAGCTTTAAGCATTAATCTATCAATACATATAGTGAAAACTATGCAGTGTTAATTTACATTTGATCACTTTCAGATTTCTTTTGTAGCTATTAGGCCTTTACTTACCTGAACCGTATGGTATGACAAATGGTATATTTGACGGTTTGTTTAACGTTGTTTCTTTGTTCATGTTCTTACTGTATCTTATGTATATAAAACACTAAAAATGCCTGCATTATGTTTTATATTTATTTAATTAAATATTTATTTAATATTTCAGAATATAAAGCAATGTTAATTAAGCTGCTAATCTATCATATATATATATATATAAATAAATAAAAGTACAGATAAGAATACCGTTAAAGTACCGGATTGATAAGAGGAGTAATACCGTTAAAACCTTAACGATACCCATCCCTAATTAAAATACAGTATGAGCACAGACAGTTTTTGTTTCCTCTTTAAATACTTTTTTTTTCATAATGTTTAGTGAAATTGGTATTCAGAGGTGGGATGGGGGTGCTGGATTTTTTTTATAGGTTTAAGAAGCACTGCACTAGCATCCCTTCATTTAGACACAGTGGAAGATCTGATAAGAATCAGTGTAGAGAGGTCAAGTCTGGAAGATGTTGATGCTAGAGAGAGTGTGTTCAGCTGGTTTAGCCGAGGCCAAAGATCAAGAAGACTAAACTACAGGAGTTGGCCATCCGAGGGGCATGTGAATGCAATGGAGGATAGTCCATAAGACATTGAGCCACGAGATGTTCAGTTTGACAGCCTTCAAACACTTAATTTAGATTTTCTTTTAATTCATTTATCTTGAGATGTTTTAACTTTAAGCATTTTAAGCACCAACTCTTTTTCTGTAAGTTACCTTTCTTGTATTGTGCTTCAAATAAAGAACGTTTTGTTGACCACATTGTTAGTTAATCGTTTACTAGTCAATATTGCCTATACGAAAATTTGGGTGCACCTAACTTTTGTGCTGGTGCACCTAAGAAAAAAAGTTAGGCGCACCAGTGCACCCAGTGCAAAAAGTTAGTCTAGAGCCCTGTCAAAGGTCAGCAGTAAAGACATTGGTTAGTAAAATAAGATTAGATATATTTGTGTTGTTTTACATGTTTAATTATTGCAGGTTTGCGTCATTATGAGTTTGCATTTTACTGTTTTAATTCATTTTGATGAATACTGAATCTGTTTTTTTGCGAAAGGGATGAACTAATACACATTCACATTTAGTCTAGAACTACAGTAAGATCATGTTCACATAGCGCACTGTCATCAATAAATGGGAAAAAGTAACTTTTCTAGTTACTTGAAAAAGTAATATTATTACGTAACTCGTGTTACTTGTAATGCGTCACCCCCAACACTGCACATAGACATATTCTTTTTTTTGTTTCTGTCTGTTTTTTCTGTATCAAGACATTCAGTGGCGTCCAAAAAGTAGGATACAAAATCTGATTTAAATTGGAAAGAAAATAAATAAATGAATAATGTCATCCCACACAACACATTAAAAGTGTATGCTATCAGTATTACTCAAATAAGTACATTTGTCACACTGTTCATGACTAAAGATGTGCTTTAAACATTTAAACATGCTGCTGCATGAAATGTATGAAAGCATATGTGTAGCGAAATTCAATTTGCAATGTAATATGTAAAATGGCAATGTATTTAAATTTCCCCATACCATATATGCAACATTTATTGCAAAATGAAAATGAAATTATATAATTTTAATTTGCCATTTTCTACACTAGTTTTAATATGCATATTAAAAACATATTTTAAAGCTTAATAAATTGCAAAATTAAAATGAAAATGTATTACCCAAGTTGATTAGATGTGTTTAACATGTTCAAGCAAAAACTGTAGTAAAATTATCCTTTAAATGCCGGACATGGATTGCATTTACATCGTAATACCGTGTGATAATTGTAGCAAAATGCTATGAGAGTTTCAAAACGCATTCTGAGCCAAAGGTGCAGCAAAACGGTAACAAAATGGTGATTTAAATGTCTTTTATTTTTCTTAAATGCATTGACACTTAAATATATGATGTTTCAATTTCATTTTGCTTTTCTACACTTTATATCATTTAATTTTGCTATAAATATTGCACTTGATATGCAAAAATGTAAATTTAAATACAGATATACATTGCCATTTTACATATTGCATTGCCATTTTGCATATTACATTGCAAATTGAATTTTGCTACACATATGCTTCCATATAAATTATCCTCTCATAAAAGCAAAAAGGCAATGTATAAAACTTTCAAGATTTGAAATTCATGTACATTTTTAGTTGAACTCAAATTGCATAATTTGCCATTTAAAATATATTCTTTAGTGGTCTCACACTTTTGGAGCCCACTGTATTATTTCAGCAATTAGGACATGTATTAATATTTTCAGCACATTTTAAAATGGAACATTGTCCGAAACAAAACAAAAAATCTTGTAAATACTAAAGATGTGATCTAAAATGGTAAAGCAGCTGTAAGGAAGTTCATGCCATGGGCTGTCTCTTGTTGTGACTCATGGGGCACGAGACTTGTTACTCACATGTACATATATTTTTTTATCTTTCTCTTATTGAAAATGAACTTATAATAAGACTTAAGTGACTGTTTAAAATGTCAAACTATTTAAGATGAAATATGTACTTTCTGTGCTACTTGTGTCACTTAGTGTAGAATTACAAAAGTTAAACATATGTTCAAATGCTTTATTTTAAATGCCCGATTATTCTTATTCCTACAATAACTTACCGTTTTATCTGGGGATTTGTGAGTACTGAAATGTGAGACAAAATGTGAGATTAGCTTATACATCTTGAGAAGAAACTGCACATCTCGATTGAAACCTAATATCTTGTTATCATATCTCCAATGTGTTTAGCCCGGTTTTACTCCATTGTCTTTCTCTCTGTATTTTGCTCATTTTCATATTTTAGCTTCCATATTGTGTAGCTAAATTCCAATTAGTGTTTTGCCATGTAAAGCATCAGCCTCGGTTCCACATGAGCTAAACACCTGGCTCAGCCTGCTGCATTAGCCACGCCCCAAACTCTCTCTATTGGTTGAGCTGGAACGAGACTGACAGATATCAGAGGACAGCTCTTAATGTTTTGATGGTGCTGGGGAGCTCAGTTGCAATATTTGGGTAAATAAACCCATTTAATGGCATACTGATGAGCGAACAGTAAACTGGGCTAAGAGAATGTATTCTGACATAAAAATGACTTTTAATTTAAGTGTGAGATTTCATGCTGATTTAGACTGAAATACTCTCAGTGGTCACATCATTAAGAGTTTTGTCTCATGCATTGTCCTCTAGTGTTATATTCTTAACATAATTCATCATATTTAATTTTGGATTCGGTTTAGTTAAAGATTTCAGGTTATTTATCTCATTTGACGGAAATTTTTTATGTCTTAAATGAAGCACAAAAAAAGCAATAGCTATAAGCAATATTTTTTAATTAAGTAAAACACTCAAATCTATCAGAAGTTTTCTACTTCACTGAAGTGAAGTACAGTATGATTTGCTTTCCCCCAACATTCAATCTGATGTCCTGTTCTTAACTAACAGCAGTTGTTGAGCTCTTTTTTTCGACTTCACAGTTTGACATGTTTTGCATTCAGAAATGCTGTAACGTGTAGTTATAACTTCTGTAAAATTTTCTGTTGCCATCCTGTCAGCTCAAACCTGTTTGACCGTTCTTCAAGTCGTTTCGTCTTCAAGGCGTTTTTCTCCCTGAGAAACTGCTACTTACTGTTTTTGGTTGTGTAGACTATTCTCTGTAAACTCTAGAGACTCTCATGTGTGAAAACCCACAAGATCAACAGTTTCTGACATCGCTTACAGTAGACCTCCACCCATACTGATGTCTGGGTTGAACAAGAACTGAGCCTCTTGTCCACGTTTGCATGCTTGTATGCACTGATGTAACCCCCCTGACACGGGTCCGCACCAACTCACCGAGCGGGTCGCGAACCCGGGACTCCGGCGCGGGAGGTGGGCGCTCTAACAAGGAACGCCAAAGTCTACAGCCTCTAGCGTCAGTCGCTAGAGTGCCTCTTTTGAGGTCAGGGGAGCGAGGTTTACACACAGCCCTTACTGGCATACATCCGTTACACTCACCCCCCTAAACCTCACTCCCGTCCGGGTCACGGCACCAATGTAACCCCCCCAACACGGGTCCGCACCAACTCACCGAGCGGGTCTCAAACCCGGGACTCCGGGGCGGGAGGCGGGCGCTCTAACAAGGAACGCCAAAGGCTACAGCCTCTAGCGTGTTTACACACAGCCCTTACTGGCATACATCCGATACACTGACAGAGATATATTAATATGCATTGCCCATGTTCACAGATTTCCTTACTTGCTCTCTGGTATGAAATGTCTGGAATCAAACCCCTTGTAGTTAGTCAACACAAGACAAACTTTATGCCTCTGCTTATGAATTCTGTAAAAAGATGTAAAATTGTTGCTCTAAATTCACTTAATTTTGAATATTTGAATGGCAGATCCAGGCCAACTTTGACTTCAACGAGCTGAATAAGATGTGCTGGACATTATCTGCACCAAAGCACATCAGTGGCAAACATCTGCTCATCTCAGGGGCTGAGACCTTCAAGGTCTGGTGCATCTTCAACTTTCTGTCTGAAGATAAATATCCTCTGCACATCGTCACAGAAGAGGTTGGTTCTAGTGCTTTTATATCTTTTTCTAATTACATGATATCAAAAGGAAATAACGCTATATCTTTGTATTGTAACAGCTCGAGTACTTCCTGCGCAGGCTGTTTGCAGCAATGGGTTTCAGCTGGAACGAGGACCGGTTTGAAGACTACAGAATGCAACTCAGTGCAAAGAAAAAGCATCTGAATGCTTGGGAGCTGATTGAGCTTATTGGCATGGGCCATTTCACCAAGGGCATAAACCCTCAGACGCTCTCCATTGGCATCAATGAGGTCAATCAGGAACTTGTAATGGATGTTATTAAGCAGGTGGGAGTCTGTGTTAAAGCCAATGTAAATATACACTCTCCAAAACTGGAGAAATAAACAAATATTCCTTTCAAGTGATTAACTTGCTGTTTTTTTTATTCAAAAAGGGCTATATGATGAAAAAAGGCCACAAGAGAAAGAACTGGACAGAGCGATGGTTTGAGCTCCATCTCAATAACATGTCCTATTATGTGAGTGAGGACCTTATAGAGCAGAAGGGATGTATTACACTTGATCGCAACTGCTGTGTTGAGGTAAAATCAGAACATTTGTTACAGTATACAAGATAAACAAGAACTTTGTCATCATTTACACACCCTCGTATTATGGAAGCTTATTTCTGCCATACCCTTGTATCTCACAATTCAGATTTTTTTCCCTTATAATTATGAGAAAAAGTCCTAATTGCGAGATAAAAAGTAGCAATTACCTTGTAATTTTTTTTATTCTCTGACAAAATTAAGCTTCCATATCGTGTCGATCCAACCCTGTATGATTTCTTATAGAAGCAGATGTTTAGCAGAATGTTCAAGCTGCTCTTTTCCACACAAAGTCAGTGGGTATTGGGGCAGTCAAACAAAAACAAGCCACCCATATGACTTATGCACTATATTGCAAGTCATATGAAAGTGTTGTGTAAGGAAAGGACCAAAATTTAAAGGGATATTTCACCCAAAATTTTTTTATATAATTCACTCACTCATGCTCATGTTGTTCCAAACCTGTGTGAGTTTTAATTATTCTGAGGAGCACAAAATAAGATATTTTGAAGAATGTTGGCAACCAAACAGTTGAAGGTAGCCACTGACTTACATATTGACAGTCAACTATTTGGTTCTTCAATATATCTTATTTTGTTTTCAACAGAAGAAAGAAACTCACCCTCAATACAGTTTGTGAACAAATTGAAGGTGATGATAAATGATGGCAGAATTTTCATTTTCGGGTGAACTATTTCTTTAAGTTGTTATCCACCAAAATTATTAAGAACATTAATTCAAACTTGGCACCTAAAGATGCATGTACAACAACATTATAAATGATTTCATGTTTCACGACTGATGTTACATTTAAATATTTTGAATTAAATGAAAGCCTTAATAGAAATGAAAGCTACAGCGTGAAAGCATACAGGATTGGAAAATCATAATAGTGAACAAATGTTGACAGAATTGAGATTTTTGTTAACTGTTAAATATCTAAATTGCTCTGTATTTGCAGTCCTTACCAGACAAGGATGGAAAGAAAAACCTCTTTATTATAAAATGTCCTGACAAAAGTTTTGAGATAAGTACATCGGATAAAAAGACAAAACAAGAGTGGATTCAAGGTATTTCCTATCTGTGCTGGTTACACATTAGAGTTTACACGTCTATCCACAACTCCATGTGTTCATGTGTATTCAGTCATCCAGGACTGCATTGTCCGCATAAGACAGGGCCTTTCCTCCCCGCACCGAGAATCCAGACAGAAACGCAGGGAGCTGAGAAACAAGATGAAAGCTGAACAGGAGATGATGGAGAACAGAATGAGAAAGCTGCAGTTGGCCAACGAGAGCAAGCAGGCCCAGCTGGAGGCCATGACCAAGGTACGCTAATCCTCCTTGAGTTCATTAAAGAAACACATATAAGTTACCTGCTGAAACATCTTATTTCCAGCTGTTTTAGTAGTATCTCTATTGGAGATATTGGATTAAAGGTACATTTAGTAGGTCTACTGTATGGTAGCATTGCTGTTCATTGTGTCCTTGAAGTTCTGATACCACAGTGGTGTTGATGCACTGCCAACGTGGCAGAACCAGTTTTAACATTACGTGACATGACGTCTGACGCACAGACGCCATTGGCACATGCCACTATGCTCCGTGACACTTACGGTTTTCAGTGGCACATGCCAAAATCCTGTGACATGTCAATGGATGCCATTGGCACATGCCAATTTACGGTGGCCGAGAGAGCTCAACGCGCTGCAACTTCAGAAAACACCTGCAAATCAAGAAAACACTTTCGTCAATTTGACAACGCACACACTGCAAATGCTCACAACACAACCAAAAAAGAAACAAGCTGCAAATACAATGTATTTGGTTGTGTTGTGAGCATTTGCAGCGTGTTTCTTAATTTGTTTCTGTTGTCAGCATTTGCACCATCTGCTGTCAACATGATGAAAATATTTTCTTGAGTTGCTGGTGCTTTTTCTATTTACATGTGTTATAGAAATGACATAAAAAATATAAACTGTCACGAGAAAACTCCACAAGCCATTATATAAAGTGATGTCTACTATTCTAACGTGATTTATGAAACTTACACCAACCATTCAGAAGTGTGCCTAACCTTGACACAGGCTTTTCACAATGCAATGCAGTGTAGCCTAAGTCTGCAACATATAATGTAAGTCTAGATGCTATTTAAACAACATTTCTACTTATTAGCGTGTCTGCAGAAAGTCAAATGCTTTGACAAAAAATTCAGACAACTCCAGAAGAAATGCATGCTCATAATATATATATTATGAGCATGCATTTTTTCTGGAGTTGTCTAAATATGACAGTTTATATAATTTCGGATAGGCAAGTGTCAGAAAAAAAGCCTATTTACGTATTTGAATGTATGGCTATTGTACAAAGCAGGCTACTGGACCGCAACATACTGTTAATTAAATCAATATCGTTCTGACGTGCTTGTGTCTCGCAATCTACATTATTCAGCGGAACCTAGGGGCAGGTGTCAGTCACTACCGAAGGTGCGACACGCAGCGCGACAATGTGACACAAGACGCAGTCCATTGATATGTCACAGGTTTATGTCACAGGTTTTTGGCATGTGCCACTGAAAACCGGAAGTGTCACGGAGCATAGTGGCATGTGCCACTGGCGTCTATGCGTCAGATGTCATGTCACGTAATGTTAAAACTGCTTCTGCCACGTGGATCAACACAATCATCTCTGAGTTTTAAGTAAATGACATGATACTAGTGAGTTTTAGAGAGTTGTCCACACAATAATGAGTCCTGTCTAACAAAAAAGAAGCAGCTTTTCACTACATTCATATTTTCTTCATCATTAAATCTTTCCACCTTGTGTTTTCCGTATCTATGTTTACTTTTTGTGTTTGTACATGCCACACAGGTACTGATTTTACCCTTGTCTCTGCTGGTGAAGATGACAATAAGTGCATCCAGAGTCTAAATCTTTGCTTTTTGTATCAAGCAAAGCAAGCATATCACATTCTGATGACTCTTCTCAAAAACACAAGTTATTTATTGTGCAAAACCTTATAAATTAGTACCAGACTGAACACCTTCAAATGGGTCATGAAATGCATATTTAGATCTTTATATTATGTTTCTGGAGGTTAGCATAAAAATACAACACATTGCATTTTTGTAAAAATGATAATTGTCCATCCTCGTCTTCAATCTCTGCCACAAGCACTTCATTACAAGTGATGCTACCTCTTTCACAAATCTGAGTATACGGCCAGTATATGACTGGTGAATGTGTGTTTTAAAGCTGCAAAAGTGCCGTATATGTTTGAGTCAGAGTCAGATTAAAATGAACCAATGCTAACACAAAAATTGCCTCCAAGGACATAATACTTGTCAATGCTGTAGCTTTCAATACAAGATATTTCATGTAATACAAGATATACTAAACATTCTCGTTCAAACCTGGCATGTCGGTAAAAATTTACTTAAGTTTCATGCATCGTTTCTAGTAGATCTTTTAGAAGGATATCGCTGATAAAAAATAAGTATACTTAAATACATTTATTTCATGCTAAGTATACTACGAATGCATTATGTACTTAATAAAATGTCCTGCAATTGTACTTTTTGTTTACTAAACTGTTATACATAAAGTCTGCTAAAGTGGAACGACTCATTGTAAATGCACTTTAATTGTGCAGACGTAGTGCTGAAGTACAGGTAAAGATATACTTAGTTTATTTTATTATGCTGAAGTGAAACTATTGCAAGTATACTTCAGGTACACTTTAAATATTGTGCATTTAAAGTCTGATATTATAGAAAAATCATAGAATCTTCATCAAAAGTGACATTACAATTTATTTTAGAATTAATATTAAGAAAAGTGCATTGTGCACAAGTAATATGCCAAGTAAAGTTTATATATATTTTTTACATCAGTAAGTCTCGAGTTATCTGTCAGTAAATATGCTAATAGATTTGAACTATACTTAGTATGACATAAATGTATTTGAAATATATTCTTTTTGGAGGAGCAGACTAACGGACAGACACGAGTTGTTAAGAGCACGACTTGATTTATACACATTTACGGGCATGTGGGGGTGTTTCAGAAGGGTGGGAACAAAAACTCATATTATAAACTGGGGAGTTACTTTTAAAGATATTAAAATCGCAGTACCTCTTTTATTAAAATATCATTTTCGTTTTATCAGTTCCCCTTTTGGCTCATCTTCATTCACTTACATTTTTTATAGTACACTATTAGTAATTAGAAACTAAAGTTTCACTTCCTTGTCTATTTGTTTTCTCCCATGTTAAACTTTGAATCAGTTTTAATGTTACATTTTTATGACAATCCTGTTCAACAATGATAAGAAAGACTACTGAAGCTCTTAACTGAGACTGATAAATGTGTAGATATTTAAAAAAAAAAAAAAAATGTTAAAATATGTTAAAACTGCCATTGAATCCATAGCCTTGTGGTTTAAAGTGGCTCCGCTCAACTGTCCTGTCAAAAATAAGAAGCTTTGCTTATGCAAATTCTCTATTTTAGGGTACCTGCAAAAGAGCACTCCTGAGCAATGAAGCCACACTTCCTGTGTACAGGCGGTTTTGAGAGTCACTGGTTCCTGTTTGATCTCTTCAGTCTCAAGCGATAGTTCTGTCATTAAGCTGTACTTTATCGCCTGTCAAGCTGGAAATAAGGTCACTCCTTGGCAGCAGGAGAAGTGTGTGATTATTATCTCCTGTGTTAAACATGCAAAGCCGCTAATCTTGGAAACTTTTACACTGCAAAAAATGCATACTAGACAACATTGCACATATTTTTCAAATAACAATAAGCATTTTAATAATCTTCACATTTCTGTTTTTAACTAATCCTGGATGCCTTGCCTCATATTCTACTGTAAGTGCATTATTGTAAAGTGCATTGTTTTTTTTTTACAAATTGAGGGAAGTGTTGAAATGCTTTTGTTGAAATCAATAGTATTAGTGCTTGTACTTTGCGATGTAATCAGGCTCACAGAAGTCTTTCATGCTTTTATTTTGTCTGGATGTGGCAGAACCTGCAGGAAGCATCAATGAGGGGTGATTTGGAGGAACAGAGAAGACCTCAGACCCAAAACGAACTACTGGACAAATGCAGACGAGACCTGGAACAAGAGAAAATGGTAACAGCAACATTAACTATGTCCCACTAGCAGACATCTCACCTCTCCTAAAAGGACCAGGAGCCTCTTGCATATTAATAGCGAATCCCTGACACCCGCAAATTATATGCAATCCCTTAAATTGAGAGAAAAAGAGAGGGTCCCTGTTTCCGGGCTATTAAAGTGTATTTTTGGGTATTCAATCGCAAGTTATAAGCTGTGATGCATTTTACGCTTCCACCTGATATACATGGATTTTAAATGTGTCCCCTTTGATAAATTCTGTTCAAATTTAATCACACTGATGTCACTTTTGCATGTGTAAGCTTACGAGTGAGCAGTAATGCTACCTGCCTGAAATGAGATTTTGCAACATAATTGTGGGATTTATAAGTGGCCAAAACTTTGAATAATCTGTTCATGAATTAGATGAATTGATGGTATTATTATTTAGTAGTGATCATGTTGATGCATTCAGTTCGTTACTAATAAAAGAAAGAAAAATAATGCTCTGTTTCTGCAGAAAGGCTGTCAGTGTGCAATCAAACACAATACAAGACTGCAGTTACACGTATGTGCTGCATATGTGTGAAACAGGCCTGATGTAATAAAGAAATGTAAAATTGCTTCTTAGGCTCGGATGCAGATGGAAGAACAGGTGGTTGAAAAGGCCAATGAAGTGGAGCAGTATTGGCAGCGTATGCAGGAGCTGGAAGAAATGTACAGTCAACTGAAAAAGGCACTAGGCGACGAGAGGCAGGCCAGAGACGATGAAGAAGCCCTGCGCAAACTACAGGCCAGGTGCACAAGCACACAACACTCAGTATACACATCCAGTGGTCAATGTTTTGGGCCATCGCATTATGCAGAACATTTGTGTGTTTTATTTGCAGACTGCTACAAGAGGAGGCAAACAAGAGGCTTGAATTGGAGCAGATTCACCGGCAGCAGCAAGAAATCTTATCCCAGTCTCAGAAAGAGAAAGACGAGCTGCAAAGGGAGCGGGCAGAGAAGGAAAGTGCCCTGCAGGCTGCACAGGAGCAGCTGGAGAGCCTTCGGAGACAGAGAGAGGGGACACAAGAGGAATACATGGTAGAGGGTTCATACCGATAGTGTGTTTAGGGATCTTATTATGCTTGCTGTGTCAAATCAACATTATCCTTCTCTAGTATATTTTACTCTGTTGCACAGATGTCCATCTCGTTAGATAGAAAAGACTTTAAAAGTTGCTTCCTCTTTTAAATGCCCAAAAGTACAACTTTAATTTTAAACTTAGAGGAAAAGTTTGCCCAAAAATGGAAACTGCTGAAACTTGAATAACCTTCAGCTGATGTAGATGAGTTTGTTTCTTCATCAGATCTTTTGCTCAATAATGGATTCTCTGCAATGAATGGGTGCCGTGAGAATTGATCAAAATTAAAAACATCATAATAATCTACAAGTCCATCAGTTAACATCTTGTGAAGTGATAAGCTGCATGTTTGTAAGAAACAAATCCATTTAAGACGTTTTAATTTGAAATAATCACGTCTGCCCAAATACATCTCCATAATGCATAAAAATGCTTCCATCTTCTGTTGTCCACTCACACTTTTAAACAGTGCTTGATGTGTGCAGATTTCTCTCCTGAAGCAATATTATGTATAGGGGACTTGTGTTTTAGGCAGACGTCTTAATCATGAAGTTGTTTATTACAAACATACAGCTTCTCACTTCACTGGATTCATGAGGATTGCTTGTGGATTATTGTGATGTTTTTATCAGCTGTTTGAACTCTCATTTTGACGGCACCCATTCACTGCAGAGGAGCATGTGATTTAATGATACATTTCTCCAAATCTGTTCTGATGACGAAACAAACTCATCTACATCATTGATGGCCTGAGGATGAGTACGTTTTCAGCAAGTTTGCACTTTAGGGTGCACTGTTCCTTTAAGTTAAATGATCAGAGGTTTCAGTGACTTTTGCTGTTTTTCAGGCCGTTACAAAGAAACTGGAACGGGCAGCTAACAAAACAAAGAATTGGAAGCACAAAGTCTCCAAACATGAGGGCCTACTTCGAATCATACCACCAGGTGACCGAGTGTACATTTCTCAGATGGCAGATACCCTTTCCAAAAGCACCAGATTCATGTTTTTCATGTATTTCTCAGGCACCAAGTCCCCCGCTAAAATGACCAACTGGGGACAGGCAGCGTTCTCCGATAAAGAGCTGGATGAGCTGGAGAGGATTTGGCAGGAGAACAAGAATAGATCATATGATGGACAATAACATCTTTTATTTGTGTGTATTTATTTTGTGTTTGCCAGCTAGTCATCATCTTGACTCTTGTTACTGGTTATTTAACTCTTGTTATTAAAATATGTTTTTATTCAACCATTTATTAATCATGTGCTCTTATAATGGAACAATAGCAGATAAATGATGTGCAGCTGATTGTGTTGATTTTATTTTTGAGTTCTCAAATTAATGTAAAATGTGACATCCATGCCTTTTAATACTTTGTTGTATACATTGCTTAGGAAATGTAAAATTATTATAATTTAACGTCTTATCAAGTAATTTGAAGTGTATTCACTTTTAATGTGAAATATAGCTGCTCTGGGCAGTTTGGAGGTGCTAGTGCTATCAAATCACCTGATTCCTACCGTATCCACTAGATGTCCTTGTTGATACACAGATAAACCCATAAGACCAGTTAACATAGACTACAGTCAGTAGTCAAAACATGATGAACAAAACATACAGAACTGTGATACTTCTTACTCTCAGCAGTGCATGTATAATCCATTTAGCTCAACATTTGCTTTTGAACCAGCTTGTTTACAAATATATAAAAGAATAAATCAAGTTCATGATGGATTGATGTGGTTCATTTTGTCTTCAATCTCTTTGTCAACCAGGATGAATTAATATTTTATATATGCATTTTTACAGATGCTTTAATCCAAAGCAGCATACATTGCATTTAAGGAATGCCTTTTCTGGGAATCAAACTTATGACCTTAGCATAATGCCATACTGTAATGTTTGCATTTTGTTATCATTATTGCTGTAAAATAATTACAGGTGCTTTTAAATCTTAACTTTACTGTGGTGGATGTTTTAGGCAGGACACCAAAATGTAATCATACAATCACAACAACTAGTGTTGTTATTACCTAGAGTTGCTACAAGTGTTTTGATGGCTTTATAAGTTGGATATCAAACTGTCAAAGTGGCCTGATAATGGGCACATTGTAAATGTCTGGCGCCTTAATAAATCAAATTGTATCACTCTGTTTTTAACTTCCAGACAGACTGTCTTTCAGTCTGTGCATTGTAATTTGCAGAAAGAGTTACAGTATGGGATCAGATTCCCGCCTAAAGTATTGCAGTCTCAGATACTAAAATAACAAGCGTGAAAACAAAATGTAAAAACGCATGTAAAAATATATTGTACAAGATAAAAAAATGAAAGCAACATTTTCAGAATAGCCAACAATGGTCACGGATAGAAAAATAATAAGTGTACATCAAAAAATGCATAATGCATTTTTAAAAATAATAAGCATGAATCAAAACTTTAAACACTTTTAAAATCATATTGCACAAATGTGAAATATTAATGCAAAATTATCTGACTTGCGCACAAAATCAAATGTTCCTTGTTTATATTTCTCAGTTTTTTCTGCTCTCAGACCTTTTCTGCTCATAATTATTATTTTTTTGTATGCTTATGCGCTTTTCCCCTTCGCTCTTCGTTCTGCGCTTGCTTTCCTAAATGTTGCGGTTAGAGTTTCATGTAAATCAGGGCAGGTTTAAGCGTCATCATTGGTCCACTAGTTCTTAATTGACAGCTCCTCCTCAGCCAATCAGACGAAGAGGGGCGATGACGTAACGCCAGCCTCATTGCTGCCGATGCTCAGTCAGTGTTGTTTACTCGTACAGGTGAAAACGGATAGCCTATCTGTTAGCTGGGAAACATCTTTCCATACAGGACACCGTTATATGTGTCTGTCTGTACGTCTACCTGGCGAAACATCTTTCCATACAGGACACCGTTATATGTGTGTAACACATTACAACCTTTCTCTCCCAATGATAGCAAACTCATAAGTGTTGAATCTTTGCATGGCCATTCAAATGCGATTCAGGTGTCTCATACACAGTGGTGTGTCATCAGCGAGATGAATTCGTTCACATATGGAGGACTGACCTGTCCTGCTGATCAATCATTTTGCTTGGAAGTGACAGAGGACTTTTCTATGGGCCAGATCGACATCCTCGGAAGGATGCCAAAGGACGCAGAGGTCTCCCCATGGTGGGACGACACCTTTTATGAACACGGAACACAAGCCTTGATCGACACGATGAACCTGGTACAGAACGTCATCCTCCAAACAGAGTACCACCTTTCTCAAGCGCAGGTGGAGACAAACTTGGCGCGAAAGACTGCACAGATTCTGTCTAGCTCATCTACCCGATCGGCACAGACTGCATATACCTGGTGGGACTGGGTACTTCGAGGTTGCGCAGTTGGAAGCGCACTCATCTTCTCCTTCACGCTATTCCAATGTTGCTATTTCCGACACCTCATCAGATCAGTAAAAGCATCCACCAACACTATCCTAACCCTCAGCCCCTTAAGACTGCCCACCTTACAATGACTGAAGTGACACTGCAGGAAACTCCGTGAGTGGCCCAAAACAGTGCCAGAGAGAGGAACTGTAAGACTGGTGCCAGTGTGTCTGGCCCCCCCCCCCCCCCCCCCCCTGGACCTACGGTCTCATCATTTCCCCCTCCCCTCATCACCTAAAATTCACTGAAAAATCCATGCAATGTAATGTGTACAAAAAAGTAACATACATGTTTGATATCTTTTGAAATGTCTCAGTGCGCCTGGTAAAATGGTCTCATTCTCCCAATCATAAGGAAAAGCTAAAAGAAGTTCTAAAATCTGAGAAGTATAGTGTACAGCTTAGGGGTGTGCCCTCCCCCTGATCTCCTATTCAGATCACCTCCTGTATGTAAATAAGCATTCTCTGCCACAGGATCTCAAGAAGCCATTTGGTTGCAAATTCTAAAGTCTAATCATAATAACAAAGATACCACCATTTGGTGGGTTATTGAATTATCTGGGTATATAAGGAAAGGGGACACAAAGTTCTGGGCGTCAGTAAGCAGATTGCCCACACAAGTCACTTGTGTGTAGTTTTTCATTGCCAGGTATGGTTAACTGATGATTCTATTCTTGTAACATTGGAGTTTTGAATTATTGCTTCGATTACCTGGTCAATAAATTGTAACGTTTGATTCTATTCTAATTGCCTCTAAAGATTGCTTTCTCTCTATTAGATTAGCGGATCCGTATATTTCCGCAAGCCTGCGTCAGTTTTAGCGACGGCTAATATCCGGTATCTTTTAAGTGTACTTGGATGCAGGGGCGGGTTAATTCCATTTAGGGACGGCGAACGCCGTCTGATCAGACTAAACTCGGGTACGCCCATACCTCTGACTTTTTGATTTAATGTTACTTTAAACAAGGATTTGACCAACCAAAAGCTATTACGAGTGTAGTACATTTGATCTGCTAACATATCTGATAGTGGCCAAAACCCTTTACTGAAGTAAACGATTGAACTAAAGTTCTGAGGGGGCTCCAAGAGGGTTATTCGATGTCTCTGATTGTGTACGTGTGAATTTACGGCAAATCTTAGATACATAACCATAATTTACCTCTGACTGATGACCGGGCCTGACGAGATTGTGTCCGTGAGACCTGTGAAAAACAGGGCCTCTGAGCGATATAGCTTCCCTACATCTGAGCGGGTAAAGTATTAAAAAAGAGCTGATAAGAATAATCAATCATTCGTTCATATTTTAATGATGCACAGATATCATTAAAACCTTTTCATTTATGGAGTCAGATGAAATAACGAGACAAAATATATAAGAAAAAGTGTTCCATTTTAATGTTCTTGTTGTGTCGTGAAAAGGAAAGACTGTAATACGCAAAGCCCTTCACCCGCTGAACGACTGCCGTCATTGGGTCGAATCGAGCCGGGCCTTACATGTGTCTGTCTGTACGTCTACCTGGCGATATTTTAACATTAAATGAGCCGTCTTAGGGACCCGCCGTGGTTAAATTCACCTGTATTTATTCATCTATGGCTACATCGCGAAAGGGAGCAGCCACAATATGCACCAGCCTCGTGAAGTCACCGTTATCGAATGTGCAAAAATATTTATATTTTATATTGAGCCAAGTCCCAATATATATATGGCCTTCAGCCATGGATATATGCCCCCCCCCCAAAAAAAAACATTTATTGGGATGACTTTAGACTCCAGGGGGGTGCTCTGGAGGAGCGGGGCACATGGACAGCTGCCGGTGGGTTTTACTTCGCCACGGATGGCGGCGTGCTTGTGGTGGCCGCAAATGGCGGCGGGCATGAGTGAGCCGCGGACGGCAGCAGGCTGGTTCTGGATCAGGGGTCGACACCGAAGGATCCCTTCCCTCCGGCTCAGTCCTGTGGTGTCTGGGAGGTCCATGGAGCGATGGTAGTTAGCCCCGATCCAGAGCAGATAATTCAGCATAGCATCGTCGAGCCCAGTCCAAATGGCGAGCCTGCTGAACTGTTTTGGTCTTGGATTCTGTCAGACAGACATACTGAGCAGCTTTGCCATGCAGGTGGGCCTAAACATCATCAGTCCATTTAAGACCAAAGTTAAGTCATGTTAGAATTATGTTTGGATGTTTGAATATCACGTTGTAAATAAACTGCACTTGGGTTCATCACTACGCTCGCCTTCAGTGGACTGTTCATTACAGAATACACGACCGACAACGTGAACCCAGCAGTATCTCTCCTTTGCCTTCGACAAGGTAACCAGGCGATTGAGGACTATGTTAAGAACTTTTGTGAACTTTGCTTTCAAGTGGATTTTAATGACATTGCTCTAAAGCGTATTTTCCGAAATGGACTTAATGACTTTCTTTGGAACATGTTGATCATGCTCTGCTGTTGTCTGGCTCAACGTACACTGTGGGGATTGCAGAGGAGGAACATGACACTTCCTCTAAGCCTGCTCAGCTCATGCCTGCCGCTCCAGGGCCTGCTATCGTCAAGACGCCCGCCGCTCCAGGGCCTGCTATCGTCAAGACGCCCGCCGCTCCAGGGCCTGCTATCGTCAAGATGCCCGCCGCTCCAGGGCCTGCTATCGTCACGATGCCCGCCGCTCCAGGGCCTGCTATCGTCACGACGCCCGCCGCTCCAGAGCCTGCTATCGTCACGACGCCCGCCGCTCCAGGGCCTGCTATCGTCACGACGCCCGCCGCTCCAGGGCCTGCTATCGTCACGACGCCCGCCGCTCCAGAGCCTGCTATCGTCACGACGCCCGCCGCTCCAGGGCCTGCTATCGTCACGACGCCCGCCGCTCCAGGGCCTGCTATCGTCACGACGCCCGCCGCTCCAGGGCCTGCTATCGTCACGACGCCCGCCGCTCCAGAGCCTGCTATCGTCACGACGCCCGCCGCTCCAGGGCCTGCTATCGTCACGACGCCCGCCGCTCCAGGGCCTGCTATCGTCACGACGCCCGCCGCTCCAGGGCCTGCTATCGTCACAACGCCCGCCGCTCCAGGGCCTGCTCACGTCATGCCGTCCATGCCAGAGCCTGCTCCGCCATGGTCCCCTGCTCCGCCTTTGCCCCATGCTCCAGGTCCTGTTCCCCTTCACGGGCCTGGCCCTCCATCCCGCCCCCTGGACTACGTCTGTTCCGCCTCCACTCCACCTTCCTCCTGGACCTTTTGGATTCTGTTTTTGTTTTGTTTGGGCATCAGGAGCCGCCCTTAGAGGGGGGAAAATGTAAGGTCTGTTTTGGGTTCTGTTTCATGTTCTTGTTTTTCATGTTTTTTATTTTGAAGTTAGTCATGGTTTTCGTTTGTGTCTTGCTTCCCTTTCCCTCATGTCTTCATGCTATTGTTTCCCTTGTTCAATGTGTCATGTTCTGATTGGTTTGTTCATGTCATGTGACCCACTCTGTTTGCTATAAGTAGCCATGTCTTTGTCTTGTTCCTGGTGGTGTATTGATTGTTAATGTTGTAACCTGCTGTTGGTGAGTCTAGTCCGTTCATGCCATGCCAAGTCTGTCTCTGGTCAAAGTCGGTTTCAAGTCTGTCTTTGTTTGGATGTTTGAATATCACGTTGTAAATAAACTGCACTTGGGTTCATCACTACGCTCGCCTTCAGTGGACTGCTCATTACAAGAACTAAAGGAGATGGGTCTGACATGGGGTGATGCTTTATGTCCCACTCAAGACAAAGAGGTGTAAGTAAGTTGTTCTTCACTGGTTATTCTGTTATTATACATGATTTTATTCTAATTGAAACAGCAGTCACACTGTGGCTACTGCCAATGAGTGCAGACAGTGAAGTTCACATGTCGCTTCATGATACATTTGGGAACTACAAGGCAGGTAACCCTAACCCTAACCTAACCCTAACCTGTTAGCAACTGAAATGACGTGCTACCACACTGATTCCAATGAACAGCATTTAAAGGAATTGTTCACACCAAAATGAAATTTTTGTCATCATTTACACACCCTCATGTCGTTCCAAACCTGCATGACTTACTTGCTTCTGTGGAATCTTCTTCTGGGAAATATTTTTGAAAGTAAATGGGTGTCAAATGTTGTTTGGTTCTTTTTTATATTTAGTAAACAATCCTTTTAAGGCTGTATTTGTCCAACATGTTTGTATAGGTCTGTCTATTCTGAATTAAGCATTTATTCTAGTAATATAATGTATATTTTTAGGAATGAAGCCTAGCAGAGGCATAGTTAAATGTGCTATATTATAAGTTAATGCATTATTAACAATAAATGTGACCCTGCACCAACCACATTTTTTTTAAATTGAGATACATACATCAAATAAATAAGCCTTCCATTGATGTATGGTTAAGTTTGTTCGGATAGGACAATATTTGGCTGAGATACAACTAATTAAAAATCTGAGGGTGCAAAAAATCAATGTTGTGAAAATAGCCTTTAAAGTCGTCCAAATAAAGTTCTTATCAATGCATATTACTTATCAAAATTACATTTTGATATACACAATATTGCCAAAAGTATTGGGTCACCCCCTTTTAATGAAAGGTTTGACTACTTTAGTAATTTCCATGAGTGCAAATCTTAATGTTTAAGCATATAATGATATTCTAGGGAATTGTGTGCTTCTAATTTTATAGCAACAGTTTGGACAGGATCCTTTTCTATTCTAACATGACAGTGTCTCTGTGTATAAGACAAGAATCAAAGAGAAATGATGATTGAGTCAGTGTGGAAGAACTTGACTGGTCTGCAGAAAGACAGCTGAACACCTCTGGTGTGACTTTAAATGCAGACCTTAAGCCAAAAATTCATCACCAAACACCAATGACTTGTACATTCATTATATGGACAAAAGTACTGGGACACCCCCTTCTTTAGAAGAGAAAAAACACTTTCAAACCATGGATAGACAACACACAAAGATGGAAACATAATTAATGTACTTGTGTTTGCACCTCTGTTGTAACAGTTTTGAAGTGTATGAAATGACTGTATCCATATGTCATTGGTGTTTAGTATCATTATATGCTTAAACATTAAGATTTGTACTCATGGACATTACTAAAGTAGTCAAACCTTTCATCAAGAGGGGGTGACCCAATACTTTTGGCAATAAAGGGTATCTACGATAAGAAAGTTACAAAATATCTTCATGGAACACGAGCTTTACTTAATATCCTAATGATTTTTGGCATAAAATAAAATCAATAATTTTGACCCATACAATGCTGGCTATTGCTACAAATATACACGTGCTACTTACGACTGTTTTTTTGCTCCAGGGTCACATATAAAAGTTTAAAATATTCAAAATAGACCCATGCAACTGAAGAATCTGCAGATTCAGATTGAATTGAATTAATCAAGGCAATGTGATGAACTTCTTTTGAACTTTGTTGTTCCAGAAAAGAAACTGAAACTCATTTCATAAATGCTGACAAATTAGAACATTTGAGAAACCAGATTCCTGAAAACATGTCCTTACAGTGCAACGTAAGACGTACAATAGACACTAGTCTACACAAGTGAGTGTCAAAACAAACAGTGTGTTACGCTGTGTTATCGTTTCTGGCACTAGGCAGGAAAAGAGAGCCCACGTGCAGTTCCTAACATCTAATACCTGCAGAGATTGTGGCGTTAGCTGAGCTCATCTGTGGGTTTTAACAAAACAAATGTTAGACATTGGAGCCGTGACACAAAAGCCACACACAGAACTGCAATGATGCAAATGAAAGGAAATAGTTCATTCTTAGGCCATAGCTGGTATGGATAACAGGCCTTGACATGTCAATTTAACTTGCGCTGAGGTCATTGCCATTATAAAGGCTTTGGACAAACACAAATTACAAGCACACATTGTTTTTGTGTGTTGAGCAGTCAATGGTTCTCGACTGGTTTTCCTTAAAGACTTTACACTGGACATCAAAGATCAAAGTACCAAAATCAGAAGTAAACGCAAATGTTCTTCAAATTCAATGTATTAATATAAATGTATGGCATGACTTTAGTATCGGGATCCATTCTATTAACTAGTTCCTTATTAGCACGCTTATTAATAACATATTGGCTTTTTATTAGTATTTATAAAGCTCTTATTCTGCATGACCATATTCTACATCCCTAATTCTACCCAATACATAAACTTAACAAATACCTTATTATTATTAATAAGCAGCAAATTATGAGTTTATTGAGGTAAACGTCATAACTAATGGTTTGTTAATAGTGAGAATTGCACCTTAAAATAAAGTGTGACCAAATGTATTAAACACTATTTTGTAAAACCAGTAACCACTGATCTATAATAGAGAAATGGATTGCTTATGACATAAAAAGTGAAGCCTCTTTTCCGCCATATTGCTATTCCTCTGTATTCCTAAACATTCTATTGAAATAACTATGGAAATAATAAAATGAGAAATCATCATGAGATGATTATAATCATTATATCTGAAGTCTCTCGGTACATTCTTACAATGCAAACCTCCTAAGCATGTAAATGTTTTTTTGTTTAATGTTGGGAATTGCCCCTGCTTATGAAAAAGATGTTCATATATTCATAAAAGTAGTGAACATCAGATCAGTGGACAGATATAATATTTCAGCATATGTATTACAAATATCAAAATGTTAATTCTGAAACCCAAATAGAGTTTTATGCTTCGCCACTACCTTAATTCCCCGTATTCATTGTATATGTAATTATGTTTTATTGTAATATTGTTTTCATTTGTACAATAGGACAACTGCAAATGCTTCAACAATGATTTTGTTAACGGCATGCATTTTGAAGCATCTTATATAAATGTTGGATTAATTAATAATTAATTCAACAACATATAGGTTACATATAACACCTAACTTCTGTAATTCTAGTAGAACGGCATAGAATTTAGATTCAGAGCCTAGAAAGGAGTGAAATGAAATAAATACATCATAAAATCATTCAGACAAATAATGCTGACGGTGTACAGACTTAAAGATATATTTTTATGATAGTGCAATATAGCAACAAAGGCTTGTATTGTATTGTAGATGTCAAATTCTGCTATTAATACTATATATATATTTATGTTAAATATTCTCTGCATAAATATTTTATTCTGCAGCAGATATACCCACTGTAACAATTTTAATATATGTGACCCTGGAGCACAAAACCAGTCTTAAGTAGCAATAGCCAAAAATACATTGTAAGGGTCAAAATTATAGATTTTTTTAATGCCAAAAATAATTAGGATATGAATTAAAGATCATGTTTCATGAAGATATTTAGTAAATTATCTACCATAAATATATCAAAATTAAAATATGCATTGCTAAGGACTTCATTTGGACAGCTTTAAAGGCAATTTTCTCAATATTGAGATTTTTTGGACCCTCAGAATCCAGATTTTCAAATATTTTATCTCGGCCAGATATTGTCCTATTCTACAAACCATACATCAATAACCTCTGAAGTAACAATCACATCAAAATAATCCCATGCGATTGATATCCTGCAAAGTGGGTGCTTTAAGTAGTATTACAGTCAGTCAGTAATGCCCTCTGTCGGTAGGGAATTGAATATGGATGATTCTAACAATTCTGGTGGCTTTGCTGCTTCATGGCAGTCTAGAACACAGTCTGCAATCCAGTCATTTATATAGATTAGTGCAAGTAACCCATATTTAATGTAGTCTATGTCTTAAAGCACGGGTCATCAAACTTGTTCCCGGAGGGCCGGTGTCCTGCAGAGTTTAGCTCCAACTTGCCTCAACACACCTGCATGGAAGTTTCTAGTATGTCTAGTAAGAGCTTGATTAGCTGCTTCAGGTGTGTTTAATTAGGGTTGTAGCTAAACTCTGCAGGACACCGGCCCTCCAGGACTGAACTTGGAGACCCCTGTCTTAAAGGGTTACTCCACCCCAAAATGAAAGTTTTGTCATTAATCACTTACCCCCATGTTGTTCCAAACCAGTAAAAGCTTCTTTTGTCTTCGAACACAATTTAAGATATTTTGGATGAACACCGGAAGGCTTGTGACTGTCCACTTGACTGCCAAATAATTAACACTGTCAAGGCCCAGAAAAGTATGAAAGACACGTCAAAATATTCCATCTGCCATCAGCGATTCAACCGTAATGTTATAAAGCTACAAGAATACTTTTCGTATGCAAAGAAAACAAAAATAACAGCTTTATTCAACAATTCATCTCTGTGTCAGCGTTTTGCATTTTGGAGAATATCCGCTGGACGCAAACTGCAGACGCTGTTCTGTGTCAGCCGCACCTCACGGATACGCTGTTTTCATTCAAATCAAAGTGTAAATAAATGTGGAAGATGTATCCGTGTGGTGCGGCTGACATAGAACAGCGTACGCAGTTTGCGTTCAGCGTATACTCTCCAAAATGGCTCTACAGCGATGCGGAGGAGACAAATAGTTGAATAAAGTCATTTTTTTGTTTTCTTTGCATACAAAAAGTATTAAGATATTTTATAAGTCAGCAGTGTTCCACATTATTGTGGTTTCAAAGAACAAGAGATACCCACAATTTATACTGTATGGATGGTCATTAATTGAAACTCAAATGTTAATATTCTAATTGTTTTAGATGTACCTGTATAAAAGGTCTTGACATTACTATAAGTCCAACCGGAGTTTTTGTAAATTTAGATTTTTTTTTTTTTTATAAATAACAAAAAGTTGCTGGTGAGTCACGATTTGTTTGTGTAAACATTCATATGCAGAATTCAAACACAAATTTAAGCATACACACACTAAGTGAATGAGATGCGTTGTTTGGACACATTGGATGGCATCATCTAAGAAGTGGGAAACGTTAAGTCCTCAATTTAAAAAAAGCCTATTTATTTCACCACTTTATGCAGAAATAAAACTGAAACTCCTTCAAGTACTTGTTCTCCAATGGCATCAGAAAACATTGCGGCAATAGCTCCTTTAAAGGGATTGTTTGTTTGCATGACTGGCTGTCATTGAAATGATATACCTCTAGGCCTAGTCTTACTCAATAACAGATGCATGAATCTGATAGCTGCTCAAGTTTTCCATAAATTATCATTCTGTTTTTCTCCTCAGAAACGTGATGACTAACAGATAACAGCACTGTAATTCAAAGCACACAGATAAACCGACAGACACGTGTGAAATTACTTCACATGTTGGGTTTTCAAAGCACAGTTTGACTTTCGTATAATGCAAAGTAGATTATTGTACATATTGTTTTTGGGATGTTTTCTTGATGACTTCATTGTTTATTGCTCATCATGGTCTGGGTGGGTGGTAGAGTTTACAGTCCACAGCCATGCTGGCTAAATGATATCAACACATGGGTCTTCACAGATGATTGACACCTAGTGAAAGCCAACAGCGTGTCTGCTCTAACTGCCTCTCACAGAGGGAATAGTAAATTAACTTTGGGGACTCGTTAAGGCCCTTTCATATGAATTTAGCATTCCCCAACATTGGCGATTCCAACCTTTTCTAGTTTAGCTGGTGTGACCCATTCAAGCGTAACCCAACCTGATGATAATCATGTTTTGTTGATGAATTTTGATCATTCCCATAACTACTGAAGGATATAATCCTCCTTTTGTGTTAAGTAATCAATTGTATTGTGGGATTTATTATAAATGTTTCCAGATATGTTGCTTGCTGGTATGTAGAGCTTCAGAACCAATACTGGAGTGATTTCTGTTAGATTGTGTATGTGAGTACAAGGGTGTGGGCAGCTATGAGCCCATCAAGAAGAAGGCAGAGGAATGTATGGACACACATACATAACAAGTCCATAAATCGCTTGGAGAAGATGGTCCCAGGCACGAACTGGTATGAGTTTTAAGTGTTGTTTTGTAGGACCTAAGGGAGAAACAGGAGGAGAATGCTGGTTAGAGGAGCGTTGGACGGTTACGACAGCCAATGAAAAGACGACCCACGTGGACAGATTTTATAAATGTCCTGTGAAAATGCTTTTGGTTGTTGCTTCTTTGTAAGACTCTTGTCTGAGAAACAACCCAGCGCGCTGTTCTGATCAATAAATTTCAACACTTTGATATTTGAAGCCTTCCTTCGATTTTTGATCACGCAGGACGATTTGAAGTCCAACAATTTGGTGACCCCGACGTGATCGAAGAACAAGGCTGTAAACCTAAGGGGTTGAGGATCAATTCCGGGACTGAACGCATTTGAGTTCAACACACGGTACCGAATAAAAAAGGTAAGCAGAAACCTGTTAAATCCAAATTCTGCAATTGGACATTCTAAATTTATGTGTTGAATTTGAATTGTATTCTGTTCCATTTAAAGAAAATAAAAACAAGTGTTGATATATATTGATCAGAAATTATTGTGAGTACCGAGGGGTAACCAGTCCACCCGGTCAAGAACTGAGGGGTAACCAGTCCACCCAGTCATTATTGTGAGTACCGAGGGGTAACCAGTCCACCCGGTCAAGAAATAAGTTGCGGAGGGCTCCCAAGTGACACTAGGTTGCGGAGGGTTTCCGAGTGAGTTGCCGAGGGTTGCAGAGGGTTCTTTATGACAAATAGGCTGTCAAAAATTACCCGAGTGACATAAAAAGGATAAAAGATTGCGGAGGATTTCCAAGTGGTATTAGACTGCAGAGGGTTTCCGAGTGACATAATTTGAGTGATGTGCCTAAGAATTGAATGATCATTATTCTTGTATATTTTCGCCATATGGAATTGCTGTGTAAATTGCTGTAGTTGTTTTATTTGTGGTGTTGGATTATTATTTTGCATTTGTTGAATGAAATGTTGTATTTGTGATTTATTTGTTGATAAAAGATAAAACTGTTTGATTGTACATTTAAAGAAAAAGGGAACAAGACCTATTTGTGTCTTTCTCGCTTGAGCTGTTTGAGCTGTGTGTTTGTGTGTGAGACAGAGAGAGTAAAAAAGGTGGGGGCTGTTTGAGCTGTGAGAGACAGAGAGAGTAAAAAAGGTGGGGGCTGTTTGAGCTGTGTGAGTGAGTGCATTTATTCCTATAATCATTTCTTTCTGTTGCTAATTCTTTCTGTTTCTACTTAATCATTTTTTGAGAAGACTGAAGGGTTTTATAATCCTACAGCAGTTGGTGAATCTAGAGTATCAGATTATTAAAGTGCATTGTGTGTATTATTAAAAATGTCTGAATTTGAACGTGAGGGTGAGGAATACGGATGTTCCCCGATATTGGCACAATGGGGAAATGTAATTGATATGTTGATGGCTCAAACTGAGCCTAAAAATCAGAAAAGAGAGGGAAAAATGTGGGAAAATAAATGGAGTCAGATGTGTATTGAAAATGGATGGGATAATCCCACAAAATGTTGGTGTTATTAGCACCAAAATTAGAGCTATGGAGAATAAAATTTGTTAAGAACTATATAAGAGTTGAAAAAACTAGAATATACCATGAAATTGGCTTCGTCAGCTATTTGGACATTATCCAAGTTGCCGACGTTGTGATCCAAAATGTGAAAATGAATTATTGATAAAGAAAAAGATAAAAACTGATTGATTTTTCATTCCCAAACAGAGATCAAAACTTGTTGGTATTTTTTCTTTGTCTGTGTCTGTATGAGAGTGAGAGAGAGAAAGGGGGCCCCACTGTGTGTGCGCAAGAGAAAATGAGCTAATTAAAGGCACTATGAATGTAGACGGGGAAGTTACATCCCCCATAGCAGAAAGAACAAGAGATAGAGAAGACAAAAAATCAATTGCTCAAGTTGCAATTAGACTTAGCCAGAGCTAGTGGTTCAAAGAAAACCAAGCAGTATCTCAGCAGTCTGTGAATGACCCACCCACCCCATCAGTCATTCCCCCATATTTTGGGTATGATCAGGGAGAAACCAACCATCCAACAGGGCAACAGGGGGGTAATTGGGGAGGTAATAGAGGACAGCTGGGAGGGAATATGGGTTTTAGAGGTGGACGAGGCAGAGGTGGGGGCCAGCGGGGAGGTGCTTGTTTTGTGTGTTGCAGCAGTGAACATTGGAAAGCAGATTGCCCCTCACAGCAAAGGGGAGGCCAATTTTCAGGGCCACCTGCAAGGGGATGGGGTCCTAATAGGGGTGGTCCTGGTGGTCGTAGCAGGGGACCATACACCTCACGATACTCGGGGCAACGACACCCGTCTCCAGCCAACCTACAGGCGCCCATGCACCCAACATGGGGCCCGGAGGGAGACGCGGGGGATTGTTGAAGGGGCCCACAGAGGACCACCATGGGGGGAATGGCTGAACCCCTCATGGAAATAGTGGTTGACAACAAACCACTAAGGGCTCTGGTGAATACTGGAACTACATACTCTACTGTGACAAGAGGCACAATCACAGATAAAGATCTAAGTGATAAAACAGTGGGAGTAATGGGTTTCTCTGGTGGGTTGGAACATTGGCCTATGACAAAATAATTAACCGTCCAGGTTGTGAATCAAAGCTTGCCGCACTCATTTCTATGCTCCTCTAATGCTCCCGTACCTCTGCTAGGAAGGGATTTACTTATTAAATTAGGGGCTAGTATTTTATGTTCACCACAAGGGGTAATAGTGACTTTTCCAGATGGCACACAGGTTGATTGTTCACAGACTGCTCCAACAGGTTGCAGACAGAATGTTCTGTTAGGAGGGCCATTAAAGGAGGCAGCTGACATTTATTGGGTAGAATTAGACATTTCCCCATCCCTAATGAGTGTAGTGGTAAGTCATGTTTAGCGTTCACCTATAGAGACCGCCAGTACTCTTATAACAGATTGCCGCAAGGCTTCATCCTGTCACCAGGGATTTTTAATCAAATACTAAAAAACTATTGACAAAATGCACATTTCCCCAGACTGTGTCTTGATAATGTATGTTGATGACCTGTTGCTCGCTGCCACAACAAATGAAGAGTGCCCACGGGCAACTAACTTAATATTGCAACTGCTATATGCAGAGAAAAATTGCAAGTCAGCAGGCCATCAGTTACATTTATGGGAAGGTTAATCACAGCTCATTCCGTCATATCATTTGTAAATACGGCAGCTTTCACCTTTTCACCTCTGCGGCAATGGAAATTGGCTAAAATCTGTGCACAGACCAAATTGACGTGGTTATCTGTCCTTCCATTGATATTAATGTTTGTACGTTCCTCTGTTAACAGGATCTCTGGTTTCACACCATTTGAATTGCTTACAGGTCGATCATTCCCTGGACCTTCAACGCCACTGAAACCTGACCAAATCACACCTTTATCACACTGTGTTTATTTTGACAAACTAACTGCTCTGATTAAAATTTTCCCAGCAGGTCACTGCAGACAATGAAGCCAGATGGACTGAACCCCTGAGAGTCACCTCAAGAACATTGCATTGTGTCCGCCTAGCAGGAAAAGGCGACACCTGGTATCATTTGTCTGCTTGTACTTCATGTGACCCCCCTAACAGGTCTCTAACACAGACTGCAGTGGACCTGAAGACTCAGGTCCAAGAGAGGGTGGGTGAGGAGCCTGAGGGACCGCCAGCTGAGGAGAGCCAACCACTGTTTGCATTCACCTACCGAGCCCCAGATGGATCATTCACCAAAGCCATGGGGATACTGAAAAACCTGAGAGAGGAGGTGACCAAGAATGCTGGAGCAGACATGCATACCTGGGATTGGTTTAATTCACTTTTTGGGTCTTGAGGACAATGGTTAACCAAAGTGGGTATTATAATTGGCATTGTTGTTGTTATGTTTCTTTTGTTGTTCTGTTGTATTGTGCCTTTCATCAGATCAATGCTGGCCAGTGCTGCAGCCAAACAGATGATTAATGTATCAGTGAGACCAACTGGAATTGACGTTGGATGCACCAACATGTATACAGTGGGACCTGGACTGGATGAACTGGATGAATTTGTGT
Source organism: Oxygymnocypris stewartii (assembly GCA_003573665.1). Lineage (NCBI taxonomy): Eukaryota > Metazoa > Chordata > Actinopteri > Cypriniformes > Cyprinidae > Oxygymnocypris > Oxygymnocypris stewartii. The sequence continues at coordinate 190,166 of QVTF01026066.1, read as the reverse complement.
AAAACATCCTTGACCGAGTGGTAGGGAAGGGGTGCCTTTTATTTTCATTTATTATTTTTACCTTGTATTGTAACTTTTGATAGAAAGGGAGTTAGTATCTTCATTGTATTTTCTTTTCACATTATGTAGTGACATTAGAATATTTGGATAGAGTAGGAAGGAAGTTAGATGGTTTTATGTATTTTATTTTGGCATATACCCCTTCCTGAAGTCATTTGTTTTGAAATCTTTATCTTTGAATCATCTATTCTGAAATCATTTATTTCTAAATAGCATTTTAATCTCCTATATACATCAAATGTGAAATGTAATTATTTTTTGGAAAGAAAAAAAACGTTGAAGGTTTTAAGCAGGTCAGTGTCCGTGTTACGAGGCAATGCAACCAGAAAAGGGGACGATAAGAAAAGATTGTATGTTTACTACTTATTTGCAAGTATTCATCATTTAACCTTCATTATCAATATGAAGTTTATTTCTTCTAACACTGGAAAATCATCACTGGAAAGTATGAAAAGAAGAAAGGATCGACGAGCATCTCAGTGCTTAGCATCATGAGTAGATTCAACTGGAGGTTTAAAAACCCACCATCTACTCCAACACCAGATAGAGCTGAAGGGTATTGTATCTGCCTAAGAGCTCCTCTGGCAACGAAGGACAACATCACCAGATAGAGCTCCAAGCTACCGGAAATGTTTGGAGTTCCTCTGGCAGCGTGGGATAGACCAGTGCATAATATATTGCATTATATTACTTTGTTTTTTTTCTAATCTTGATATTTGATAAGTGTAATCATTTGACTAATCATTCATGTACTCTACATAACCATGACAACCATGGGCAAGGCTAAAAGACATGCACATGCTTTAAAACACATTGCTGATTTATTTTGAGTGTTCATTAACAGGTAGGGAAGTAGATTCTTTTACTCTTCTCTAGTCAATGGTGAGAGGAGATGTTTGGATCTGACTTCCTCTGGAGTGCAATAACATGAAAAAGCCATTTGTTAAGAGAAAAGATGATGGAGGACCTTTATTGGTTCATAGAAGGATAGAAGGACGGGTGGACTTGTGATGTTGCACTCTGGGTAAGGGATATTAGTGGTGAGACTTAGTAAAGTCTCATAGTTGTGTTGTTTTTCTTTTATAGTATGTTATTTACTCAATATGGTGATGATGATGAGGAAAATGATGTGTGACCTCTTTCAGAGGTCAAGAGAGGGATTGAAGGATATAATCCTCCTTTTGTGTTAAGTAATCAATTGTATTGTGGGATTTATTATAAATGTTTCCAGATATGTTGCTTGCTGGTATGTAGAGCTTCAGAACCAATACTGGAGTGATTTCTGTTAGATTGTGTATGTGAGTACAAGGGTGTGGGCAGCTATGAGCCCATCAAGAAGAAGGCAGAGGAATGTATGGACACACATACATAACAAGTCCATAAATCGCTTGGAGAAGATGGTCCCAGGCACGAACTGGTATGAGTTTTAAGTGTTGTTTTGTAGGACCTAAGGGAGAAACAGGAGGAGAATGCTGGTTAGAGGAGCGTTGGACGGTTACGACAGCCAATGAAAAGACGACCCACGTGGACAGATTTTATAAATGTCCTGTGAAAATGCTTTTGGTTGTTGCTTCTTTGTAAGACTCTTGTCTGAGAAACAACCCAGCGCGCTGTTCTGATCAATAAATTTCAACACTTTGATATTTGAAGCCTTCCTTCGATTTTTGATCACGCAGGACGATTTGAAGTCCAACACTACAGCAGTACAGTTTACTTTAGATCATGGTGAGTTACAGTAGAGTGCCGTTTTTTTGTAGGAAAAAAAATAGAAACCAGTTATCATTTTAGCTGTTATCATATCTTCCTGTTCCATCGTCCTGAAGTCAGTTTTTAAATGTTTTTTTTTTGTAAAACAAGGTCTGTTGTTTACAAAGGCTCAAGATATTTTCATGTTTTAATCTATAAAATAAAATTCATCAGTAACAATTAGTCAGCTTGAAAACAGTAGTTGCTAACAAGTGGCTAAAGAGGTGGTCCGGGACAATAAATGTCATGATGTTGACCGGGTAAAGTCATTTACTCCAGTCTGCTGTCATCGCCTCATGTATAATTGTGCTCTTGCAAAGTATTCTGGCTCTAATTTTTTGGGAAAGAGTTGTCTGAAGCTTAATGGTTGTAATGTTGACGGTGGTGTAGTTTGTTTAGCTTTTTACTTCTGTCGATTGTATTTGGGCTTCAAAATAAAAGTTGTGTTTATTTGCGAAGATCATCATAATGAATAATGTGTAAAAATGACTTTTGTTGGTCCCAGAGCTTCTGGAATGGAAAAAATCCTTCTTGGTTTTTGTCGAGGGAACCGAGGTGAGGGTAACTTCAGGGTTGGCCTACAAAAAAACGTCATCGCTGCAGCGCTCTGTTAGCCAAGCTTACCAAACCACAGCTTATTGCCAGCTAGCTAGGGCACTGAAAAGAAGGCTTTGAGAATATAATGTGATGTTGATTCTTTTTTTGGTAACAGGAAGTGGAATGACATGACCTATCTTTGGGACAGGTGCGTTCTGCACGCCAGTGCCACCTGCATTCGGCCTACATGTAATCCCCATTCTGCATGCTTTTGTCACACTTGCATTGTTCGCATTGCTGATTTGTGAGCAGTCAAACACTTTAGTGTTTAGACAAGAACATCTGCCATGTGTGGCGGCTGCCAACACGAATCTGAAGTATGTCAGACAGTCGGATTTACTCTAAAATTCAAGTTAAACTATGACCAGCCAGTATGAGTGTCCGTAATAAACAACGACCGCTTATGATAAATCTACATAACACTTCCGAAAGAGTAAACAGTTTAATGTGTAATCCTTTAAATAAAATCTTGATCTGTTTTTTATGGAAAATAATGTTTAATATTCATATGAGCTCACAATTCTTTACAATCTGCATGGAAGTCACATTTAAACCATTTATGAAGACGAACTGTTATGACTTCAGTCACTGAAGCATCTAACAGATTCACAAGTCTCCTGTGATGGCCAGTTAACAGCGATTCCTCCAGAGCGTCCCATTCCAAGCGTTCTGGAGGGACTTCTCTTCCGCTGCTTCCCTCTCTAATCCTCCTCTCCAGGAGGCATCTATATTTGGAGAGAATTGTGAGAGCCCCAGTCCAGATGTTTTGCCAGGCCGACACCTGCTCTCAATACAAGCCAGCGGGGAACAATAGCCCACATCATGCACGTCCCCAGTGCTCTTGCAAAGCTCAGTCCCATCAGCTTTTTCTCTGGGAGCGGAAAGGCGCTGCAGTGTCTCGTCTCAAAGGCGCCTGTGGCCTCTGTTACTTACACATTACTGCAAATGAGACCACTTGGCTGTGATGGTTAGATGCGACCTGTTAGGTGTATCCAACAAGGAATTGTAGCCGTTTCATCTTACTGTTTATTAAACGAGATATCCTGTTCAGAACCTCGGAAGAAACGCGAGACGTCTTGTTTCCTGTTTTCTTTCTCAATGGAAAGCATGTATTACATGAATTGGCTGAATCACTCAGTGTATCAAATTATACAAGCTGATATGCTGAAGGCAAAGCCAAATGATGAACTGCCCTGACCTCTACAGTGACATATTTGTCTATTGAGGTCTGAAGAGAAAAGCAAGTATTGTCACTTAGCATTCCTTTACTGTAACATCTGTTTGTGGCACAAAATTCATTTTCGAGGTTTCGTATTTTAATGTTAAAATATTTTTAGGATGTGCTGAATTTGCTTTTCTAAGATTGAGTAGCAATGGTTTTATTAATTATTAAAAGGGATGTTTTTTTTGGAAACGCTGGTCTCTTCTGGGATGTCCTCTTATGAATAGAATTTCCTATTAGCCTTAATCATGAAACATGAGCAGAATTCATTTCTGTGCAAATTGTTCTTAAAATTATGTAATTTGTCTCATTCAATTCAGCACAACAATTTATATATGCACGTAGGAATGATCATTTTTAATAAGGGCAATACGTTTTTTTTTGCCTGTTGATATTTTCTGATTAATTTTGATTAATAGAATTTAAAACACTAGTGTTTGTATTGTAAAAATAACATTTACACTTATGTTAGGGCAGCTGCATGCTATATTTTTGGTGTCGTCTTTGCACACCCAAAACAAATCAAGCAAATGTTTTATATATTCGTTATATTTACATTTATCAGACGCTTTTATCCAAAGCGACTTACATTGCAGTCAAGTTACAGTTTCTACATTTTATCAGCTCTTGCTTTCCCTGGGAATCGAACCCATGATCTTGGCATTTCTAGTGCCATGCTCTACCAGTTGAGCTACAGGAAAGCTATATAAAGCTTATATGACAATGAAACGTTATTTAAAATTTCAACATATCAACATGGATGAATTTTAATTTCATGCCGACTTGAACGTTAGTTATATCCTGACTAGCTTAGATAGCTTTTAAAGACTGTAGATATCATTCATCAGAAGCTTTAGGTTGAATTCATGGATTAAGACATGTTTATGCAACTTGCATGAGGATTATACAGCACTTCATGGTGCTCGATAACAATTGCTTGTGATTGTTCTTAAATATCTGCAGAGGAGCTACATTTATGGCGTCAAGTTTCACTACATATGGTCCCGGCTGTAAAATGATTTTGACAAAGTAAACCAAAATTACATTTCGGCAAGCCAGATAAAACCCAGTTTGGTCAGCACATTTGCAAGCATGCTGTCCTGTCTCATGGCACGTATGTGTGCTTGCATTACTGTGGCTGTGACAATCCACAGTAGTCAAGGGGCTGAGAGTCTCTTCCACGTGTCAGTGCTGTTTAACCTACGGTTTTGTTATTAAGATAGTTGACTAAAAGCACACTGACAGTCAAGGAGTGTGTGCTGTTTTACTGAACTGCTGCTCTGCTATAGCAGCTGTTGACCTAAAAGAAACGGTTTACTCTAATGCCCATTAAATAACTCTGTATGGCAGTGTTAAGAATAAATGGCAAGGCTCAATTTATTAAGATGAGTGAGATTGGGCAAGTAAATGGAACAGACACTTGCCCATCTGGGATATTGATGCATTTATGCCGTCAGTCTGTATGAATAAATTCGATTACACTCAACATTACGGAATGGAATGCAATAGAAAACATTTATTTAAATATTATGCTCACATTGTTAATGACACGTGCAGTGTCCAAAGTGGCCGACTAGTTTGTACTGTTTTCTGTGACGGTCTGCAAAGCCTACTTTCTATTATCCTTTACAGATTGTTTTAAATGCACGTTCTATCAAAATCTAAATGTTATAAACTAAAGTTTTCTTCTAACACAACACAACTTAAAACCCAATATTGCTGACGTCTGCATTTTTGCCTCATGTCCAGTAAAAAGTTTGGGTTTTGAGCATTTTTACACTTTCAGATGCACCACCGTATGAAATGTTACATACTTTATAGATCTTATTGTTTACGCAGAATTTAGGATATATAGACATGCAGTCACAAAAAGTAATACAACTTCTCTAGATTTATTTCAAATAACTGCAAAACCCAAAAGAAAATCAGTAAACAAACCAGAAACATTAGTGGCACCACAAAGTATTGTACATACAGTAAAATCATTTTAGATTCAGTAACAGACATCTTGCATGATATTTTTTTGTGTTTCTTAAAACTTTACAGATACGCTACCGAAACATATGGATAAAACCTTAGTGCTGTTCTTCCCTTCATCTCAAACGAAACAGCGTACTGATAATCATCTCAGGCAGGAAGTGCTTGGCTTGGTCCAGAAATGGTCAGTAATTAAGTATAAATATGAGTGTTTATTTCAAGTTAGACTAAAAGGTTAGAAAAACATATTTAACAGCATATTCAGCAGAATATAAAAAGCTGGAATTGTAATACATGTACTTAAGACTCTCCATTCAACAAAAACACACAGGTGACACTTTTAATGCTCAAAAAATAATTTACAGAACAACAACTTTATGCATGAGTATAACATTCATACTGGAGAAAAAAACGTTTTTGCAAATATATATTAAAAATACTTTGCACACTAGAGCATAAAGTTGTCTGCTCCAAGCTGTATGTGTCATTAAACAATGCCTTTAGCCTAGTTGTTCTAGTCATTAAAAATCTGTTTTGTACGGAGTGCATTTCAATAAGTGCAAATTATTAGCCTTTTACACATTGTGCATCTTTCTAAACACTTGTCAGCTTTTGGTGCTTGTTTTGCATTTTAACAGCAGCAGCAGTATTGTTGTATTGCAGAACACACCTGTTGTCCGTACTATTTTGACCCCGAGTTACAGATTAGTGCTATTGCTTTGTCTTAGTGGCATGTAGCAGTTTGTTCAGCAAATGTCAGAGTAGTGCATTGCATTATTTTCACCAATCACCTGAACAGAAGCTCAGGGTCAGGTTTTTGAGTGCAGGTATTGGGACGCAGTAAGTGCAGCTCCACAGACTAGTGAACGGGGCAGTGTTTTTGTAGGTCACTGCTCAGGTGCAGTTTCTCGGTAGTCTTTTGGATTTTCAACAGGCACTGAAGGCTTAACTATGGTCCTACTAATTGCACAGTGAGTCTCCCTGCAGTGAGAGGTGATGTAGAAGAAAAAGACTTCATGCATCTGAGATGCAGCTCTGGATCTTATCAATCCATAGCTGGGCATTCGGAGCATCTGCTGCACAGAAGTTGTACACCCGTTTAGTGGTCTTCAGCTGCGGGGGGGGGGAAAGAGAAGAGATTTTAATGTACTTCTATTAAGCAAGGATGCATTTATTTAATCAAAAGTGACAGCAAAAACTTGTTACAATTTCATAAAAATGCTATCCTTTTAAATTTTTTATTCATGCTGATGGATGCCAATTGGTCAAAGCAACAGCATGTTCACCATGGGTGCTTCTCAATATCCCACCCAGCTTCCTCGCTCCTCTGTCCTCCATCCTATGATCCGGAAACCGATCAAGGTCAGCCATCTTGAAGTCAGGACATCTCAATTCTCGTACTGCACCACGAGGAGTGAGGAGCCTTCCTAAAAGCTATGAGCGAGGATATACAGGTGTATCCTATGCGGAAGTCTTTTTCATCGAAAATGATCCTCCCCCTTCTCATCCGTTGTAATAATTGTAATTTATATTTTACCTTTGCAATTTAAATAAACCATACATGTCATATTTCAACAGGGCATCTTGCTTTACTAATATTTATTTTGAATGTCTTAAAAAACAAACTTCAACAACATAAGGGCAGATCCATTTTGCGCAGCTGATGATGCTCTGAAGTGACGCTAAAGTGAGCGAGTATACATCATTTTACTTGATTCAATTCCTCCATCCTCACGTCCTTTCCGTGCATCCCTCGCATCCTGAGGGGGTGGAGCTAAGATGCGAGGAAAGGAAATGAGGATGCACAAATAAGAATTGAGAAGCACCCCGTGTTGGGCTGTACCCAACTATTAACCTTATTTTACATAGCTCTTCTAGCATAAGGTTGGCCCCTACTATATGTGACCCTGGAGCACAAAACCAGTCTTCAGTCGCTGGGGTATATCAAATTTTGTAGCAATAGCCAACAATACATTGAATGGGTCAAAACTATCAATTTTTCTTTTATGCCAAAAATCATTAGGATATTAATTAAAGATAATTTTCCATGAAGATATTTAGTAAATTTCTTACCGTAAATATCAAAACTAAATTTTTTGCTTTAAAGGCAATTTTCTCAATATTTAGATTTTTTTTTGCACCCTCAGATTCCAGATTTTCAAATAGTTGTATCTCAGCCAAATATTGTCCTAAACTAACAAACATCAACGGAAAGCCTATTTATTCAGCTTTCATGATGATGTATAAATCTCAATTTCGATAAATTGAGCCTTGTGACTGGTTTTGTGGTCAAAATGATCCAAAATCAATATTTGAGGAAGTACATAACCAGCCAGTGTTCAAAACTATCGCCTTACTTTAGACCGAAACAGAACCGAGTGGTACAGGTAGGTTTTCACAGGAAATTCAAGCATGGCACTGCGTCATTACGTCACGTCTGTAAACACAGAAGTTTTCTCGGATACTAGGCTACAGGATGTGAGGATCCGGCAGGTGGCGGTTTCACAAAGCAGCTGAAATAATTCAATGTATCATTTCAGGACTCTAGACTCATTCTTCTCACTGGTCGCACTTTTGTGACACTTTCTCAGTTGGTCCCACAAGCAAATAAATTGGCCGTAATTAAAAAAAAGTAAAAACTGGCTTTTGCTGACAGGACTTGCATGTTTTTTCCAAGAAAGATAATTCCGCAAGTAACTGCAATTCCAGGTTTTCCAACATAGATGGCGACAAAGAGGCAAAACTTATGGACTACAGCTTTAAAAATATTAAGCATAGTTTTTTTTATCAGAATATTATACAGCAGCCATGTGCTCTATTGTTAGTACAGTCACGGCTGAGGGAGTACAGCAAATTCACTGTCAAGGGAAGTCTGTTTACTCAGTGGCCATGTCTATTTCAGGCATCCAAGGCCATATCCTATCTTCTTGAATGGGAAAATTCTTAAATCTCAAAAACTGCTTGCCATGATCACATTTAAACAACACATTTCAAACCAGCAACAAAATCTGACATGGACTGCCCCATAAATGCCTCTCGTGCTCGCATTAACAAAAGCGTATAATTCAGGCTGGACTGCACACATGCAGTCTTAAACATGTGCCTGGAAACAGCATTTCCATCACAGCCTGAGCAGCTGCAGTGACACAATGACTTTCCTGACTGGCTCTTTTCTTTATAAAGAGGGAGTTATTCCACCATGTTTTGCATTGCACTTTCTCCCACTGTCTTGGTTTATCTATACCGTCTCAGCCTCAGACGTCAGGCCCACGAACCGCTGGGTAAATGTCAGATGCACAAAGCGCACAAAATGGTAAAGTATTGAGGAGTTTTGAAGTCGTTATCATCGGACTGGTTGAATTCTACAGGCTTTTCGGGGGGAATGCATTCTTTCATGTGTCACATTTAATGGTCCGCCTTCACACAGAGCTGTTCTGATGTCAAACTCCCTCATGAAAGCCATTTTGTTCACAACATTGACAATGATTGCATATCAGGATCAACTAAATGCTGGATTTTCAGAATTACGTGAAGTTCACAGCATAGAGTCTGCACAACGTTCTTGAATGAATGATTTGTTGGTTGCACCGTAGTGTATTATTGTAAGGACATCGACTTTTTTATGTCCCAAATGTGATGCTGAACAAAGCAAATTATGATTGGTTGTATTATATGTCTGTCAGATGGCCTTTTGAGTGGTTCTTGGCCAGCCAAAGTCAAGACCATCAATCTGAAGGTCTGGCAACGTAAGACTAGGTATAACTAAAGGTCTTGGGTAAAGCACAGCCTCACGCACTGCACTGCTTCATTAATTGGTGAAATACTTACATCAAAGAAAGCCTTTTCACTGATGTGTTTGGGGGCTCCTATAGTTGGTGTGGCAATCAGGACAGATTCTACTTCAGCCAGGTCAATATAGCCACGACAGCTTGTGTCCACATCCGTCTCATAATACCTCAGCTACAGGGGTGAGTCAAAATGCATGACAAATAAATGAATAAATTAAGGTAAACACCAAAATACAACAATGTAATAAACGACTCACCTGATGTTTTGTTATGTCCAGAACAAACCACCTAGCTTTCCAAGCTTTAAGTAATGCCCCTCGCTTGTACAGGATTCCCTCAAATGATCTGCATAAACAAAGAAACGATGGCTTGTTGGCTTTGTCTATAAAGTTAGATTAAGTGGTATCAAAAGTTTTTGATGTCATTGCTACCTATTGTCTTCATTTTTTGTGGTAAACTGATTGTAGAGCGTGGCTGCCCTGCGGTTAACCCCATTGACTGCAGTGGGGCTGCTGTCCTCTCCGAGGCCGCCCTCAGGTAGGTGCAACATGGAGTGTCGCTGATAGGCCTGCAGGTTGGAGGTGGGGACCAAACCAGAGACGGACACTGACTGTTTCCGCAGCTATGAGATTAAAAGGCAAGAGATGAGGTCAGTATATCTGGAGAAGACGCTTTGCTACTTTGTTCACAAAGTTCACAAGTAATGATGCTTCTTTGGTACTTTCTAAGGCCTTTTTACCATTGCATCCCCAAGCCGTACATAAGCAGCTTTGTTTCTACTGCCTGAAGCTGTGGATCTTCATGGTGATGTGATATTGGGGTTTCTAATAAGAACCCCCATCAATAATAACCCACTATTGAGAGTTGGTCCATATGAAACATTTCAGATTTGTTCTAAAAATTTGATTTTAGGGGGACATTCAAATTGTAATTTACACAGAGAAGAATCCAAATACCAAAAGAGTAGCTGAAAACTACTTAAATCATCTGGATTTAAGGGTCAGTGTCAATGCTAAAATGTTAATATGGGCTTGAAATAAATACACGTTGCATACATGTATGATGTCAAACAGGCCTAAAACTACACAGTTTAATATACAGTTGCACATTTAATATACAGTTTGGAAAACAAAACAGGTAAGTAAGAAATGCCAGTTGAGGGCTACATTTGTGAAGCAAGGTGGAACTGAAATAGCTGGACAGAAGAAGCAGCACTAACATTGCCCTCCTGTTTTAGGTCTTCTCGGATGCTGTCTCGCACCTTCTCCAGCGTGGCATGCCAGGGCTCAGACTGCTGCCCCAGTTCTCCCTCCAGCCTCTCAATGTCCTGCAACCACACAAATACATTTTAAGGCTTCGCTTTACTGGTGCCTTTGATCAACCGGGAAATCTTTGGGTTCTGCTTTGATCTTTTTGTCCTACCAAGCAAGCAGCACTATGTTTTTTGATGGTTGCTTGCTTTATAGTAGCTAGTATAATTCCTGCTATTCACAGATAACATCACAAATATATGAGGAGATACAGATTGTGCTTTGAGAAGTTCAGAAACACTGAATATTGGACAAATCTACAAGGAAAATCATAAAAAAGCATGGCATTAAAAATACAAGGTATGTTTAGAGTTTTTCAGCTGCGTGGTGCAAGCAGAGAAAACTACAACTCACTCTTCTGATAGATGCATCCCTTCGCTCCTCTGATCGGCTGCAACTTTACTGCATCATGTAACATTTTCACTTTGATTGCAGTAAGATAAGGACTTGGTGAGAATCTATTGAAGGACAAAGACATATGGACTCACAGCCAAGAGTTTGGTGATGGCATCAGGCTGGGCACGGCTGACACTGGTGTAACATGGCCAGACAATCCTCCTCTTGGTGGTGGCGATGGTGTCTGACTCTTCTGTGCTCTGTGAGCGCACCGCAAGCATACACCAGTCATAAGCAGGGCCTGTGGACAGCGTCTCCCCGGTGTAGAACTCCCATGTCGTCAGATTGGGGGTCGAAATCAGCGGTTTCAACACCATCTAAAGGGAAAACAAGGGAATCGTTATTTGTTGGATTTTTCAGTTCTGACTTTACATAAAGGTGCTGTAAGCAATATTAGTCACAGAATTTCTGCCAGAATTAGCCACTGAATTAGACACCCTCTCTCTTTCCAAAATCCTGCCCTATGAAGGTATTATGCATGCTTACATGCACTTAATCTGAATGAATCCAACTCGATTTCAAATTTTGCATATATGCAATGCCCAGGCACCATGTTCAGAACCAGAGAAAGCCACCGGCGAGAAAAAAAAAAGCTGACATGTTATCAGAAGAGGTCGTTTAGAAAATTTTGGTACAAATTCAGTCTCATTTACTAAACAGTTCGGAAGATGTAAATATACATATGCACATTTGTAGGGTTGAAAACATATGCAAAACATATGGAATTAAGTATTTACATGCTTTTTGTCTTCTGTTGATTAGATTATTTCAGCTCTAACACACTTACAGAACTTTTAACTTCACAGAATCTTTCCCAACCTTAAAATCTCACACAGTCTCAAGATTACAGCATGTGACCCTCTCTCCAGTGTTTGGTTGTATGAAAGGAATGGGGAAGAAAGAAGAAACAGCCCACAGGGCCCTTTGCTCTCACTAAACTTCATAAAACATGTTTTTGTTGGGCTATGGTTGACTATCGATGAACTGATTCACCCGTTTTGAAACCGTGTCAGAGGATGACTGCCCGTGAGAAGATACCTATGTTAAAAACAACTTTCACTCACAGCCTGGATTTGATGATAAGTCACTTTCCCATTCAAGCTTTGTTTATTTTATAGACGGTCACCACCTGATTCACATGTAACAAGACTACTTTATAAGGTCAAAGAGGCTGTTTTGCAATTGTGGGGAACTATGCTTTACTATGAATGTGATCTGGCTAAAGACGTCAGTATGTTTGGGACTGGTAGTCAACATAACCTCTAAGCCATTAGAGCTGTCTCGTACCTCTGCACACACCCATATAAGACTCTTTACCTCCGTCTCTGATGGACTGTACAGGTAGTTGAAGAAGAGAGGGCTCTTGCGTTGCATTCGGTTGATACACTCCCAGATACAGATTCCTCTCTTGGACTGCTTTTCTCCTTTGTCCTCGAACAATGTGCCTTTAGAGAGGAGACACAAAGAAGAACTTGTGAATTACACATTACTCAGAGTAATGTGATAAGGTGTGAAACAAAATATCAGAAGCCAAGTCTGATAAGACTAGCAGCACTTAAAAGAAGTGCTCACAAAGGCCATCAGGGCTGCTACAGGTAGGTAAAACCTTTCTGAGCAAGACTGCACATGTCTGTTGTAATATTATAAAGGCATTCAAAGCCACGTTTATTTAAAGAACACAGCTGAAAAACATTTGCACAATAATGTCATTATGACAATACAAAAAGACAAACACTGTATTGTGGGGGAATGTGTGTTTTCTTAAAGGGTGGCATGATGAGTTGTGCATACACACCGTGCTCCAGGCGCTCGTAGTCCGAATCCAGAAGGAAGTTTTTGAAGCGATTGGAGACGTAGTGGTATGCCAGAAACTTCAGATAGTATTGATTAAACTCAAACTCAAGGGGGTACTGGTTATGAACCTGGAATCAGAAAATCCATCCGTCACAAAGGAGAAGCTTTTTGGCCTCATTAAACAAATATGAGCAGAACACCATTGAGACCGCAGTTCAAGAAAATGATTAGTAAACGCCCAGGAAATGATTAGTTGAAGGGAATAAAAAAAATACACAAATAACAGCAGCAGGAGGGACATAATGTGGTAATGTACAGCCAACAGGATCTAGACAGAAGAGCTTGCAAAGTTCTCACACTCGAGGCCACCTGGACTTCCTGGCAAAAACAACAGCTGCCTCTAAGATGAGACACTTCTATTTTCAGATGCTTTCTCTATATTTCTGCAGTCTGTGAGATTGCAGGACCTCCGCTGGGTCATTCAAATGCTCTACGCCTTGATTTCATCACATATGCCTAAAAACAATACATGTCTGTGAACGCATGGGAGTGGTGCAGCGTTGTCTCTGGAGGGAGAAAAACTCTTCCTGCCCTTTACTTAATGTAGCACAGACTGAACAGAAACCCCAAAATTGCAGTTTTCCACCGGTTGTGCTAAATGTGCCAATGTTGGGAGGTGATGGTGAAACACTTCAGCCAGGACAATGCTGGCCTCAGGTTAAACACCATCTGTGTACGATCATTTCAAAGGGGGCTGGGGGTAGGTAGATGTGCCGAAGGAGCAGCTCGGTCTAAATGACTTGCCCACCATGGGGATTGCAAAAGGAAAGCTAGAGCATGCATTCTGACAGCTGAGTCTTTCTCATCCTCCTTCTTCTGGCTGGACGCTGCAGGAATGCTGTGAGCTCATTCACGAAGCATGGTGGGAACAACAGAGCGGTGGTGTGAGAGACCGAGATCGGGACTTATGAAGTGATTCTGGGCAGTGTGTGAAAAATAGAGATGGAGCAATTGGTTATTTGTTATTTAGCAGACACTTATCCAAATTGAACATGGACAGTCCCGTTTGGTGCAGCCTGGGGTTAAGGTGTCTTGCTCAAATGCAAAATGGTCATGGGGTTCATGAGTCATTCCTTCTGTGGTTTGAACCTATAGCCTTTGGGTTTCCAGCCCAGATCTTTAACCGCTACAATTACACCAATCCAGATAATGGAAAACATTAGAAGATTGCTGGTTTGAGAAGCAAGCTCATTATCTCCTTGAGCAAGGCAAGCAACACGCGTCTGCAACGTGTCTGCAACACGCCTGCTTAAAAAGTCAACTTGCCTGATGGACACAGTCTAGAAACTGGAGGAAGATGGGAGTGAAGCCACTGCCCTGGCTGCTGGGGGTCAGGTTGCCACGTTGGCTGAATTTGTGGCCAAAAGACAGCCACTCTTTCTCCAAAAGAACCTGAAAGCCCTCTAAGGTCCTGTAGAATGGATCACTGAGCACCTGCACAAGGGAAACCACCTACGGAAACAACAGAGAGGAATGTAATGAGTTACAAACGGGCCGATACTTGAGAAGTATCCAGCGTAAGTAAATTATGGCCCTATTGGATTTAACCCTTGCTGACCCAATGCGTGTATAGTGCCAGTCCTAACTCACACATCCCAACAGCTTTTACCTGACAAAAACGGTTTTAAGAGTTTTCTTTTTCTTCCCGAACATGTGGCAACCTCTTAACTGCAATATTCTACACATTAAGAACTGAAAATATGAGAAAAACACATTTTTGTGGTAGGTGTTGTTTCATAAAGAATAACTGTCTTCTAACTGTAACTGTTTTCACACTCATTAGCCAAAATCTGAAAATTTGCTTTCACTCTGTACTGATGGAATTACTTCTCTGAAGACAACAGTTTGGGCAGAACATCCTTAAAGGAGTAATTCACTCAAAAATGAAAACTCAGTCATGAATTACTAACCCTCATGTTGATCCAAACCTGTAAAACTTTTGTTCATCTTCGGAACACAAATGAAGATATTTTTGATGAAATCCGAGCGCTCTCTGATCCTGCATCGACAGCAACACAACTACCACGTTGAAGGTCCAGAAATGTAGAAAGGACATTGATAAAATATAACAAAAATAGTGATTTTAGTCAATAATTTCTTCTCTTCCGTGTGAGTCTTAGATGTGCGTTCACGAGAGTAACACGACGCATGCAGGAGCCGGTGTTCTGACGCAGAACACAGATGTGCTGTGTCTGGCTTACAAGCAGAGGAAGACGCACGCTGTACATAAAACAATCTTTGTAAATGTGTGAAGATTTCGACAGAGAGGATGACTTGTAATATTTTTCCCAGCCCTATTTATTTGAACTAGAATACAGAGATGATGAACTAATAGAAATGGCCGTTCTACGCAAGAACAGCGGCTCCTGCTTCAGCAGCACTACACGCATGCGTCAAAGGTACTCTCGTGAACGTGCATCGAAGACCAACACGGAAGAGAAGAAATAGTTGAATTAAGTCATTTAAAAAATTTTTTTGCAAACAAAATATTTTCTCATAGCTTCATTAAATTACGGTTGAACCACTGATGTCACATGGACTATTTTAACAATGTCCTACCTTTCTAGTCCATTATCGTGGTAGTACCCTTGCTGTCTGCAGGGTCAGAATGCTCTCAGATTTAATCAAAAATACCTTAATTTGTGTTCTGAAGATGAAAGAAGGTCTTACGGGTTTGGGACGACATGAGACATTTAGTAATTAATGACAGAATTTGTATTCTTTGGAAAACTTTAACAACTCTCCACCAAACATCAGTCTTCTGCAAGCTACATATGGTGAGGAGGTTCCTTAAAATCAAGCCCGTGACCATCTATTATTCAGTTTTCCGCTTTACTCTGAAATACATCAAAGTGCTGAAGTAAAAATCTGTTGCAACTTTCAGTTTATGTGGGAAAAAAATATTTATAATCAAGAATGCATTATGAATACCACTTCAAAAATCTGTCTGCCAGATAATAAAATGTAAATGTTAAATGTAAAGCTTCACTATAACCAAAAGGTAGAATTTCCACAGAACCTGTTTCCAAGAGTTATACAAATATAATTATTATAAGCATTATTGTAGCAATTTCACAAAGCAATATCACAACACCTTCCAAGACTGAAAGCATGGCTATGTGACAAACAATGTGATTCTGTTCTCTCCTACAAAGCCAGACATATTTGGATTATTTGGATGAGCACATCAGATCAGGCCTACAGAGAGAATGGCAAAATGGTTGAGAAGCAGGAAAATGAACAGGAATAGACTTGTTCAGACACGTGCACGATTCTGACCACAGCTACATTTAACAACCCCAGTTGACACTCAGATGAACACAATTCTGTTTCTAATGACAGTTAACTAATCAAGTGGGCATGGAAAATCTTAGCTGTGACCTCAAAAATGTATCTGCTGCAACAGCATAACAAAATTAAAGTTTCAATTCAAAATAGACATTTAAAAAAACTTTTATGTGTATAGATGACTGTTAGGTATTTGTAGGCTGACATTCCCATTATTGTTTTTATTGACTGACACGTGAACTTTTGGTCCAACCAATGGCTGAAGTTAAGGGTGGAACTACCTGCTATAAGCTGTTTTTAAGGAAACTGGATATGATTTGAAGGTGCATTGGGAATCCTGTTTTAAAATTGTATTGGCAAATTCCATTTATTGCCTTAACTAGGTGATTAATATTAAAACAAGCATCTAATAAGCAAAAGGAATAGGACTGTTCAATTTTCACATGCTGTAGTACACGTGTGTGAAACGATGCTTACCTGAGTGGTAATGTCCCAGCCATCCTCAAGACTAACTAGTACAGATGATCCGCTGTCCAGCAACTCCACCAAAACCAGAGCCAGCTGCAGAAGCTTGTGTAGCTGTTGAACACACAGATTAGAACATCATTCTATGTTTAGCCATTCCTGTGCATTTATTGTAACACTGCTGTGCACACTGCTGACTAAGAGCTCTCTGAGTGTCTTGGCAGAGATCCTTACAGATAATATTGTTTTAGTGTCTGAGACACAGTGGAGCATAAGGCCAAAGGGTTTTGGGAGTGCATGTGTTTTAGAGTGGTAAGCAACTTTGTTTTGCTTTGTATCATGCAATTTTCCCATCTTTGTGTTGTATAGTTTCCCATGGGTAACTATTTTTAAGGAAATACTTTTCAGCAGGGTCAGAGTCACACTGGCCAACCTGTTTCTGGTTTTCTTAAGATATAGGCCACTGTGAGTCACAATAAGAGGAAGGTGCAGGAGTTTAAATACAGAACAGGGTTCTGCTAAGGGAATGTGTGTTCAGAGGTCATGCTAACCTGTAGCATCCATTCGCTCTCCTCCAGAGCCTTAAGGAACGAGTCTTCTGTGTCTGAGGACATGGCACTGGGTGCACACGCTCTCAGAAGCTTCTTGAATGAGCCCTTCACCTGTCTTGTGTCTGTAAATTCTACCGGCACCAGTTCACAATTCAGTGCAGAGTCCAGTTTTAAGCCCTGTCATGGAAAAGCATTTGGAACAAACTTTACATTTTGTTTTGTTTCACATCTGGAAATAACAGAGCACAGAAACAAACATTTGGATTATGCCTTTGGGTAGAACGTTGTGTAGAAGTTTTGCTTGCTTACAGACCGGAGTCACAAATTAGTATTTACATAAGCTTTTATTATATTCTATCCAAGTCTATAAATTTGAGCAGACCAAGTATTTTACTAATGTGGATTAAATTAAATTTCCACTTCACAGGCAACAACACAAATTCAAAACAGTCAGTTATTGTACTAAGTAGAACCAGCCAAATAACTTTACTTAACTGTCAACCAGAGGGCTGATTTATTACAACTATTAATTTACATTTTTTTTCACATTGAATTTTAAAGAAACACATTATCAAATAGGTAAAAAGCAGCACAAAATTCCTTCAGGCATCCAAATGTAATATAATTTCAGCCTAAACAGACAGATTTTGTCAATAAATCAGAGCTTTTATTAATGGCTATTAAGAGGTCCTTATGCAATTGTGAATTTATTATGCACTGGGGAGAACACTGTCCAAGTATTTCAGGGTGATATGACCTGGTACACATAAAAAAAAGGCTATTTAGAAGTTAACACTTCTTTTGGCTTCCTTTCCCTTTGAAGGTTAATCACACAAGGTCAACATCAAATCCTTAGTTTCTTCTCTCAAAGAACACATAGTAAGTGTAACTTCTTTACCCTGAGGTGAGACTTTTCGCCAAAGATGTAGAGAGCTGCTTGATGTTTGAGGAGTTGGGCCTGGAGGTTCTCAATGCCTGTAGGGGGCGCCATATCCTTGCCAGCCAATCGCGCGCCCATGTCGTCTGCAGCGGGATGCTGGGTGAATCTGCTGCTAGAGCGCAGATTAGCCCACACACCTTTCAGAGAGAGGGGATACAACAGATGTGTGTGAACAGGTTAGGCAGGATTACAAAAATAGCTTTGTAAAAACAAACCATCGTAACTAATATCAAGGACGGACAAACACAACAATGCTAAATGTGCTAAAAGGTGCTTAGAGTACTATAAACTTATTGGTAGCTTAAAATCATAATGAAATTTGCCACATAAACATGTTAAACATATTAACATCTTAAATATGTAAGGGGTAGGGGATGTGAAGAGCTTTGAATGATGGCTGTTTATATATATATATATTTCCATTTGAATACATTTTAAAATTAAATTTATTCCTGTGATCAAAGCTGAATTTTAAGCATCATTACTCTAATACATCATTCTAATATGATTTTGGTGCTCAAATATTAATAATAGTTAATGATGAGTCTTACTATTATCAATGATAAATCTAGTATTTGCTGCTTCATATTTTTCATGAGACACTCAGGCCCTACCTAGTGTGTGTCGACAGTTTATCAGAATTACTGGCCCGAGCCCAACCCGAACCTCCCCCCCCCCCCTTCTCCCACAACAGCTTATACGGTTATATAAGTATACAAGTAGTATATAAGCTTACTACTGTTTCAGCTATTAACATAGTTACATTTTGTATGTAATTGCAAAGTGATTATATTTCATTTAGTTTTTATTAAGTTAATTTAGAAAAACTTTTTTGTTCGTTATAAGTTTTTGTTTTTAAAGTAACGAAAAAGCGTCCAGCGGCAGACAGTAAGCTGATAGACTATGTTTGATCAATTTAGCCTTCTCAATTCATCAGGACTTTCCTAAAATAAAATCTATAAATATAAAACAAGCATATAACAATGTTGAAATGTTAATCCTAGATAAATGTGCGCACTTTGCAGGACATGGAGGCGCCAGCGCTATCACTTGCTTTTTTTCGGTGCCATTTTTTCATACGCCATCATTTTTGCTCATAAAGGTAAGAGTAATACATTATTCGGATCTGTAAAGGGTCTAATTTTATTTGTGTGCTTTTACAATATCAATAAAATGTTGTGCTTTTATAAAATAAAGAAAACAATGATGCGCTTTCTGCCATCTCGTCTTGAACAGAAGCACTTCACAAAAGGAACCGAAACTCAGCGAATACATGCTTCACACAGACATGATAAATATATCTATAGTAAGCTTTAAATTACTACTTAAAGAAATAAAACAAATCGAAAACAAAAACTCTTTCATTTTTAATCATAATCTGTCGAGTTAGGATTTACAACTTCATTCTTGCGACACCAACTCAGAAAACTATGTAAGTATTTTCCGGACTATTTTCAAATATAATTGAAAATAGTATTTTCCATATGTGGACGCATAAATTGTGACATAATTCAAATGCAATTGCAAAAAGCTAATTCCATTTGCAACTGTATTTCCCATGTCTTATAAGTTATGAGCCTGTCATATTTAAATAGCAATATTAATTACCATGTCTGCTTTTTCACTCTCTCTGCGCCGCGCATATAACCTGCCAAAACTCAAATTGAATCGCAATTCCTTTTGCATTTGAATTTGCGATGTCTACACAGAAAGCTGCCAATCATTGTCAGAGGACGGGACTATACTGGGGGGCGTGTTTGTTTTGGGAGGTGACGTCGCTCACAGACGACCGTGTCGAATACGTTGATCAATGGAGGTAATCAGTAAAGTCTCCGCTAAAGACTGCTGCCAATCAGTTCGTGCCTGTGTTAACGAATAGACAGTGCAACCTTCTTGGCACAAAACATAATTCTGTCTTTTTTTACCCCAAATACAGCGATTATCCCCTGCTAACAGCGGGAGCAACAACGGTACGCACAATAGGTCAAAATTCACTATTACCCAAATGTTTTCACCTGTCTCAACATCTTTCATTCCGATTGATGCAAGTGAGAAAACAGAAAGTTGCAAATGGACTTTGCTTTTTCATTTGAAATTTGGCAGTCACTGTGCATTCCCGAAAGCTAAAATGCAAACGGTAATGCAAGATTTGCAATTGCATTTGAATTATGTCAAAATTTAGGCGTCCACATTTGGAAAACACAATTGAAAACACAATTTGCAATTCTATTTGAAAATATTCCAGAAAATCCTTCCATAGAAAACACTAGTTTATTAGTAAATAATTCAAATATCTCCTTACTATTTCCCCCAGACACATTCATGGTAATTACTTTTGCTGGGGCTTTGCGGCAAGCTTTAGCCTATTGCATTCATTTGAACGCAGAACTCTTCCAGCTGCACTGAAGGCACGCATGCTGCTGCTGCTGGACACTAAACGCCATCGAGCCGCTGTTGACAGTTGCGGTAGCACGGTCTCGTGTTGTTTCCACCAGCGCGGGAATTTTTTCATCACTATTTGATGGATGTCTAAAATATTAAAATAAGGAGAAGTCTAAAACAGGCCCGAGGCCTGGTCCGCGTCTGAACCATGACGTGGACAATTGCCCAGAAGCCCGGCCCTAGGGGCGTAAAAAAAGTCGGGGGCCGGTGGGCCCGGGCTAAAATGCAAGGCTCCAAAACTGATACATTAGGTTCAAGGTTCTTTATTATTTGTCACATACACAATCATATAGGGTATAATAAATAGTGAAATGTTAGTCAGGACAGGTCCGCTCAATGGAAAGTGCAAAAAAAATAAAATAAAAATAACATGAAAATAACATAAAAGCAATAAAACTATGAAACATAACACGAGAGAATATATATATAAATATGGTGAGAATGAAAATAGGAACAAATAATAAAATAAAATAAGGAGTAAGATGTGCAATGAGATAAAGTGTGCAGTGCAAGAGAACCCATCATTAAATCCTTATTATTATTAAAATATTATCTTGCTTTCTCCAAACTTTTCAATGGTAGTGTATATTACAGTTTCCACAAAAATATTAAGCAGCAATACGTTTTCAACATTAATAATGATAAATTATTCTTGAGCACCAAATCAGTATATTAGAATGATTTCTGAAGGATCATGTGACACAGAAGACTGGAGTAATGATGCTTTTTTCAAATCTCAGGAATAAATTACATTTAAAAATATTAAAATAGAAAAACATTATTTTAAATTGTAATAATATTTCACAATAGCGCTGTTTTTTCCTGGATTTTTGATCAAATAAATGCAGGAAATCGTATTCATTCCATGTAATATATATTGACCGGTAATATATATTGGCCAATACCCAAAGTAATAATCTCTATAGTATGCAACATACTACCATGTTTCTTCGGAATCACATTATCATATAGTTCATTGAACACTCTCCTAATGCTTGTCCTGGAGAGTTGAATTTTGACTGACTGAGACTATGTGAATGTTAGCTCACTTAGTAAACGGGGCCAATCCTGTGATGATTAAGTGCTCTGTCATCAGCAACTACAACACACTAAACATTCACTAACATACCACTGAACCTCAAAACTGCAGTCACTACAGGCATGCCAGTACAAACTACTACACAAATGGTCATGCCACAGTAAAGTTTACTTCAGGAAACCAGAAAAGTCAGTGATAACCTCATTGTGGTTTAACTTTCAGACACTACAGAGGCATGCACAGAGGTCAAAGAGAGGCAGAGAACATGGATTAAGTCAAGTATGGATTAGGTTAGTAAGAATGAGTAAAACAGAAACTATACCTTGATTGTGAATTCTTCCCTTAGATGAAGCTTTTTGGTTTGAGTGAGTGAATAGTTTATCCCTGTACCCAAGAACTGGTAGATTAAAGGTGCAGGAGTTGGTGGCACAGAGAAACAGGAAATAAAAACAGAAAACTATATTCACACACATGCAACAATCACCCCTTTGAAGACAGACAGGACAGTCATTAGCAGCTCAGCTTACTGAGACAAATGAGAGAGAAATGCTGCAGGCATGTATAACATTAGGATTTTAAGTTTAGAGGTCGACTCATTTGTCGTTTGTGCCAAATAATCAGCATCAATAATGACTTTTGAAACTCTTTGATATTAGGGAAAAAAATGGTTCAGTTTCAATATTGATTTCATTTATATAATTATTAGTGCTGTCAAACGATTAATCGCATCCAAAATAAAAGTTTTTGTTTACATATGTGTGTGTACTGTGTATATTTCTAATGTATATATAAATACACACACACACACGCACGCACGCACGCACGCACGCACGCACGCACGCACGCACACACACACACACACACACACATATTTAAGTGATTTAATTTATGTATATAAATGTTTATATATTAAATAAATGCATATAAATATAATCAATATGAATATAAATATGTAAATATTTTAAATATATGTATATATATATATATTTACATTTACATTTATGCATTTAGCAGACGCTTTTATCCAAAGCGACTTACAGTGCATTCAGGTTATACATTTTTTGTCAGTACATGCGCTGCTAACGCAATGCTCTACCACTGAGCCACAGGAACACAGGAGCATATATATATATGCTCTATGTGTGAGTCTTTATAAATATACACAGTACACACATATATTATGTAAACAAAAACTTTTATTTTGGATGCAATTAATTGTTTGACAGCACTAATAATTATTTAGATTTCAATAAATAGTAACAATTATTTAAATAATAAAATAATTTATATATCGAGTTCTACTAGCTCCGACTAACAGTGACCCTAGAGAAAAGGAAAAATGTTTGTTTTTATATAATACCAGATTACTGGACATTTATGGTGGGCAAATGCTGACCGCAGATCTTATTGGCCATAACAATTATGTACAATATCATCTTTTTATTAGATATTATTGTGATTTGTGGTTGCACAATAGACTGCACACAGGATTTCATATACTGAATATTGAACTCCTGTAGCTTTGATTAATTACAAGCAATAAAAGCTATCTGCAATTAATTAGGAAGTCCCCCCCCCCATATAGGTTATCATACTGGCAAAATCCAATATTGGTCAACCTCTATTTGATTACCTGCATTTTTTTAGAATGATGTGAAGTATGCAAAGATGGGGCATCAATGAAGACAATAGGTTGGTTCAGTGAACAAACAAAAGGTTTACATGAATGACAGAAACATTACGTCAATGAGATGAGTATATAAATAAGAAGATATCAAAGAATACAGAAAAATATAAGTTGATATGGAATTATTATTTTTTTATACATAATACCAGATTACTGGACATTTATGGTGGGCAAATGCTGACTGCAGATCTTGAGTAGTGCTTGACTTATACAATGGGTGGTGGCCAGGGCATCACTATGTGGTTCACATGGTTTTCTGGGTGGTCATTTACAGACAACAGATCTCACTGTCAAGTCTCTAAACTTAATCGCCCAGATTTGAGAAATGAAAGCACATGTACAGGCCCGTCTGAAGTTTGCCAATGATTCAGAGGAAAACTGGGTGAAAGTGTTGTGGTCAGATGAGACCAAAATCCAGGTCTTTGGCATCAGCTCAACTCACCGTGTTTGGAGGAGGACGAATGCTGCCTATGACCCCAAGAACACCATCTCCACCGTCAAACATGGAGGTGGAAACATTAAGCTTTGGGGTGTTTTTCTGCTAAGGGGACAGGACAACTGTACAGCATCAAAGGGACGATGGACAGGGCTATGTACTGTCAGGGCCAGGGCATTGATTATTGGTCGTGGATGGGTATTCCAACATGACAATGACCCAAAACATACGGCCAAGGCAACAAAGGAGTGGCTCAAGAAAAAGCACATTAAGGTCCTGGAGTGGCCAAGCCAGTCTCCGGACCTTCATCCCATGGAAAATCTGTGGAGGGAGCTGAAGGTTCGAGTTGCCAAACGCCATACTTACTTACTCCACATACTTATTGTGGGGCAGGGCCGAGAGCCGTGGGAACGGAACGAGGCCGGTGGAGTAAATGGTAATGAACGACACCTGCGCCACTCACCGGTCTCGAGTCCCACGGAGGAGCTCCGGAAGGGTTAAATGAGGAGTGACGACAGTGGAAGAAGAGAGAGGACCAGGCCTGGATTTTAGTTTGTGTTTTGTGTGCGGCAGTCGTCCGTGAGGGGCTGCCGCTTTTCATTTGTGTTTGTTTATTTTATTATTAAAGTATTGAATGTTCGCCGGTTCCCGCCTCCTTCTTCCCGTATCTACGAACTGCGTTACATTGGTGTCGAAGCCCGGGAGGATAGAGGGACACGCTGTCAGAGAGCTCTCGCTGCTGAGGGGGATCGCGGTGCTGAGGAGATCGGGCAGCAGGAAGGAGCGGAGACCGCTGGTGGCTGCCCGAAGCGGTGGTGCTGGAGCAAAAGAAGAACAGGTGGGACGGAAAGCTCGCTGCCGTGCTCCTGGGTCAAGGAGGGGTGGCTGCCGTCCAAGAGGGAGCGGAGGAGTCGGCGCCGTTCGCCAGTGGGCCGGAGCCTGCTGCCATCCGCCAGGTTGGGGGGAGGAGCAGGGAACGGGGGACTCGCTGCCGGCTACCCTCGAGTGGAGGAGCCATCGCCGTCCGCCAGGAGGCGGAGGAGTGGCAAGCCGTCCACCAAAGATGTCCAGTACCATCGCATGGCACCGCGAGTAAGAGCCGCTCAGCTGGTTGAGGGCCGAGCGGCAGTGTGTCCGGGAACCGGACCGAGATGTTTTTTTTCCTCTCTCCCCTCTCTCTTCTTTGTCACTCCTCATCCTTCCGTCTACTTTTCTCTCGCCTCGTCTGTCCTTACCCCCAGGTACGCCGCGGCCGCCCTGACGGGCTCCCCCCGGGAGAGGGGGGAGGGGGGGAGTAGAGTGCAGTCTCGTGGGTACCCCCCTGCCTGCGAGGGGCGATGGGGGTATGTGGCGAGTGGGGCGGGGCCGAGAGCCGTGGGAACGGAGCGAGGCCGGTGGAGTAAATGGTAATGAACGACACCTGCGCTACTCACCGGTCTCGAGTCCCATGGAGGAGCTTCAGAAGGGTTAAATGAGGAGTGACGACAGTGCAAGACGAGAGAGGACCAGGCCTGGATTTTAGTTTGTGTTTTGTGTGCGGCAGTCGTCCGTGAGGGGCTGCCGCTTTTCTGTTATGTTTGTTTATTTGATTATTAAATCTTTAAATGTTCGCCGGTTCCCGCCTTCTTCTTCCCGTATCTACTATCTGCGTTACACTTATTTGACTCATTAAAATGCAAATCAATTTATAACTTTTTTGAAATGCGTTTTTATGGATTTTTTGTTGTTATTCTGTCTCTCACTGTTCAAATAAACCTACCATTCAAATTATAGACATTTCTTTGTCAGTGGGCAAATGTACAAAATCAGCAGGGGATCAAAACCTGTGGGATTTTTTCCCACTGTATATATTAGGTATGTAGTCAGTTTTTGCTTAAAGAAAATAAACTTTCAATTTATGCTGTAAACTATAAAGAAAAACTTGTCAGCTGGTGCATTGCTATACTTTTAAAGGTCAAAATTAACATCTAAATTACAAGTCCAAACCAAACACTGATTGATCTAAAGCAGGGTTCCTCAAAAAATGGCCATATCCGGCCCGCAGGATAATTTTTTTGGCCCGCGCTAATTTCAAATAACGGGGCATGAAAATTCAAATAAATTTATTATAATCAGTGATGCTGGCTACACTGGTTGCGCGCGGCGCGACAAATCCCCGACAGTAAACTGCTGCCGCGTTCTATTTATGACGTACTGAGTCTGACACAAAGTTCAAATGATTTGCAATGCTTTGTCGCATCTAGTGTAAATACTATGTAACAGCAAGTAATATGTAGCAACAGTAGATACTTGGTTCGCAGTGAGTTCACAGTTTTAATGTGAGTTTGCATTAATTTATTTTAAAGGTCTGAGTTAAAATATCTATTGTTCTTTCACTATGGCTATAAACCTCACGCAAAATAATATTCAAACTCACTTTAGACAATTTTAACATTGAATAAAGCACATAACCATTACCAGAGTTTATCACTGTCGTATTTTGTTTGGTGTTACTGCCGCGACGTCACAGAAAATAAAAACCTTTTTAAAGTATAATTCTGTCCCTTATTGTTACGTGTCACTGTCGCGGGTGGTTAGGACAAAAATTACATGTGTAACGGAGGCCGCTTGGTTAGTGGCATCTACCTCTCAAGCAAGACTTCAGGGGCTCGAGACCCGCCTCGTAGCAGCCGAGAGAAACCAGCAACGCATGGAAAAGATACTTTTTATCGCATCACTGGTTGAGACAATTAGGGAAAGTGGAGAGAAGAGATCCAGTCTGAAGATGAGCAGGAACAGTTGATTTGCATGGCAGACATGCAGATCCAGATTTCTTGTTTATTCATTTGTTTTTAACATTCAACAGGCAAAGTATCTAAATGCAAAAATGTTCATAATTGTTTGAATACAACTGGGGGAATTTATCTTGTGACCATTTTAACAAAAGCAACAATATAATAATTGTAATAATAAGAATTATATACAGGTGCATCTCAATAAATTAGAATGTCGTGGAAAAGTTTCTTTATTTCAGTAATTCAACTCGAATTGTGAAACTTGTGTATTAAATAAATTCAATGCACACAGACTGAAGTAGTTTAAGTCTTTGGTTATTTTAATTGTGATGATTCAGTTCACCAAAATAAAGATAGATTAAAATCGATTAGTTGTTTTTTCAAATCCTTTACCGTAAGTATGAGCAATATTAATGTTGATGCTAAAACCACTAATGACAAAAATAATGTTACTAAAAATGAGGAAGTGAAAAATCAGTTCCACATTTCCGTGAAGAGCACATGATGGGAAATGTTTTAGTCTGCACCTGCTGGAGTATATTTGGCAGTGGTGAGACCGAGATCTGTCTAATTTCAGTGCAAAACAGCAAAGACATGAATCTTCAGCAGCAGCTGCTATCTATAACCTAGATTTTGAGAAATATGACAAGAAACATCACTAAATCATGACGTCACCTTAGACATGCATCTTCTAACCAAATCCCTGTTAAAACCATGAGCCCTTTTCCAAGAACTCAACCCATCATGACCCGGCATAACATGTTTTATACTAAGACATGATGTTCAAAACAAGACATAATAGACAAATAAAATAACAAGTTTATATAATAGGGTTTAAAAAAAAAGATGACTAGTTCAACCAACACTGAAAATTCTGTCTTCAATGACACACACTCGTGTTGTTTCAAACCCTTATGACTCTCTATATGAGGGTGACTAAATGACAGAATGTCATTTACAGGAAATAGTCTCATTTTACAACTTCCCTACAGTTAAACAGTTGAGCAAGTAGCAGTAGTAGTCGCCTGAAAGTATTCCCCAGCTAGGTAACTAGTTATGATAGAGCTGGGGACTACTTTCAGGCGCTGCATAATATCATTGCGCCTGTTGCACCCATGGTAAGACAGCAAAATTCCTTGATTAATACGCCAGAATGAGAGTATAGTTCCTAGCCATATTGGCCAAGAAAATCTCAACTTTTCATTTTCCGTCGGTCTTAGTACACGATTTAACTACAGAAGAGTCAAGCTTTAAATAGGAAAATTACCGAAACTCTTTGGTAATTTTTGAGTGAAATGCTAATGGTCTAATCTGATTCAATGATCTATGCTAAGCTAAGCTAAAAGTGCTACCGCCAAACCCAGAGATCGGCTGAAAGGATTCGAAAACGGAAAAACTCAACTGTTTAACTCTAGTTGTAAAATGAGTCTATTTTCAAAAAAGTGGAGTGTTCCTTTAACAAAAAAATCTTGTCATAAATGTACATTACCCTACATGTCTCTTTGATCTGAGGTGAGACTTTTTTATTCATCTAATGGACAAGACAGTAGAGAGATGAAAGGAAAGCACTGGGCAGAGAGAGGGGAGTGGGACCAGCAAAGGACCTCGAGACGGGAACCAAACCCGGGTTGCTGCGAGCACAACTGCGCCATATGTCGACACACCAACCACGAGGCCATCGGCACTGACCTGAAGTGAGGTTTTAGTAACGGAAATTCAAAAGATGTGAAAATCTGAATCTAAATTTGATCTATGTAATACCCTTCCCATGATGTACAATAAAGTACAAGCTGTTTTCACAGCAAAGACCTTAAACGTCCTGCATGTAATATCATATTCAAAGATAGTGTGCAGATATTGACCTAACTGGGGAGGTGAATACTTCTGCACCACTTCAAGTAAAAAAAAAAATATTCACAATGGGTGTTCTGAACGTACGTATCTACATGGCTAGCTTTTTGGATTTTATAAAACACTGTGTCCTTTAGAGAACTGTGGTGACAAATATCTGCAAGTTCAGCAGAACCATCACCGCAAAAAATGAAAGAGCGGGCCAAAGTCAAAGCAGCACGAGTGTGTGTATGTGTGTGCGAAGAGTTGTGGTCTGTGACAAAACACAGATAATGAGATATCAAGACAGAAGACAGTCGACTAACGATATCAGATGCAAGATGGGGAATTGGTTTGATGCTAAATCGACGGAAATGAAGAATAGAGGCCCACTCACCTCCTCTGGCGAAGCTATTGGTGAAGGAAATGTCTAAATGGACAGGGGCCACCTTTGACATTCTTGATGCTCTTCTTTCGTTTGCTAAAGAGATAAAAACAAACACGATGCATCACATACAAACAAGACATCATAGCCCTTTTCGAACCCTAGTGAGCTGCCAACTGCCGATACAGATAACATTAGGGTGGCCATAAGTCCAGATTTTGGCCGGACAGTCCGGATTTTAAGCCCCCTGTCCAGCGTCCGGCGCAGCCTCAAGCCGGACACTCATTTGTCCTCTTCTTTGGAGTTGCGCTGAATCGGCCTAAAAAAACCCCGCTCTAGAATCTTTATTGGGACGCAGCAGCATAGCGTCTAATGCCGTACGATCTCTGGTCAAACAAATGATTGGCTGAAAGCGGTGTCAAATAAATGTCTGATATATCATTGGTTAAAAACGCAAACAAGCCTCCACGTGCTGGCTACGTCCTATCATAACGTTAACATGCCGAAACGTCAGACCTCATTTAATCCGGAATAGACAAAAGAGCATGAATTTATATCAAAAAGCTGTAGAGACGCTTTTCGTGTATTTTGCACACTGTGTCGCTGTGAAGTGTATTTGTGTATTTCTATTATTTCCAGAAATTGTATGTTTTCAGGCACTTTGCAAGACAGGTTCATCTCAGTGGTCAGTTTTGGAAACTGTGAACAAACACTTTTTTGCCTCTTCTGTTACACAGGTCTACATCAAGATATATCGTAGATCAAATTGTCTGGCAATGAATAGAGTAGGCTATTTCAGAATCACTGTATCATGATACCATCGAAATGATGGACAAAATTGTATTGTAGTTGCGAGTACACCAGAGTCCTATGCAATTATTCTTGCCTCACTAAATGCAGCAAAGTGTCCTCCTTTTTGGTGTTATGGAAATGGCCACCCTAGATAACGCTCTTTGTGGATCTATTAAGTCACTAACTTATCAGTCCTCACCTGATTCACCATCTAATTTCATTTGCATAATACATAAATCAACAGTGCAAAGTTGTCTGCAATGGCCTCAACCAAATATACATATGAAGGCAGTATATATTGGCTGACTTGCTGTTTGGAAAAGTCTTTGCATTTTGAGCATGGCTATGACACCCAAATGCTCTCTAGATAAGCACCTCATTAGGTTTTGGAACCAAACACATTAGACATTAATGCTTGTAATTAGTAGTAAATAATAGGGGCGCAACAGATCATAGATGATCCGTAAGGACCAGTCCCCACGGTTCGGCACGCATGTGATTCGTGGATGAACTGTTAAGGTCAACCGTTATCATCTGCACGTGTTTTGTCTTGCCAAATTACACATTCAAGCAATTTCAGGCCATTCAGATGAAGAAGTCGAATCGGGACTCACGCGTCGTTTTCTGCATACAGCCGCTGCCGCACACACCCGCACAGAGAGAGAAAGAGAGAGAGAGAGAGAGAGAGAAAGAGATAGATTGAGAGAGAGAGAGAGAGAGAGAGAGAGCGGCGCGATTCAGACACCGCGTTTCAGACAACGCCTCAATGGATGGATACATACACAATGTTATGTGAAAATACCCGTTTTGGAAAGTATTCTGGTAAACACAGTAGGTTGTGTCCATGTCTTAAGTTAACATATACAGCTGAGAAAGAAAGCTCAAAAGCTCACTTTAGTAACAAATGAAAAGCAAAAGTTTTTTCTTTTTTGCTGATCTGAAAAATCCGATCCGTGACTCAAAATCCATAGTATGATCCGAACCGTGAGTTTTGTGATCCGTTGCACTACTAGCAAACACCTCTGAAACCCATTTCTGCAGGCCATAACAAACATCGATTATTATGGATCAATCTAACTTTATGCTGGTGTCGCTCACATGCTGTGAAAGATTCGTTTCAGGGTCTAATTACACAGTAAATGTTTTAAGACTTCCGGTCTTGTTGTAACCCATCTTGGGTATCAAGTCTGAAGGTCTGTTTTGAATTGAGAGAACTTAAAGCTGCCATGGAGCACTATCATCAGAACTAAGATGAGCCATTTGCTGGTGAAAGGAGGCTGCTTTTTACCAAGCAGGTAGGGATAAAGGGAACATTATGGTGGCGACACTGCATAGCTGACGGGGCAGGATCTATATGGTCTGAGCCATCTGCAATACGGCCGTGGAGAGCAGTGAGTGCAAGGAGAGTGATGGATGGGAGGTGACCTCGTCATGTCCTGCTCTTCTTATATAATAACCACACAATTGTGCTCCAGTTCCTTTGGAACTCAGCCCAAAACATAAATAAAAAAAATTGTACAAACAAGAGGAAACCAGGAGGAGATAAGAGCATTGAAGAACACAAAAAGGGGCAAAAACAAGTCTAAACAAGAAAGTGAAGAATCTGACGTTAAGTGAAGGATGCACCTGATATCTTTGCAATACCTGGGGACAAGCCGATGAGGGAGCGGTTGGTGAGGGTGTTGGTGCCGATGGGTTTGAAGTAGATGGGGATGGAGCTGAGGATGGCCTGCAGGTATTTCTCCTGTTCCAGACTGCTGGAGGTCTCCGAGGAAGTCGGAGCTAGTAACGGAAATAGAGCATCATGAAAACAATCGTTTCTCTCTTGACAATCTCACATAGCCAGAACTTTGAGTAAATTAGTCAACTAGGGGGCCAAAGAAAATGTCCAAGGATATCAAATTATGTATTAAAATGTATTATATTTTAAAATAATTCAAATGTAATTAACACACATACACAGAAGCACACACAACATTATGTTTTTTTCCCCTTCAATAACTATTGTTTGTGTTGGAAAACATACAAAACATATAGAATCACAAAACGAATCATGTTTAAACAAATCCATCAAAACGCCTAGTTTCTGTTAATAAAAAAGTGTTTTGAAAACAAGCAGATGTGTCACAATTACAGCAGAAATCCTAGAGGAAATATCTTATGGCACCAATATTTCGAATGTAATGTTGAACAATCAGGGGCATTGTGTCAAAAATGTTGAGAACAGGACTAAATGGCCAAAGGTCTGGTCCACATTGCAGTTTATTCTGGCCAAAAACACCAACGACAGGAAGACACTGACTCAGACATTACAAAAGGACCCAACACAGTTTGTTTTCTTTACGTTTCTTTTAGGGGCTAGTTTTTATTGAAAAATATTTAACTAATGCTGTGTTAGTTACTATGAAAAGCCAGGCTTACTTTGTCAAATCAAGTGATTATTTCATCTTCAAAAGTGTTTGTTGTATCAAACTGGTACTTTATAAAAAAAAACCTTGTGTTCTTATATTCCCGAAAGGTGCATGAATCATCCAATCAAGATTAGAGCGTGCCTGATCAAGGAATCACTGTCCAGTGTTGTTTGCAACATGCACTTGATAGTCAGTCAATAGCAAGCTGTCTTGAGCTGAAACTAATCTTTTATCAGAATTATAATGTTAGAGCAAATATATACAGCCCTGTCTGATTTTAAACCATCCAAGGCTGCTTGATGTGATATTTACATTTTACTGCACATACGTACTTGCTGAAGAAGGGTTCTGAGACTTGAAAAGTCCAACCACACTCTTGCTGTGAAAACCTCCCGAACGAAGTAAAACTGCTTTGGTGCGATGATGTTTCCAACACACGACTGGCAGACGGTTGTGCCGGTAGCAGCGGGACACCTTATGGAGGCTGCTGTCCTGTACAGATTGAGGCACCACCAGGAGACCAGGGTAACTGTAAACCGAATATTATCAGCATTTAGAAAAACACACGATTCAGCAGTTGTAGCGGAGAGATTCCTTTGAAAAAGGATTTCAATTTCTGTCATTGTTTTACATAAAGACTAAAACCTAGTGAGCTACCCACCTATACCTAGAGAGCACTTAAAAGGTGCAATGAAATGGGAGTATCCACAGAGCCTTTCTTTGGTATTATAACGTACATCTGAGCAAATAAAAAATGTCAAATTGCGTGAATTTTCAGATGCGAGCATTGCACACAAAAGTGGAGTGAAGGGCACTATTTATGCAGTTAACAGAGTTGTAGGCAGTAGGCAGCTCACTAGGTTTTTGAACAAAGTCTAGATGTTGGGTTGCAACTTGCCTGCGACACAATGAGTAGAGCCTGTTGACTGCCGTAACACGGAACTGCTCTCCGCTTTTAGACCTTGTGGAACTAATGCCAATGGTACCCAGGCCCAGCCTCTGATAGTCACGGAAACAGGCTCGCTCCACTAACTGCTCCATAGTGGACTTCTCTGAGGTCTTCAGTGTGCTGCTGGCGGGAGGCTCACCATCATCCGAGACTGAAACATCAACATCACACAGCTGAAGGGCCATGACTGCTGACATAGAATATTTTTCTGACATTGTGAAATATACTTACTGGAGATGTCATCATCCTCATGCCACGTCATGCGACTGCCCTTTTCGTTTTTCTTCATAATGGACTGGCGGCCCATTGTAATCTTGCCTGCCCTTTTAGCCCCTTTCACAATGGTCTTCGATAGTGTTCTACAAGAAACAGATTTTCATTTAATTGAACAACACCCAAAATTCGGTCATTATTTGCTCACCCTCATTTTGTTCCAAAGCTTTATGACTTATTTTCTTCCATGGAACACAAAAGGACAATTTAGCAACATCTTGGCCACTCTTTTAAATATAATGAAAGTGAATAAGCACTGGGGTCAAGCTCAAAAAATGACTGAAAAATATCATTAAATTAGTCCATATGACATGTGTGCTATATTCTGAGTCTGCTGAAGCAATACAATAGCTTTGTGTGAAGAACTGACGGAAAATTACAGAGGTCGTTCACCCAAAAAATAAATAATTATCCCATGATTTACTCACCCTCAAGACATCCTAGGTGTACACGACTTTCATCTTTAAGAGGGATACAATCAGAGTTGATTGAAAAAATATCCTGGCTCTTCCAAGCTTTATAATGGAAGTGAATGGTGGTCAAGATTTTGAAGGCCAAAAAAGTGCTTCCATCCATCATAGAAAAGTGCTACACACAGCTCCGGGGGTTGAGAAAGACCTTCTAAAGCAAATCGATTGCTATTCACGATGATTTTCACGAGATAGTGGCGTCCAGCAGATGATGTAGCGTAAGCTCCGGTGAGAATATGTTAGTCTCGATAGAACCTAGTTTTGTTTACAGCAACGGAAAACCAGTCTCCTTTTGGCTTATATCAAAATCCTCTGAAATTTTGTAGTTCTAATTCACGACTGGTATCCTGTTTTGTTCACTCCTCATTATACCCTGTATGATTGTGTAAGTGACGAATAATAAAGAACCTTGAAAACCTTGAACCTTAACCTTGACCTCCTCTGCTCTTTCATATTCTTCACTTCTCACTAGAGCCTACGTATGCCTACTTCCTACGTCATCTGCTGGAGAGCCACTCTCTCGTGAACGTGTGTAAAGGATCTCAAAGGATCTTTTCAGGTTTTTCAGCTCAGTCTAAAATACATTTTCAGGTACGCTACAGAAATGTAATAATCAAATGTAAAATAACTGCATAGTCTTCACTGTGTAAATTAAATAGCTTATAAATTAATAGTTTTTGATATTACAAAGGTTATTTAGTCAGCAGCAGTGAGCACTTGTATTTTTCTTTGACAGCATTAGATTTATTATTAGTTTTCTTTCACTTTAAGAACGAAAGCACAGATTTAATATACTGGTACACATGCCTTTTTTCTCCACTGTTTACATTAAGACATGTGCTTTTCTTAACCTACTGTTTTGATTTTTGTCTGAATTTATTCATCCATGCTCAAAAAAGCGGAGAAGAGCTCAATTTAGTATTCGCTCAGAGTTGATGGGGCTGTCTGTGCGCGCGCTTCAAATGTGTTTAACTTCTCACACAGCTCGCGACTGTTCCGCCAACAACCCCGGCCGTTTTATATCCTCGCCTTGTGCCATCGGGCAGTCCTTATATCGAGTCCTGGTACGTGAAATTGAACGAGAATGCACGCGTTGGCAGAAATGCATAGATGGACATTATATGAAAATGTGGACAGTGCCAAAATAAAGGTGCCTTTTTATACTACAGATATCGATATTTTACGCGTGGCATCGATGCATCGTATCGATATATCGATCCATATGGTAGGTGGTAGTTTTCCTGTAGCTCAAATAGTAGAGCATGGGGCAAGCAATGCCAAGATCATGGGTTCGATTCCCTGGGAAAACAAGAGCTGATAAAATTTTAAAACTGTAACTTGAATGCAATGTAAGTCACTTTGGATAAACGCGTCTGGTAAATGCATAAATGTAAATGTAGATGGTCATACTTTCTTGGGCTTCAAAATCTCGACCACCATTCACTGCCATTATAAAGCCTGCATTCCTACTGCAATAATGGGCTAATTTTCATTTTGGGTGAACTTCCCATTTAAGCAGTTGTATACTCAAAATCTTGTGTGCACTTTCTCTCTTCTTGGTGTTTTCAAAATAATTAATTAGATAAGTAGTGATGTCTAATTCATTAATGTGAAATTTTTTTTAGTCTGACTTTGAAAACAATTAATCTATTTTTATACAGTTTGCAAAACTGGTCTGCATGGTTTGTTTATGAATTTGACAGATTCAGTTCTCAAATTCAACTTGACTCAAGATACTGGGACAATGGTAAGAAGATCATACGTTTTGTGTGCCTTCTGAAGACTGGGAATATAGTGCAGACTAGCATGGACTAATTATATGGTGCATCATTTTTAAAGCTTGATAACCTCAGTCCTCTTTCACCTCCATTTCCTCTGGGGAAAGAAAATCATATGAGTTTGGATTGACATGAGGGTAGGTAAATAATAATACAATCAAAGATTTTGGGTGAAGCATTGCTTGAATGTTGTTTTTGCAGCCTGAACAATACCAATAAAAGGAACAACTCAACTCAACACTGAATCCTAAATTGACATTATGTCCGCTCGGTAAAACATATATTGCACTGACCGGAAGCCTGTGTTTCTCTCTTTCTGCTTGGGTAATATGAGCTGCGGTGCCGTCTGTCCTGCTGCAAAGGCAAAGGTGCTGAAGATGGATGGTGGGTAGCGGATCCGTTGCAGGTGTTTCCTGAAGATCTCTACCATCTCAGAGCTCACCTCCTCATCAAACGCCACCTTAATTAGCTAAAAATAAAAGAACCAGGACATACAGTCAGAGCAGTTGTCCAACTACTATATTATACAGAGTGATATAACTAATAGAGCTACCACACCTTCATGAAGCAAGAAAATCTGCAAATAATCATTTGACATTTTTTGGGGCAAGAGAAATGACTTGCAGAAGTGCTGTGAGCTGGATAGCAGTATGGAACAAGATCTTTTCCCACTTTTCTGGGGAGAACATTCCAAAATGAGGTTTGGCTGCGCGAACGCTTGTCTGCGTGACCCCATATCCCCTCTCCACCTCCCCAGCACTCCTCTCTCTCTGCTCCTCAGGGGTCTGACCTTAGTTCTTGCGTGGGCTGCAGGTCTTAATGAGCGCCTGATAATGTACCCCAGACACCAACTGTTGGCAGCCACACGTGGGCAGACCAGCACAATGACCCTCGCTTCCATACAGGGCCTGATTTTATAGCTTAAGTTAGTAAAACGATAGGAATGAGCCATAAAATCTTTATGGCCCTATAGTCCATGCATAGTGAAGAACACAACATGTGCTTCTCTTGCTCTGTCCTCATCCAAGAAGAGACTTCGTGATAATGAGGCCAACGTCTGAAACGTGCACATTCCTCTTCAGCAAACATCAGTTTAATCAAATTATTCCTAAAGAGCCTATTTTAATAAGTGCTCTAATAAAAAAGTGCTTTACAACAGATTTCATCTGATTCACTAAAATCGAAATTACTTTCTGATATAAACCGAGACGGTGAGGCACAATAGAGAAGTTGTAGGCTCAAATCAAAATACAGGCAATAAGAAAGCTAACCACTTATAATGAACGTTATGTCTGCTATGCTCCAGTGACACAACTTGCCCCATGTTAGGGGTAAGCTTTATCATGTCAAGGGTTAAGAAGACCTATCGGGAAATACTCAAACCCTTTGTATTTCAAATAAAAATACATGAACAAAACACTATCTATTTACTGGCTGTGTACTCTTTGTGTCAATACCTGGAAGGAGGCGGATCTTAGCTGAAGCCCCTCCTGCATGTTTTGCTGTAGCTGGTTCTGAATGGTGATTTTTTTCTCCTTGGTTAAAGTGGATACTGGAAAACTCCTGATCACGGCCTGTTCGCCAACTGCGCACACACAAAGACAAAAATATAAACACATCATTACAGCAGGGTAAAACTACCTAAATATAGAACAGTAACCTCTTTGAAACAAAGTTCTTTCACCAGCTACTCACACTTTGTTGTTGCAAGCCCATATGAATTCAATTAAAAAGATTCAAATGCATTTAGAACAAACCTGCATTGACGTCAAACCTGGTGTGATTGCGGCTTGTGTCGGCGAGTTTGAATGTGCATCAATTAATATATGGCCTGGGCATTAATTGTTAAGAGGATAGTTCATTGTAAAATTTAAATTCTGTTATAATTTACTTATACTCATGTTGTTCCAAACCCCTAAAAAACGTTGACTAGTCTAAATTTAAAAACGAAGATATTTTTAATGAAAGCTGAGAGGTTCCTATTCCTCCACTGAATGTCCAAGTAACCAGAACATGCACTAAATGTATGAGATGCACTCTATGAAGCTCAAAGGTAACATGAATGCATTTACACTGCATATATAAAGTTACAAGAGTCATGTTTCACATCATTTTATTTAAAAATGTACAAATATGGAATGTTGGTAAAAAACACAATGATACTTTTACATATGAAACTACACCAGAAGTAAGTGGTGGAAAGTGACTGTCTTAAGTCAGTCATTGAGTCATACTTTTAAACGATTCATTAAAACAGCCGATTCATAATGAAGTAAATAACATTCTTTACATGTGGGTCATTAAATCATTGACTCGCCTGATTAGTTAAAAAACAACGAATCCTTTAGTAACAAAAAACTGTGGGTTGCTAAAGATGCACAACTGTT
This sequence comes from Oxygymnocypris stewartii, assembly GCA_003573665.1. Lineage (NCBI taxonomy): Eukaryota > Metazoa > Chordata > Actinopteri > Cypriniformes > Cyprinidae > Oxygymnocypris > Oxygymnocypris stewartii. Next base: position 152,319 of record QVTF01026066.1, on the reverse strand, counting down.
CTTTTGTAATCTTTGTTTGGAACTATTTTCAGCTGTCAATATTGTGTCTAAAATATCTAATATTAACTATTTGTTGATTGAACCGCTGTATAAAATCAATGTCACATTTACAATCATTCTGATATTCGGGAAAACGCATCACAACATCAAGAAAGAATTCTGGAAAGTCACAAAATAGTCTTTACCTAGTGGGTCATGAGGAGTGCCTTTGAAAACGATACGGTAAGTGGTGAGGAAGAGTGCTCCCTCTGCTGGCAGGATGTGCGGCCCTCCCAAAAGGCCGCCGGTGGCCTCTTCTCGACCATCAGGGTCTAAGACCACCCGTAGCCCCTCAGACACCAGCTCCTCTCCGGGCAGCAAGGCAGGCCGCAGGATCTTGGGCTGGGAAAAATCATCGTCATTAGAGTCTTCTGAAGACCAGGAGCAAAGGCTTTGGTACAGAGATTATTTTGTTCCCTACCTTTCTCCTAAACAGAAATATAAGATTACACTGTTATTCAGTTTGTACCAGAAAAAAAGCCAAGTCTTTGTGGTCTGCTTTTTGACAGACAACAAACGATTCTCTTGATGATGGCGTAAGCATCATTTATTAGGTTTAGTTCCAGGCGCAGTAATCACACTCAAGCCTTGTATGTTTACAACCAGAGACACAACCCATCAATTTTTACATTGTCCAGAAAGAGTGTTCTGGCCCTGTTCTGGTGTCATTATCTAGCACATTAGTTGGATTCAGAAGGGTGACAAGAACGGAAACAGAGCCAATAAAAAAAAAAAAGTAAAACTGGGAACTATAGCAAATATTTGTTATGTGGAAATCTGTGATATTAGAAGAACAGTCCACCTCACACTGGGGATGCAAGCTGGGATCTCCTTCAGTTACTTCCCTGGATTTGCACTCTAATAAACAATCTACCGTGGTTTCTTTTACTTCCGAAAAACAAACTTGGTCCTGTACAGAAACCAGGACTTTATCCAGGCTAGAATTCCCTCTTCAACTAAAGAATCTCAGAAGTGTCTCCATTTATCATCAGCATTGACTACACACGGTTTTAGGGTCTTCTCTCAAGTCAGGCAGTATTTACTGCAGAGTTTTTATAAACAATACTATATTAGTTCAATTTTGATGCATTTTAACATTTTAAATAATATATTTATATCTTATAATACAAGAAAACTGTTGCAAAAATGTGTATCTTTAACCAAACATCATCTCATGAAGAACTAGTCAGTAAGTTTCACAAGCCTTGTGAAATCCTGTTGTTCATATTTGTTAAGAACTGATTTGGACTATTTTTGCTTGTAAGCAATGCTTGATCTGAGCATATTTCTCTCCTGATTCAGCCGAGATGACTGGGAAAAGCAATATTATGGATAGGGGACTCCAATTTTAGCTGGAATCAACAGGTTGAAGTAAAAAACAACAAAATTTTGATGGATTGATTTCACACAAACATTCAGCTTTGCACTTCACAAGACATTAAATTGACAGACTGCAGTTACATAGGGCTCATCCACACGAAGCCAGAGCTTTCCCTATCCAATCTTTTGTTCCTCATTCTAAAAAGAAATCCGTAAACATGCCATTGTCTCAAAAATATCTGCATACACAAAAAAAAAAAACACTGAAACCGACTCGAAACAATGTTGTAAACATGCCAGACCAGTATGTGGCGCTGTAATTCTGCCACAGAGATACACTACAAATGGAGAACAAGACCTGGAGCATGTGCATAAACCTTGCATGCTGTATACACGTGTGGTGATAACATCATCGTTTCAAAAAATATACGGATTGGCTGTAAACACGAAAAGCAAGGGTGGCTATTTCAGATTTATCCACCCTGGGACCCGGTTTAAAAAAATACCAGTTTCAGGCTCCTAAAACGCCGGATCTGTCTGGACAAAACGCCGATATGATACTATTTTTTTTTACTTATACAGCTATACTTGTGAATTATTGTGATGTTTTTATCTGCGGTTAGGACTCTCATTCTGACGGCACCCATTCACTGCAGATGATCTATTGGTAAATAAGTGATGTAATACCAAAGAATATAGAGTACTCAAGAAGTGTCACTCGTATAGTTTTGAATGGGGAAAAATGCAACACTTAATAGCCGCTTTTCCACCATCGGGCCAAAAGTTTCTTTGCTTAAAGTGCCCCTATAATGGATTTTTGAAAATGACCTTTCATGCAGTATGTAGCACAGCTCTAAGTGAATGAAAATATCATACAAAGTTTGAAATCTGAAAGAGTAAAGTGTATAAAGTTATTGTCTCTCAAAAGAAAGAGTCGACTCTGAATCATTGAAACAAGTCGTTTTTAAAAACGAATCTTAAGCAGTTTCATTTTTACGTCAACAAAAATCATTAGCATATTGCCCACCCACTTGTTACCACTAGGTGCCGCTTTTGGCAGTAGCCCCTCACTGAAGAACAAAAATCCAGGGGGCAGAGTTGGATTCACATCTAGGGGGTGGAGATGGGTGGGTTTAGAGGTGGAGATGGGTAGGTTTTGGGGTGGAGATGGGTAGGTTTAGGGGTGGAGATGGGTAGGTTTAGGGGTGGAGATGGGTAGGCTTAGGGGTGGAGATGGGTAGGTTAAGGGGTGGAGATGGGTAGGTTTAGGGGTGGAGATGGGTAGGTTTAGGGATCAATGGGTGGAGACGGGTAGGGTTAGGGGTCAAGGGGTGGAGAAGGGTAGGTTTAGGTCTATGTAAGGTGCGAGGAGCTGGATCTAGATCTAACCTCGCCCCCTGGATCTTATGTTCTGCAGTGAGGACCATCTCACTTGTGGAGCGTTAAAAATAGCTGTTTCCCCGGTAACACTGTACACAAAGAAGCACTGCGCTCTGCTTTAAATGAATTCGACCTATCGGACCAATCACCTCAGATTAGCCTCATGCAAAGGAGGGGTTTGTAAAAATTTATCGTTGAGCAAACCGTTTGGGAGTCGTTGAGCAAATAAGGTCAAAATAAATGCATATAAGAAAATGTTTATAATTTTTTGACCTTGCATGCATGTCAACCTGTTATTGGGGACTCCCAAAACCAAAATATGAACCTTTCATAACCCATAATAGAGGCAGTTAACCGTTCCATTCCATGCCGATCCGGGCTAGTCAGCACGGATACGGTTTCATTTTCCACTGTGCCCATTGGAATCAAATACAAATGCGTCAGTCGTTGGCACCTTTAACTGAGCAATATTTTTGTTACAGTATACATTAATCTTTATTGACGTTATTTAATATAAATGCTACTGTTCATTGGTATTATTAGCTCAGTTCCATTAAATAATATTAACAGATACCTTCTATTTAAATAATGAATTAGTAAATGTTGAAGTTAACAATAGCAAAGATTAAGTTAAAAAGTGCCACGGCATAATATTCAGGTAAAATGTGCCAGTATAAAAAGAGAAAAACACAATTAATTTCACCTGAAATCATTTTATTTTTAACAATAACTTACCACTATTGTCTTTAGTGTGCAATAGCAACACCACAAATGTATTTAATTAAATAGAAAGTTGAATTTTATTTAATTAAACAATGTAATTAAAAATGAAGTGATCATGTTGTATAGGTGTGTGTTTCTGTGTATTGGTGTATTTTTGTGTCCATGTATGTGTATGCTTGTATCTACTAAAAACGAATTTTTCAAGACGCTCTTTTGCAGACAAAAAAGAATAACTGAGAAAGGTAGACCTACACTCAAACCGAATTCGCTAACAAAGGCCAGCAAAGTTTTTCATGTGCCATTTTAAAGATTGCAACTATGAGTGCTATGAGGTGCTAACAGCTAGTAAAGTTATTTTATTGGCCGTGTTTATTTTTTAAAGTCCGGAATTTTGCGACCGTTTTTACTTCCGTATTGTGACATACTTCCGAGAGAAACAGAATATTGAATGAGGAAAATAGAGGGCATGGCTTGTTTTTTCTACTGCTAATTGGATTGGATGTAGTAAAGTAGGCGTTTCATTCAGAAATGAACACTGACAGTTGGAGGGGCGTCGGTTAACGATGTCATGCTCATGCCCAAGCCGTCAAACTGATGTCATCAGAGAAGGCCCAACATTTTAGCGGGGAGGAGCATTTTCAGATTTGGATCAAAGATTATAAAGGCAAACATTTTTTTTGTGAATTGACTTGCATGGATGAAGTGTTCACCACAAAAATAGCAATGTGTGCTAACAAAAATAAATATAGTCAATTTTGATTTCACGCGGACTTTAATACGAGTAAAGGGACATGTAATGACAGACCCATGGACTTCATTTACAAGTGACAGGTGAGTGCTTTTATTATTTGTTAAGTATTGTATCATGTGCATTGTCATGGAGATGTACGTGGTGCATTTATAATAGAGATGGGCATTTTTGGCAATTTCTTATTTCGATCATCGATAGGTTTTAAAAACGATTAATCGAGTACTCGGGGGTGGGGTGTGTACTCGGGGGCAGGGAATGGCCATAATGGAGATAGTGAAAATATCTGAAGACTGTTATGAAGATGAATGTTAAAAATAAAAATATGACATGAACACATTATTAGATGTTAGATTATGATTATGATGCAGCAATGTTAAAAAAATAAGCATCTAAAAAAGAAGAGCTGCCTGAGGTGAAGCTGACTGTATGCAGATAAACTGAAACCTGTTCTATGACACTTCCTATGATATTAATCAGTAGAGAGAGAGAGAGAGAAATGCACACACGAGAGAGGGAGAGCTCCCGCCGTGATGCGCTTTCAACAGCACACTGAGACATGGGTAAGGATGGAATTTACTTTAGATTTCACATCCTATAAAGTTTTCATTATAATGCTATGTTTATGAATATCCAGTGAACTTTACATGCTATAGAGAGAGAGAGAGAGAGAGAGAGAGAGAGAGAGAGAGAGAGAGCACTGTTACAATTAACCATTTTAATTAAAGTATGCATACTGTTGAACAAATTTGACGAAATATTTTTGAAAAAGAAACCTCTAAAAGCAATATGACCATCTCAAATAACAGTCAATATCGTGTAAAAGGGCTATTTTGATTACCACAATACAATCACTTTACAGTTAGTGCTATCATACAAATTCACTTGTAGGTTTTAAATTCTACATATGTCACATTTAATGTCCAACTACAAATATTTCAGCAAAATGTATATTTTAGTCAGAGTTATTGCACTCCTATTTCATTGCGCTCTGTCTGTTTGGCGCGCATGCACGCGGTGGCGCTTGTTCTGAATGAATTCTATGAAGTTTAGCGGAGACTAAAAAAGCAAAAGCTCATGCAGTTCTGACAGCAAAATTAAAACATTTCCATGGCTTTCTAACATTTACAGATGGAGAATATACCTGTGAAATGTAAGTTATGCATTTAGGAAAACAGCACATAGCTCAAAACAGCGCATCTCTGTCAGCGGCACACTGAGTCTTTCTATCAGAGCATCTGACGGCGCGCTGCTTTAAACTGAAACTATAAACTATAGGCTACTATATCTTGCGAGTTTTTATATCCCTTCATATAAAGCTTGTCACATGTTTAGAACACATTGTATAATGCACTTTCTTCGCAGCAGTTCAGCCTTTGTCCTCCCTAGATATTTTTTTCAGATGCGCTCGTATCAAACTAACAGTACTGTATATCGATATTAACGGTATTGCTTCATACCATATCGGTTATTAAAAATATATATATTTTGCAATTCTCGGCCGAACAATTTCGGTTGCTGATCAATCGGTGCATCTCTAATTTTTATATACATTCTTTATAAACAAAATAAGTCTCTGAGGTACTTTTCAGACAGAGGAAATATTGCCTTTCCTTTTTTTTAAATGTCCTATGTCAGGCACTGTTTAAAGTAGAATTTCTTACAACAAGAAAGAGATAATGCATAACACTGCTTCAGAGTTTCTTTTAAACCAGTGTAGCCTACTATGTAAATGTCATTCTTCAAACCTTTTTTTTTTACATGTTTTAACATGCTTGTTCTCGATTTTATCTAAATCAGTTGTGATAAACTGGAGTGTCTTCAACAAAGAACACAAGGAGCAGTCTCGGATGCTTTAGTATATTTGAGAAGCCAAGAGCGGAGTCCTGTTCCATTGCTCCATGATCCAGGTCTGACACTCTTGTGCCCATTGTAGACACTTTTGGTGGTGGACAGGGGTCATCTTGGGCACTCTAAGCATTCTGTGGCTCCACGGCCTCATACGTAAACTGTGATGCACTGTGCGTCCTGATAACTTTCTATAATGGCATCAGGACCTGCGCCAGGCAGCTGTGGGACAGCTTCTTCCCTCAGGCTATCTGATTGCTGAACTGCAACTGATAATGTACAATACAATCAATCAGTGAATGTTTCTGTGCTACTGCCCTACCATCAATCTTATTGTGTAATGTGTATTCTTATATCCGTATATTATACAGCACGTCCTGATATTGCAGTGTTAGATGTGTTCCTAGGTCAACATATTATTTTGGAACAACATTTTAATCAACAAATTTAGTCTTGACCATCTCCCTACACCTAAACCTAACCTTAACCAAGAGCAATCCCTAAACTCAGAGGAAATTATAGATGAATGGCACTGATGTACAAGCACCAAACACTGATTGTAATCCTAAACTTCACAAAAACTTCACAGAAACAACCATGTTTCAGCAAAATTGAATTTTTGGGTGAACTGTTCCTTTCAGTTGAAGAGTCGTTAAGAGGGAATTAATCCAATAACTTTTGACTCGAGTCATTTTGACCAATTATAAAAAAAAAAAAAACCTTTAATAATTCTGCCAAACTGGTATAAACCCAATGACATACAAGCTTTGGAATAGCTTTCACTAGTGGAGAGCAAGATCTTACCTTCTGAATGGGAGGCAGTCTTCTGCTTTCTCTATGAACCACCTCTAAAGTCTCCATCTGCATTGCCACAAGACCTGAAGGAACAGATACAAACCTGATTCAGCACACTTTGTGGACAGGTTAGGGTCACCGGGTCACAGAACAATCCATTTCGGTTTCATTTTCCCACCAAAACCACTTAATATATTGAATTGTCCTTCAGACTGAGGCATTAAATTCCATCTACTTCTAATTTTTCATGCAGTTCTGACCACAATAAGTAATTTTAAAGCAATAAATTCAATTCTCACAATAGAGGACTACTGAAATCAACTAGTATAAATGGTGAGCACTTACAACCTTTGGAAATATACACCTATCATTATACAAATACATACATTTTAACCTAAAATCGTAATGTTACACAAGTTCATGTCTGTGTGCATCAGTCAAAATGTTTCAGTTCTTAGACTAAAAGTATAAAAGCTCCATGTTTTGCACAGTGTTTTACCTGGAATCATACTATGCAGACTCTTGATATGATCCTGCGTCACTCCACTCTCTGTGCACACTTTGTCAATGAAACGAGAGATGAATCTCCCCACAGAGTTGGCAACATCACTGGTCTCAGAGTCTTCAAATCCGCTCTCAGTGTCAAAGCTCTCGGCCACACTCCCTGCGATACTGTTTATTGCACAATACTAATTATATTGCAGACTTAAACACAACACATTCAACAACAGCAATGCTCCTCTCAATATTCTTAAATGAACACACAGCTATTTAAAGAAGCTTTGATGTAACTATGCTACTTTAGCTTACCGACCCATCACAATTCAATGTCTGTTTAGTCTGTTGCACACAATTGGTCTGAAATACCACGGTTAGGAAGCGGACGGCTTTGATATCGCCTGGTCTTAGGGCACATTGTGCTGGTGGAAAAGTGATGTAATTCCCTAACTCTGTTTACAAATAGAGAGAACAGTTCCCGACATTTCAGGCAGAAAATAAACCAAGTCTATAGTAAAACTAGGCAATACGGATTTCCCCAATCAATGCAACTTTTGCAGAAGAACTTTTCATTAACAAGTCTTGTATGAGATTATTACATTTTATTAAGAAAATGTTGTGTCTACTCTTGCAGAACTGTACATCTCTACATTGAGACATCCGAGACAAATCTCAGGTTTTTGCAAAAGCCAAAAGTATAAATCCGTTGTCTGTTTTCAGCTCCAGCTCTCGTACAATGAGCGTGACGTAATTTTCATTATCAGCACATTATCATACGATCACGATCAGTGGAGTAGCTTTTGAATGGATTGTGCACATAATCGTGTGTGAGATTCAGACATGGACACAGAAATTTAATATATTAGGGACTTAAAGCGGGGTTTCCCAAACGGGGGTTTGCTAGTTGATGAAAAGCTAACTATTAATTATATTGAATGTAAAATTAAAATAATATATGGGGCTGCACAATAATCATGATATAGCGGAGTCTGATTGTCAAATCAAATGTTTCATTTTAGTTCAATAACTGTATAGTCTTATTATAATAACTTGTATTATACATTTCTAATTTATATATTACAAAACACTACTTCTAATAAATAAATAATATTAATATTTGTATATGATCCACATCAGAGAACAATGAAAATGCCTATATGTTGTTAAACTACTGAGATCTTAAATTCAAATTTCTTACTTCAAATAAATATTTTATGTCTCAAATAATTAGGGAATCCCTGCCTTAAAGGATTTTTTTCCTATTTTATTGTCTGGAGGGTGAAAATGGTAAGTCCGATCGCTTAGTAATGTAATAGCATACTTCTCAACAAAAGACAGAATTTACATTTACAAAATGTCCTAATACTAGGTGCAAGCAAAACTAAAATGATATGTTTGCCATATCAAACACCCTTAATTAAAAATAAAAAGATGAAAGAAAACATATGACATCTGAGAATAGCACTTCAAACTCTCAGTGTGCAGCTTTTGGTCTTTTCTGAGAGGAAGAGAGAAGGACATGAGGAGGGAAAGATCAACTCTAGAGACATGCATTTGGCCAAACATCACCTGTTTTGACTATGAAGCCTCCCAAAACTCTCACATATTATTATTATTATTACTACAAAGCTCTACATCCAGATCCCTCCATCTTTTTTTTGGTTATGGCTGAGTGCTCCCAACTCATTTCATCGTTCTGCTGAAGCAGAGCAGCACTCGGGCTACCGGAGGGGCTGAGAGAGATGTGAGGTGGTGTATAACTGGATAGGACTCTTGAGGAACTACACCAGGCTGCTTCTATTTACGTTTTTGCTCACTGACTGAATCAACAGTATAGTTTTCTGTAGAAGACACTGAGAAACAATCAAGCTGATTTATACTGGAATGTGTGTTTCGTAACCAAGGTGAAAGGAAAACCGTCAGCCCCTGCTGTGTGTCTTTTCCATTTGAACTGATCTGATGTATGCCAGACGTACTGGAGCAGCACTGACCTGCAAAAGTGTTTAGAGCTGACTCTTACTTTGCAGGACCACAAATGACACTGACATTTTGCTTCTCTGTGACATTTTTATTTCAAAGCAATGAAACTGATTTGAATGATTTCAAATTTTTATGTAATGGTATTGTTTTTGAAATAGGCTGTTTGCATAAGCATTTTTATAGTTTTAAGAACCACCTTTGGTAACATTATCTCTGATTTGAACACTTTGGCTGACTCTTCTGCTCAGATTGGCTCCAAGTTAGTCAAATGAAACTGATTCAACAATTTTCAAATAGTGCCACAAAACGTTCTTCTTCACAAACTCCATTATTAAAGCTGTAATTGATTTCAGTGGTTATCTCCAGACACTGAATAAAGCAGCCACATCTAAACACACGTAATGATTTGACTGTAGTCTAAGTTTTGTTATTGGCAAAAAAAATAAAAAAAACTTAATTTCACTTAATATTATGCACTATAATTTTAAACAATGCACATTCCCACAGCATGATGCTGCCGCCCCCCATACTTCACTATATTTATTATGTTTATGAGTTGGCCATTATTAATGTGATACGATTTCAGATCTCATTTGAGCACAAAATATTCTCCCACATCTCTGCTATAATGAGTTATTATTAATTATTTGACAAAGTGTACATTTCTTTCACCCGGTTCCTTTTGAGTTTATGTTGTTCCCTCCTCATAATCCTGACACATTATACGGGCTGCTGCATCTTTAGTCTGTACTGTATCTCCTTCATACGTGATCACTGACCTCTATGTGGGTTCTCCTCGATCGCACAGAGACTTCTGAGTGACGACCTTTATTAATCAGTGTCTGAGAGGTTTGTTGTAGTGATTTGGACTTTCTGAATTGGACACCGGAACACAAATTTTTCCTTTCTTCCTTTCGCTCTAACTTCAGATTCACAACTTGCACAATGATCCATTAAACTTCGCAGATTTTATGTGGAAGATATTTTAATCATTTGCAGGTAGAGGTCAATCGTAAGGCAAATGAGTGAGCAGGAAGTATACTTAACTTTTAAATGATTATTTGATTTGAAGGTTCTGAGCTAAAATGGCAAATTAAATGTTTTATTTCAAGTTAAGTGGTTGGAAAACTGCATTCAGTAAAGTGAAACAGCAGAGATAACCAGTAACTCAAACAGTAGCAATGCCAATGCATAGGTTCGATTCTCAAGGAAAGCAGAAATGTGTGCCTTGCATGAAATGTAAGTTGCTTTGAATAAAAACATCTGCTAAATGCATGAATGTCAATGTATGGTAAATAACATGTATTCTGCAAGGCATTGTCTCTTACCTGTTCGTGAGGATGCTGTTGCTGCCGCTCTCCCAGTCGGCTGCAGGCGTGGAGCGCAGCAGCTTGTTTTTGCTGGTGTCCAGCGGTACGAGCAGGTAGATCATCAGGCTGGCGTAGTGGATGGCTTGGCTGAACACTGTGCTCTCCTCGTTCTTCACCAGCTCTTGCTGCTTCTCTTTGCTCAGACTGGGCCAAGCACGCAACTGCTCTGCTGCGAAGTCCATAGCAGTTCGTTCTGACTCACTGGATGCTGTGGACAGTGTACTCTGTTCCTGACAAAGAGAGATGGTCAGAGAAACGGTTAAAATATATCCACTTTCTCCTGAAAGTGGGCCAGGGTCAATGCTTGCTAAGTTCTGTGTCAATCTCTATCAAAACCAACCATGTTTTGTCTGACTTGAGCGACAACCAAACTCGTTACTTCAAAATGTACTCAAACAAACAAGGCACACCGGTCTTAGTTTACAAACCTTACACCTATAAGAGTTCTTGTTTTATTATCATTTTAATCACTTATAAAAATAACTACAATCATAAATCAATCATAAACATAACTACAATTTTAAGACAAAATATAAATGTAAAATATATAAAAAAATAGAATTTGGTTCAGAACATCATAAAATACGTGTAGTCGTATAATTGAATTAAATTAATAGCATTTTACATTTTTGAAATAAATCACATTTTAAAAAAGTAGGGATTAGTCAAACAAAAGAAAGTATATTTCAAGACTTCACCTTGATCTTGGCAGTGATGAGTTGTTTTTCCTCAGGGGCGGTGAGGTAAAGAGCTCGGATCTGGTTTTGCACCTCAGAGTAGAAGGTGGCCTCCCAGAACTGCTGATTGGTCCAGATGGGATGGTCTTGTATGCAGGTGTAGGCGAACTGGTCCACGCCAGCTGCCAGTTTCTGTAAGCAAGAAGATGGATCAGAGGGCAACACAATGTGAACTCTGGCAGCCTGCTAAGATAAACACAGTGCCTGCTACTATTTATATCCCAGCTCATGAAACCAACTGGGCTGTACGGCACTTGTAAAGGAGTCCATTAAAAAGCATGGTGAAAACAGGAAAGTAACACACCTCTGCCAATGGTTTTAGGAGCAATCTGTCATTTTTTGCGGTCATAATGTTCTCAACACATACATTAGACCTCACAAACAGAGATTGCAAAGAAAGACTTTGAAAACATGACCCTGGTGTTTTTCTGTGCTTTCCGACGCAAACCGGATCACCTGTGGGCTGCTTACTGACTCTAAAGGACATCTGCTAAAGCTATGAAGGCTGTATTTATTGTATTTGCACATACGGATGTAGAACTTAATGGATCGCACACCATGCGTGACATTTTTCTCACCTTCCATTGGTCTGTACAGCTCACACCTCAGATTAAATTACCATCCAATGTCATCTTTTCAAAACCCCTGAACATACGCTATGACAAACTGTCTTTGCTACTTAGTTTCCTTACAGCTAACCAAACCACAATCACAATTGAAATGGCAGATGGAAAGAGGGAAAGAGAAAATTCAGCAGCAATGGAAAAATGGAGGCAAACATAATAAGCAAGAACAAATTCTGGCTGTGTCCCAATTAGCATACTTTACTAGGCACTAAAATGATGCGCTTCACTGGTGATAAAAAGTACATACATTTGAGTATGTAGAAAGACAATACGCCAGTATTGGGACATATTTAATTCCACAAAAACCTTTGTTGCATACTGTGTGTGTTTGATGCAATTCCTTTTGAATTTTTCCTGCATTAAAAACTGCTGGGGCTGATTTGGCCTCACTTTCTTTGCTATTAATAAACAATGTCGTAAGAGGATAATCAATAATTCCTCTTCCATATTGCAACAGGTTGTAGGTAATGATATATTAACATGAATGCATGGATGTATTCAAAATAGTACACTATCTAAACTTACAGATTTTACATTACATGAAGTGAGGTGTACTAAATGCAAACTTGTTGCATCCCTGTCCAGCATAATCTGTCATTCATGCCACCTCAAATCACAAACGTTCACTTCTTCACTGCAAATCATGGCTATCCTGAACCCTTGAGATAAAGATGATTCAGGAAGATGGCAGCTGTTTTGTTTATGGTGGTCATGTATCAGCTCCAACCGAAACAGAATTTATTTGCATACTATTTACAAAAGACAGCATGCAAACAACTAATCGATAAAATCAACAACTAACTGATAAAATCGATTATTATCGATTATGAAAATCATCGACAACGATTCTCATTATCCATTAGTCGGATCTGCCCACATGCACGTCCAACATCAGCCGGTTGCGTCAAGTTACAGCACTGAATAACGTCTTACTATGGACAAAATGCATCTAACATAGTGGAGGAAACAGAATGAGATGCCGCGGGAGAAGTACGTGATCCAAGCTGTCCACAACATGATAATTCTTTATTTTGAGCTTTAAGTTAATGCATTAGTGTAAAGGCTTGCCCTGTCAGGCGCTGTGACACATGTGTGTGCATCCTCAGAGCAAAAAACGTTCAGTTTACGGTCATATCCTTATATATAAATGTCAAAAGTTCACGCAAACATTTCCATTTTTGCATAAAGGTCTGTACTGACAGCCTGTGTTAAGTTTAAAATACCGAATGAGCACCGGCACGGCGGGCGCGTGCACGAGCTTCAGACAGACGGAAGGGAGACAATTAACACGATATTCAGCGCTGAAATATATCCATCGTGCTGAAATATCCATCGTGCTGAATTGAAAGTTCATTTAAGGTTTAAAAGTCAACATGCAGTGTGAATATTTTATGAGAGTAGGAACTTTAAAGGGATAACAGCATATAAATTTAGCTCCATAAACGCAATTACCCAATTACAGTCAAAAGTACATAAACAATGCAAGCAAGAATGCAAGCTGTAATGAGGCCATTTCTGTTATTATAAATACTAATTAGTTGTTTCTGTTTGTAATTTGCCCAATAAATGACAATAACATTTTTAGATGTAAACTTTTTTTGACAAATTCCTAAAACATTTGTTTTCTCTTTATGACAGGTGGTCTAATAAATTAAACACTGTATGTTTTCATAGCATTCAGTTTGTTTGAAGGACATTGAGCAGAATGTGGAATAGTGTGTTTTTTGTCAATATTTTTTTATTTAATCCGATTAATCGAAAGAATAATCGGCCAACTAATCGATTATCAAAATAATCGTTAGTTGCAGCCCTAAAACTGGGACACAACCTCTGAGAGCGAATGGTTTCAAGATCACCTCAGCAGAGGATCTTGGGAAGCCCCTTCTGCTGTTTCAGTAAATCCAATCCCAATCATGTATAATCCCTCGATATCTGAAGGTTGTTTCACTTTGACATATGTGCATTTTCCCACTCTCTATCACTGGGAAATTACCAGCAAAGACTTTAATGTGAAGGTTTGTTTGGACAGTCGATCTTTCCCTATGTAGTCTGGGATGTCTAATATGCATTTCAACACTAGGAGACCCTATAATACCGACTTGTCCATGTCAAGCAGTGCTGATAAATCCAGATATATATATATAGCTAAAACTAGCCAGGTTGAAGCTTAGAGAGCTTGCAGATATTCTGAGGCTGTCTAGACCCCATTTCCTCAAGGCTGACACACAGACGGAGCTGAGTGAAAAAGTGGCAAGAAATGCAGCAGGAGAAACTGCAAACAGTATTATTTGTCTTCAACACGATTGTGATTGGCAGCAGATGGGGGGGGGGGGGGGGGGTGTTCAGATTTGCCAGTTCTTCAACAGCAGATGTAAGGGGGTCAATTTGACCTCTTCTAACTGTACAGCCTTGACAACAGAGCACATGTCAAGATGTTGCATTCCAGGGGGAATTTATTTGATTAGACTTTATGAAAGTGTTTAATGGCGGGCAGGAGAGTTGGAGTTAAAACTGATGCCCTTGAACGAGTAGAAGATATTTTGATCGGCAATTTTCTAAACAATAGAAGTCTCAACTGTTGGTTATCAGTAGGAGTTTTTGCTTATGTCACACCAAATCACCAAACTTTTTCTAATGGACTTTTTGATTATTTTTCACTGCATATCGCTGCCATTCTGAACCCTGGAGATAAAGATGGTTTAAGATCATGGTAGCTGGTTTGTTTTTGGTCCAAGATGGTCTATCATCAGCTCCAGCTACCTTGACCAAGAAGGTCTACCAGGTTGACCTTGGCCCCTTCTGACAGTGTTTTAGTTGAATTTCCCAACAGGTATAAAAAGCAAATGCTTAATTTGTGTCAGAAAATTTAAAAAAGATATCATTGTGATCCGTGAACAGCACAGGGCAATGATTTACCAACATTATGGAACAAATCCCTGCTTACTTAATACTAAGAGACGTTACATCTGCAGAGCCAGGAAGGAATCAAAACAGTCCCATTTAAATAAATTGTGTCGTAAAATATGCACGTATCTGTGAGCTAAAAGACATCTAGGATTAAACAGCGCATTTACAATTATGATTTATGTCAAACAAGAAGAGCAACAAAGAAAATCAGGACAAAATGTTAAATGGTTGAACAAACAGAGCCGTCTGGCTCATCGGTATGCAGGACATGCTGTAATCATGTCCCACAATGCAAAGTAAACAGGAGAAGGTCAAGTTACGGTCAGCGAGAGCCATGATAGGGGAATTGACAATAAATTAATGTAACGCCTCCATGACAACAAACACCCCAAATCCATTTCTGCGGAAACACTTGCCTGCTGCAGACAGTGCCAAAGACATTCGTCGTACATTCAAACCACAGTTGTATGCACAAATGACATTCATTTATTATTTTAAGACAGATACCCGATACTTTACATAACAAATACAGACATGACATTATTTACTGACAAACACAATGAAAAATCTCTCCCTTTCCCATAATACAGTCACGTGGATCTATGCAGCATGTGACAGTCTACAGTGCGAAGTGGTACGATGGTCAAAACTGGATCATTTATATTATCATAAGTCATATTAAGGCCTATATTTCAATTGTATACAAAATTAATTTAGATAACAAGGCTTTAAGATGAGATACTACAGGCTAAAACACTTGTTTCATGCATCTGCCAGTTTTGAGATTTTAGGTTTTTTGGCTTTCCATAAAAAAAATGTTTCAGGCTAGTGGAAAGAAAACATCCAAAACACACTGTTCTGTGTTTCTTTTATATGAATTTTTAGATTTGTGTCTGTAGATTTCAATTACACTGCATATCTTTAAAGGCCATTTTCTCAAAAATAGATTTTTCTTGACTTCAGCAGCACTTAAACACACAACAAACTTTACATACTTTGCATGATTCTATTTATTTATTTGTACAACATTTCATTCCTTAAAAATTTTGAAAATGTGTTTGTTTATATTTTTCTGGTTGTTGACAGTATTTTCTGATTTATGTAGTGATATAAAGACATATCCAAGATCCTCTCTGTAAACACTTTCGACAGTAATATGTCAACAAAATACATATTTTTTTTACGGCTACATTCAATGTTCAGATTTTGTTCTTTGTCTGCAAATTAGTGCATATTTAAATAGATAGCTCCTCATTTGCAGAAAACTTGTACTCCTACAGATCTCATAGATTATAACTAAGTGAATTTAACTCATTTTACAGCATATTTAAATCATATTATTTCACTTTTTAACAAATTAAATTAGTTTTCACCATTAACAGTCTTATGCTGACATATGCGTAATTTTATTTCACGGTATATCACAATATAGTTAATTTTGTTTAAATAAGGCTTTTATGATATCAACATTTCTGATACCATAGAAATTGTATAATTCTTGTCAAGTAAACAGCAGCGATTAAATGACAATTAATAGGACAAAAAACACAGAAGAACAAATAAATATGAAATGCTAAATCCACTGTATAAAATATTTAACCTATACGTTTTTGTGACCACACAGCACAGCAATATGAGTGTGAGAAGAGCTATTTTAAACACTCATATCAACATCTCAAGACAGACTACACCAGTACAGGATGCTGTACGCTCATAAACATGCACACACAGAACAAAATAAGCTTCTGAAAGATCTACATCCTTCCCAGTCGTCACAGCAGACATAACTTCACAGTGCAGCAACAATGACACCTGAAGATCTCGGTCGAGACTGAGCGGGGGTAATGTCTTGAGATTGAATATTCACTCAAATACAAACAGACCTCTCACCGAAAGAGAGTATGTTGAGTGTGTTCCCATGTCTGATGGCATGCAGACCTTGACTACAGAACAGCATAGCCCTCTGGGAAAGATGACAATGTGCTGGAGGAATGCCACAATGAGCCAGCTAATCAAGTGAAAGTGCAAAGAGCAACTCTCATATTCTCACAAATACAAGAACATGCATACATAATAACATACATACAAAACACAAATACAAGAACATGCATAGATAATAACAAAACGGCTGAAAAATCCATCCACTCAATCCATAACATTTTATATAATACTAAATTCCAGTTTGTTTTCCCCAAATTCTGCATTTTATGTTTTAATTAGTGCTGTGAAAGATTATTTGCGATTAATCACATCCAAAATTAAAGTTTTTGTTTACATAATATATGTATGTACTGAGTATATTTATTATGTACAGTATATATAAATACACACAGATACAGTATATATTTTGAAAATATTTAAATGCATATACATTTATATTTTATATTATATATACATATATTTAATATGTAAACATAACATTTTTCTTAAATATATATACATGCATCTGTTGTATTTATAAATACAGAAATATACACAGTACACACACATATATTATGTAAACAAAAGCTTTTATTTTGGATGCGATTAATCGAGATTAATCAGCACTAGTTTTAATTAAATTGTAATAATTAAAAAGTCTGTCTAATCAGTTAAATTCATACAACTTTAACAATTGTATTAAAATGCCTACAATAACAGGGCCATATGCAATGATTACATTTGTTCAAAAATTCTGTTGTCTCACATTTTTTTCTGAATTTATGATTCAATATAATATAATAATAATAATAATTCTCAGGCTAACTGAGACTTGTCATAGCACTTGCATATCGCTGCTCTTTTGTTGATTTTGATTGCTTTAATTGTCCTCATTTGTAAGTTGCTTTGGATTTCTTTCACAATTTTTTAACAAATTAAACCAAACTTTTATTTTGAAAGGTTGTCATAAAAGCCAAACCCTTTACATGTCTATGTGTATATACAGTAATATAATAGTTTTTATCAAATGAAGTGGTAAAAATTCTGCTGAAATGACTCTTAGGCCACGTGTCCACCAAAGGCTTTCAATAGTTTTTATTGGGAGCGCTGCATTTCTTTAAACGGCAGGAGCGGGACAAGGCACTGAACAGTTATTTCATGCTGAGTGCTACACGCTCAGGGTGTTTTTTTCCTGGCGAGAGTTAAAGAATGTTCAACATTGGGGTAAAACCCAGCACTCATCACTGTCACTTTTCAACCAGCCATCCAAACACAGTGAAGGAGGGGCGGGACAAATACCACACCAACCAACTGCTACATCCTCCTTGAACAACAGCAACAGACGACAACAACAAGCACAACAACGGAACACACTTATTTAAAACAAGGGCCAGAGCAAGTATTTTACATTGCATTTTCAGCAGAGCACCGGGCATTTTCAGTTGGCTAAACGCACTTTAGTGGACACATGGCCTTGGGGCAGCTCTGGAGATGAAGTTTGTTTTCATGTCCTCATATAGTGACATGGCAGATGCTGAAAACACAGTAAGCAATACATGTGCTTGAGTAAGTGTGTAGCAGACAACTGCCACTCATTGACACAGAGATTTGCAGTACAAGCAGACTTCATATTTTGATAGAAGATGTTGCTTTTTGCTTTTTAATATTTCACAGACCACATCGATTTAATTAAGTTAACAGCTCAACTTTTGATTTGTTTATCCAAAATTCACCAAATTCCATGACTAATCTATTTTTATGACTGGATTTATTGTATGCAAATGCAGTGTCAGGTGTTGAGCAACAGGACGTTTTGACAGTTTAATTAATTGGACTAGTGTGGCACTTTACAGGGGCCCGACCCACATTAAAATCTCACTGACCTAAAATCCTGCCCCAAATTGATGTTATTAAACATCAAATATGTTTGGAAAGGCTGTGATTGTGTCACGTTGCAAACAAATTATTTTATGCTCAAAACCTGTTTATACACCGAGAAAATGAGCCTAAAATGCAATAACAAAAGCCAGACTCTGACCTAATTTTTTCCATATCTAATATCCCCTGCTATAACACTTGTAAACAGTCTTTATAAGCCATCTTTAACTGTTCAATTAGTAGAAAGGCTTTATTTGAGTGATGATCTGTGAATGGCAGCCCAGTATGTCAATGACCTTGCTTACTAAAATCAATTAACTGCCCTAAGGCTCAGCCTTTCCCAGAAGAAAGAGAATAAATCAGAGCTCAAAGACTAAATGAGATGCATACCGATCACTTGCGAGAAACCTTTTGACCTGCTACGGCAAACCCGACCGTGTGTGAGAGCGCGTGATTTTTCACAAGGAAAGCAATGACGTATCAAGTTGTTTTTCATCCTACAAATCTCCATTTGAGGTGACTTTGAGGTATCCATGGCATAAAATCATTCTCAAGCCAAGAAACAATGAGCTAGGATTTAATCAGGTTACATAAAAGCCCTCATTTACAATGCTGAAAAAGGTTTAGGTTGTAAATCAAGGCAAAGAGGTAGTTGTAAACGGAGCGGATCTTTGTGGGAATTGCTTTGTTGACTTTGTGGTCGAGTCTTTGAATCCCTTTGGTCCAAAAGTAAAAAAAAAAAAGTGGTGGCAAGCATTGCAGTTACTCATACTCAGGGTTAGGGATTCAAACAAACCCTTATCCCAGAAGCATAACTCGTTGATCATTCATATTCAGCAATTTGTGCTATGAATGATACCTTGAATCATACAGCTTGTTCTGCTATTATTGAGAGATCACACTTGCGCTTCAAGAATGCAAAAGCAACTTTGAGCCCTAGTGTGTCTGCGGTAAAGTCCATACTTCAGTTGGGTCATCCTTGAGTAGAGGAAGCCTTTATCTCCTGCCAAGCCTGCACTGAGAACCTCAATAACATGCAGTGTGGTTTAGTACAAGGCTACTGGCAGTGAAGGGGGGGGGGGGGGGGGGCATGTGGATCTCAGACTCACGGAAAAATGCATGAGGGTTTAATTGTTGTGCGACACAGGGATCATCTAAGGATAGCCAGAGCACAGATTAGAGTCACTGCACAGCTTTTTAGTGCAGAATTAATTAGAATTAATTTCAGGTCATACGTGAAATATATTTGTTGCATTGACCTCAATAATTTATCCTTTGGTTTGCGTGATATCAGTTGCATGAATCCTTCTGGAGCGCAGCAAAACAAACAAGGTTTTGTTTATCTCTTTCGTTGAACGTGCCGTTTATCTCTGTCATGAGGGCTTCACAAATCTAACTCTCAGCTCTTTTTAGTGTAATGCTTTAATCAGGATTGGCTCTTACATAAAAATGGCAAATGTGAAACAGGAAAACTGAAAAACAGGAAATTCAAGGTTTGAAGAAATAGCTTTCAGATGTCTTAATGAAAGACTTTAATTGTTTGCCTCAATGCATGAAATCTTCAGCTCTCCATAACGGTCTGTGGCAGGTGCATCTCATCAATTAAAATGAACAATGACTGTGGAAACATTTCGGATTACGTATCTCTAGCTAATTAGTGGTGCTCAGTTGCATGTGAACAAACTGCTAGCCCCGAGTATTAAACTGAACATGTAACTATCCAGCACTGTTACACAACATTTTGTTCTTTCACAGTTCACAGCAAAAGTGCATCTGAGATCATTTGGACTCGTTTGGGTGTGCATTATTTTTCTAATAATTCAAATGCCTGTCATAAATTATTCCTTATATATGAGCTGTGTGTTGAACATTTTTGTTCTTTTACTTGCTTGCAGATAGTAAATAGTAATAGTAGTAAATAAATAAATACATTTTAAAAAGAAAGAAATTAAGACAGATATAAATACACCGCACTTGTGATTTAAAATATTGGAGTGTGATTTAAAATATTGGAGTATGTTTTTAAAAGAAAATACTAATCCGGTCTTTTTACTGCTGCTGCTTTGCAATGATTTGTGAAAATGTCCAGCAATGTCTCAAGTGGAAACAGTTTCAAGTAAATACTACAACTATTTGTTTTATAGTACTACAACTATCAGTTGTACTGTAAAATAAGTGTATTATTATATTAATCTATCTATTTTTTTGGAGTGAAATATTACAATAGTGTACAATTTTGCTTAATATTTATTAGTAAAACAACAACAATAATAATTATTATTATTGTTATGATGATGATGATTATTATTATTAATATTATTGATATATAATCACAACATCTGGCCAAACTGTACATCCCTACAAATAAGAAAAGCAAACTTGGAACTTTAAAAAATGCAACATTTTAAATTGAAACCACAATATCTGAAAAAAATAAAAAAATTAATGCGATTAGATTTTTCACCCAAATCATGTAGCCCTATCCAATATGCAACCATATACCGTAATGCCCTAGCAAGTGCTTGCAACTCCAGTGCAACTATCTGCAATGTCCTGACATCAAGATCTGAAGCTCTTTCTAACCTCTTCAAGGAATGAAATTCAAATACAGTCTTTCTAGCACTTTCTGATTAACTGCAAACCTGTTATTTTTGCAGTGCTAGTTTCGTGCAGGTCATTCCAACCCCAAAGGAATTTAAACCCATCCAGGAATGGGCGCTGTGCGCATACGCTAACGTACGCGTAAAAAAAGAAGTATACTTAGGCCTTTAGATACCTAACTGTAACACTATCCATTGTACATTTTCATTGTCAACGTAAGATTCTGGGTTACGTTGACAATGAAAATGTACAATGGATAGTGTTACAGTTAGGTATCTAAAGGCCTAAGTATACTTCTTTTTTTACGCGTACGTTAGCGTATGCGCACAGTCGTACGTGCAGCCTTGCAAAGTATACTTAATTTGACTCGTACGCGTACACAGACGTTCAACACATGCGCTTTGTGTCAAATTGCAATACCTCTCCTGGCCTAGTGGGGCCCGTAGGGAGCAGTTTTGAAGATTACAGTGTGACGAAGGACACGGAAGAAAAATTCATAGAAGTCTGGTAAGCACAGCGGAAAGGCTAGCCGTGATCAAGTATTGCTGCAAGCTACCGTTTGGGAAGCCGGACAGTGTCTAAGCTTAATCTGGAGGTGTGTGAAGCCATATGTTTATGCAGTTTTTCTTCGGCTACCTTGTGAATCGATTCCCCCATGGTAGCGTTTCCACCTTGCGGATAAACTAATTACTGCAAGAGAGTTTAATGCTCATGTGTGACCTACGCGTACAAAGTATGCACGGTTACAAAAATCCGGGGGTGCGCGTACAGTACGGGCGTACTATTCTGATGACAAAATTTGTGTCACGCGTATGCTGTCCCTCGCGTACGCATACAAAGTGAAGTTTACTTTGGCCTTAAGGCTTAGACAAGTGCTTTTGTCCCACAAACGAACACGAGGGTCACCACCAAGGGCCGTTACTTTTCACACATACCCTTGGGAAATATCGTCAGGAAACATGGGATTAACTTTCACAGTTATGCTGATGATACTCAGCTCTATATTTCTTCACGGCCCGGTGAAACACACCAAATTGAGAAACTTATGGAATGCATAGTCGATATAAAAAACTGGATGACGAATAATTTCCTACTACTAAATTCTGAAAAAACAGAGGTCTTAATTATCGGACCTAAAAACCACACAAGTAATAACCTAGAACACTGTCTAACAGTTGATGGCTGTTCTCTCGATTCTTCATCATCAGTCAGGAACCTAGGTGTGCTATTTGATAGCGATCTCTCCTTTGACAGCCACGTTTCTAGCATTTGTAAAACTGCATTTTTTCATCTTAAAAATATATCTAAACTGAGACCTATGCTCTCAATGCCAAATGCAGAAATGTTAATTCATGCGTTTATGACCTCAAGGTTAGATTACTGTAATGCTTTATTAGGTGGTTGTTCTGCACGCTTAATAAACAAACTACAGATGGTCCAAAATGCAGCAGCTAGAGTTCTTACTAGAACCAGGAAGTATGACCACATTAGTCCGGTTATGTCAACACTGCACTGGCTCCCTATTAAACATCGTATAGATTTTAAAATATTGTTAATTACTTATAAAGCTCTGAATGGCTAAGCTCCTCAGTACTTGAGCGAACTTTTATCGCATTATACTCCTCCACATCCGCTACGATCTCAAAACTCTGGCCATTTGATAATACCTAGAATATCAAAATCAACTGCGGGCGGCAGATCCTTTTTCTATTTAGCGCCCAAACTCTGGAACAATCTACCTAACACAGTTCGGGAGGCAGACACACTCTGTCAGTTTAAATCTAGATTAAAGACCCATCTCTTTAACCTGTCGTACATTTAACACACTAATGCGCTTCTAATATTCAAATCCGTCAAAGGATTGTTAGGCTGCATTAATTAGGTCAACCGGAACCGGAAACACTTCCCATAAAACACGATGTAATTGTTACATCGGAAGAAGAATGACATCTACGCTAATGCCACCCGATCCGGTCCTTATCCAGCCCAGATGATCACTGCAGTCAACAGATCCAGTCCGTATCCAGCCCAGATGATCACTGCCGTCAACAGATCCAGTCTGTATCCAGATCAGATGATCACTGCCGTCAACAGATCCAGTCTGTATCCAGATCAGATGATCACTGCAGTCAACAGATCCAGTCTGTATCCAGATCAGATGATCACTGCAGTCAACAGATCCAGTCCGTATCCAGATCAGATGATCACTGCAGTCAACAGATCCAGTCCGTATCCTGATCAGATGATCACTGCAGTCAACAGATCCAGTCCGTATCCAGATCAGATGATCACTGCAGTCAACAGATCCAGTCCGTATCCTGATCAGATGATCACTGCAGTCAACAGATCCAGTCCGTATCCAGATCAGATGATCACTGCAGTCAACAGATCCAGTCCGTATCCAGATTAGATGATCACTGCAGTCAACAGATCCAGTCCGTATCCTGATCAGATGATCACTGCAGTCAACAGATCCAGTCCGTATCCTGATCAGATGATCACTGCAGTCAACAGATCCAGTCCGTATCCAGATCAGATGATCACTGCAGTCAACAGATCCAGTCCGTATCCAGATCAGATGATCACTGCAGTCAACAGATCCAGTCCGTATCCAGATCAGATGATCACTGCAGTCAACAGATCCAGTACGTATACAGATCAGATGATCACTGCAGTCACCAGATCCAGTCCGTATCCAGATCAGATGATCACTGCAGTCAACAGATCCAGTCCGTATCCAGATCAGATGATCACTGCAGTCAACAGATCCAGTCCGTATCCAGCCCAGATGATCACTGCAGTCAACAGATCCAGTCCGTATCCTGATCAGATGATCACTGCAGTCAGGAGATCCAGTCCGTATCCAGATCAGATGATCACTGCAGTCAACAGATCCAGTCCGTATCCAGCCCAGATGATCACTGCAGTCACCAGATCCAGTCCGTATCCAGATCAGATGATCACTGCAGTCAACAGATCCAGTCCGTATGCAGATCAGATGATCACTGCAGTCACCAGATCCAGTCCGTATCCAGATCAGATGGTGGATCATCACCTTGAGACAACCTCTACAGCTCTGAATGTAAGTGGAGAACAGGGCACCTAGATGAGCCCCAGAGACAGATCTCCAGTGAGGACCTCGTCACCTAGACAGCCATCGGGAAAAGACCACTGGAGCCAATGGAGCCCTTACAATCTGACTTTGCTGCAGTTGGGACAAACTACTGGTTCTTCTGTCCAGAGGGGAACTGGCCCCCCGACTGAGCCTGGTTTCTCCCAAGGTTTTTTTCTCTGTTCTGTCACCGCTGGAGTTTTGGTTCCTTGCCACTGTCGCCTCTGGCTTGCTTAGCTGGGGACACTTCATTTCCAGCGATATCGTTGACTTGATTGCACAGATACCATTTAAACTGTACTGAGCTGGACGATGACATCACTGAATTCAATAATGAAGTCCCTTTAACTAAAAAATGTTCCTATTTTGATATTGTGCAGTTGCTTTGATACAATTTGTATTGTTAAAACGCTATATAAATAAAGGTGACTTGACTTGACCAACGTGATATTTGATTACATCACAATGTCTTCTGTGCATAGTGTGAATCACAACAGACGGATCGCAGAGCAGCCCACAATTAAAAAGCAACACAGTCAGTTGTGTCTGTCTCTATGACGACTATAATGTGGGTACGTGATGGATTGGTGTTGAAAGCCAGACACTCTCCAAATACTGCAACCCATACTTCCCCCTTTTCCCACTGTACCACAGTGAAACCGAACTGGGCTAGAGTGACTGTCACGCTTCTTAGTGGTTTTCATCAGTGATGGACTGAACGGAGCCTAAATGTACTCACAACCGTAGTTATTTTTCCCTTAACTTAGGAGTAAAAGTTTGAAATATCTGAGCAGTGATATACTGTTAGTAAACATCTTGATGCTGCAATTTCTGATTGAATATGTTCAATTATGAATCTACAGTGGAATATTACAATAGCAATATTTCAGATTTTGTTTATTTTTATTTTATTTTATTTTAATCGTTATTATTGTTATTAGTTGTACTATTATTATTGTCATATTGATATATAATCAAAACTATTTTGGCCAAAATATGCAGCCTAGAAACAAGCATAGCACACAAGAGTGGTGTTTATATGAACATGTAAATATGTGCTGTGTTTTCCTCTCAATATCAAAATAAATGTAAAAATGGCTGTGGTGAGAAAACAGCAGTTTAGAAAGCATCCGATCATAACGATGTGGATATGGATTTTGTTATGCAGTTATGCAATTCTGCACTCTAGTCAAGTCATGTTCATTTACTGTCTATAGCATTTTATAGAGAGATTGCTATAAAGCTTTACAAAATAAACATGAAAAACCGTGTCAGCATCACTTTCAATTAGAATTATAACTTCAATCCCTGCTATAAAGCAGCTCTGCAGCATGCTACTGTTTTCACTCATGAACGTCTGATCTCGACGGACTGAACAGAAGAAACGAACCAGAGAATATATTGCATAATAGCCATGGATCAATGGTAGTTTGAAGGTGTTTTGGAAAGTTTGCACTGACAAGCTTTTTCAAACTCTCATAATGAACTCCAAACGAACTTCGTTTTGGCTGGATTACACAGTTCGTTCTTGAAGTATATCGGGGCCTTAAGAGTTAAACTGAGCAGATGGAGACAGGTGGAAGTTGTTCCCTTCTTCCAGCTTTAATGAACATTAGTGCCAGTGTTGATGTGCTGTGATTAAGATCCAGTAACTAGAGCTGCCAGTATGCCTGACCTCAACTCTTACTTACCCGGTAGAAGGCCGTTGTCAGGGGCAGCAATGCAGCGGCTACAGTGTATTCCTCTGAGCTGGAGCAGTCCTGTGGGTAAACAGAGACAGGGAGATGTTAGACGATATCACTGAAGTATATAAACTGATGATAAAAAGAGCTTTGGCCAACTGTGCACAAAACATGACATCACTTGCTATTCTCCAATGTTATATAAGTGTCATTAACAAGGCATGACAATGTGTCATAGTATTGGTTGCATGTCCAGGCATCGTATTTTTGTTTTAATGAATATGGATAAACATATTATTTAAGGAAAAACAAAGAAGCCATGCTAATTTTTGGCTCGGCTTCCAAGCACTTTATTTTGGGGTTGGCTTCCATTCAGTTGGTTTCCAATGCCTTGGTGCGGTTTTCATGCATGTGCTTTTAATATTTTATATAATCAAGCAAATTGGAAAAGCCAGTTTTTATGCAGTTCGAATTATCAATTTAGAAGAAATGTCATATTTTAAATTCTTATCCGACATGACACTGTCATATCGAAACTGGACAAAGCTATTAAATCAAAACGTGTTGCATAAAAAGATAAA
Organism: Oxygymnocypris stewartii; assembly: GCA_003573665.1. Lineage (NCBI taxonomy): Eukaryota > Metazoa > Chordata > Actinopteri > Cypriniformes > Cyprinidae > Oxygymnocypris > Oxygymnocypris stewartii. The sequence goes on along the minus strand of QVTF01026066.1, from coordinate 125,574 downwards.
CGGGTGTTGGAGGGACATTATATTTTAATAGGATCAAATCCAGATGACTCAGCTTTTTAATGAAAAAATAGCTCTTGGTTTTATAGCTTTATGAAAAGTTACACAGATTTGTAGTGTATGATGTGGCATCTTTATCTAAAATAAAAGCACATGTATTTTTCAACGATTTGTCACTTTACGTTCTATATTGTCTTATATAAGCTGCTGGAGGCAACACCAGGATTGTATCTCTATACAAAACCCAGTCACCATCTCTGTTCTCCATCCTGGCATAAACTTCTGAAAGTAAAGACACAGGCAAATCTAAAACATCAGTTCCTGCACAGATCTAGCGTGCCTGACCCCCCCATGGATGGTGATCTTTCTTTCAGGTCTTTCTCAGGTTTGGAATGAATTGTGTCGTTTGCCAGAGGAGCTTCTGTACACAATTAAATCACTGGAAATTAACCCGGAGCCAAGTCTGTAATCCTTTACCATCAAATTATCCCAATTATTCTGCGGAGAGACCTTATCCTGCTCTGACTAGATTGTCCTGAAGAAAATGTAAGTGATGTTTGATTATTGGTTGTTTACAGGTCCAAGATGTTCTGGTTTCCCAGATATGTCCCAGGATCACCCAGCTCTAAGGAATGTCTACCATGAATGAAATTCTTGAAAATAAAACCTCTTTAAATGTTATATAAGTTATATAATGTTATATAAGTTATATAATGTTATCTTGAAGACGTTTGGCATAATCTTTCATTATAATTTGTAAGAAAACAGCTTTACTGCTTTCATTAAAAACTTTTTTTTGCCAAAACATAATGTTGTGTAACAGGCACAACAGAAAAACAGGAAATATTAATCACAGAGAAGTCACTATATCTCTTAAAATATCAGATAATATGTTACATCACATCATTTGCTCACCAATGGATCCTCTGCAGTAAATGGGTGCCGTCAGAATGAGAGTCTGAAGAAACATCACAATAATCCACAAGTAATCCACATGACTCCAGTCCATCAATTATTATTTGGACTCTCGTTCTGACGGCACCCATTCACTGCAGTGGATCCATTGGTGAGCAAATCTGTTCCAATGAAGAAACAGACATCTTAGACAGAGGTCGACCAATTGTACAGATACTGATAATTAGGTTGGCCCACACTGGCCGATACCGATTAATACACTGATACTGGATACTGAATGAAAACTAAAATAATGCATTACCATAAAAAAACACCATGCTGAACCATACTTTGCGAATGAGCAAAAATATTAATATTAATTATTATATTGATCATTAAAACTTAGTTCATAATTTATTAACTAATATTAACAAGAAGAAATGTAAAAATGTATTTGTAATAGTAAATGTTGAAATTAACACATTAGGGTACAATGGGGTAAAAGGCGCCTTTGATATTATTTTAATCTAAACCACTAGATGGCACAAAAACTTGTCCTGGCACTTTCATAAACATTCGCTTTTCAAGATGCTTGTGCAGATTTGACGCGGATATTGCACGCAGCAGCGCAAAGTTGATTCTGTGCTTTCTTGATCTTATTTTTTTGTTTTTTAAAATGTTGTATATTTACGTAGCAAATGAGAATCTGAAATGAATATGTAAAAGTATGGTATTTGGGATAAAAAGCGCCCCTGCTGTTGGGGATAAAGGTGCACAGTAATTAACATGATAATTAATAGATGGTTGATTTTTCTACTTGTTGACATCGTTATTCAGAAGCTAAATATCATATATTATGTTGGGTGTCCATATTAAAGATAATCACCATGTTTAGAATGAAACCATAATATTTAAAAACATGATATTAATCATATCATATAATAAAATATAACTTGTTGTAACTACTGTAAATATATTTTCAATTATTATTGGATCTGCTTCAATACTTTCAGAATCTTTACTTATTAAATTTTTTTTATTTCTGAATTTGAAAATATATTTGTATTAACATATTTAATTTACAGTTTATTTATTGAACAGAAATGTATTTTTTTTTTTAATAAGCTGAAAATAGTACTAACTTTGCTAAAGTGATTGTTTTGAACAAGTATTAACGTAGACATTATTTTAGCGGAAGTATTTGTATCAGTACCGTGTGCCCCGTGTGTGCGGTAAACGTCATACATTTATACAATTCTTAAACAAAATAAACAACTTGAATGATTTATTTTCATATTTTTGTTCTGCAATTACACATTTCAGGCACAGTGAATAGCACATTTTTTCTTAAGGTGGGCCTTTAGCCCCGTAGTACCCTAATCTTAATGTTACAAATGATTAAGTGTTACCATTTGTGACCCTGGACCACAAAGCCTGTTATAACTCGCACGGGTATATTTGTAGCAATCGCCAGCACTGTATGGGTCAAAATGATACATTTTTATTTTATGCCAAAATAATTATTGGGATATTAAGTAAAGATGCTCCATGAAGATATTTTGTACATTTCCTACCATAAATATATGAAAACACAATTTTTTGATTAGTAATATGCATTGCTAATGACTTCATTTGGAGATTTTGACTGATTTTCTCAATATTCAGAATTTTTTTTGCACCCTCAGATTTTCAAATAATTGCATCTCAGCCGAATATTGTCCAATTTATCCTAACCAGCCATACATCAAAGGAAAGCTTATTTATTAAGCCTCATTTATTGTTGTTGTTTTTTTACCCTTATGACTGGTTTTGTGGTCCAGGGTCCTGCTAAAAGATGGCCATATTTAAAAATCTACACAAAGGCCATAGGATTGAAATGACATATATATGGATATTGCATGTATACTTTCACACTTTATTTGCTTTTATTTTACCATTCTTGATGATTATCTCATCAAAACAGCACAATATGGCAGTCACACACTAAAAGTGCAGTGCTGCGTCTACAACAGGCTTTACACACACTGGATGCATCACGTTCAACTCGAGCGGCGGTCTAAAACAGTTGATTTAATCACCAAACTGGAAAAAGTTTACAAAAATTAACAAAGTAGCATATGTGTAAAAATATGGGTTTTGGGTTCGGTGTAAAAAAACAACAACAAATAACTAAATAGCAAGCAGAGATTTAAACTTTCTATTTAAACTTGTCATTAAAAGTTTTTCAAGACCACATGAAACCAATTTTAATTCTGGAGACTCTTACTATATATGTCAATGACCCATATGACATATCCCCAAGGAGTACAAGTACTGTATGTACAGTAATCACACACATACACTTAAATGCCAGTAATGAGACATGTCACTCATGATGTGAATCATTACCAAGAGGTCAAGACTGGTCAGTAGAGTGCTGTTTGTCAGCTGCAGGACAGCACATCCAGGAAGAAGGGACTGTGACTCATCACAAACTATACGTGCTGCTGCACAAGTGTGAGCGGTCTGAATGGGGTCTCTGGAAGTGCACGTGGAATGAGACACGTCGTTCCCTATAGTTCAGTCTGCTACGGGATCTGCAGTCACATGATCTGACTCATTTGCATCCTGTTTCACTCAACTAGCTGAACTCACACACTGCTCACTGTGAGGCAGGAAGGGGAAGACGTCTACTTCCTCTAAACAAAAAATCTTTATTTTCAATGCTTTCTAGGAATGCTTCACGACAAAATAGCTTTTTCTCAAAAACAGAAGTTGTGATCAATTTAAATGTATAAAAGACATGCTACTTCTATTCCTCATGGTTTCAAACTTGAGCTACGTACAGGGATGATGCACTACTGGTCAAAAGTTAGGAAGCAAGTAGTAATACAGTTTTTTTTAGGTTTTTGAAATATGACATATGCTCAAAAAGGCTGCATTTAAAATAGAGTAAAAATGTATTATTATTATATATAGTGAAATATATACATTTAAAGGAACTGTTTTCTATTTTAATCCATTGTAAAGTGTTATTCCTGTGATGGCAAAGCTGAATTACTGCAGTCTTCAGTGTCACATGATCCTTCAGAAATATAATATGTTGATTTGCTGCTCAAGAAACATTTCTTGTGATTATCAATGTAGAAAACAGTTTTTGCTGCTTAATAATTCTTGTGGAAACCATGATACACTACCACTCAAAAATCATGGGGTACATAAGATTAAAAAATAGAGAAAGATTAATACGTGTAATTAGAAAGTACAAAACAAATCCAGGGTTCAACTAAAATATATATATATATATTAAAATATTAGCAAAAACTGTTCTCAACAATAATTAATAATTGAGCACCAACAATAATTCTGCATCAAATCAGCATTTTATAATAATTTCTGAAGGATCATGTGTCACTGGAGACTGCAGTAATGATCCTGAAAATACAGCTTTATCATGACAAGAATAAATTACATTTAAAAATAAAACACATTAAAATAGAAAGATTGTTTTAAATTGTAATAATATTTAGCAACATTACTGTATTTTTGATTAAATAACTGCAATCTTGATGAGCATAAGAGACGTTTTTCGAAAACATTAAACAATCATAATAATTAACGTACATCATATGTTGCTTGTTTTCTTTTCCAAGCAATTCAATTTACAATTTATGCTTCCAAGTGATCAAACAAATCCCACACACTGATGCTGAACGAGAGACCAGAGACCATACACTTCAGCCAGAACACCCAAACAGCACCCTAGCAACCACCCAGAAAATCTTAGCAACTGCACAGCAACCATCAACAACCTAAAAGTGTGATTGCTTTTTTATGGGCAAGCAAGCATTACACATTTTCTGCAAATAATTTAAAAAATTTAAATTATTAATTTAGTTTTATTGCAAAACCGTATCCTATCTTAGTTGTTGGTGAAGTCCGTGAGGCTGAGCCCAACAGAAATCCTCCTCCTGTTTACCTCGCCTCATGGGAAGGCATCCTGGGGAAGCTGCACTTGTTCAACATGGGAATGATGCACTTCACGACTTCCCAGCACATTTATTTTTGTAGCTTTCACAGAGTATTGCGTAAGTTCATCTGACCTCAAAGTCAGATATCATCCACTGAATGCTCTTTTTCCAAGAAAAAGAATCGAGCACAATGGATCTCCTGCTCTAGAGTTCACAAGCTGCGGTGGCAAAACAACCGCAGACAAATGAGGAAAAGAAATGAAATCAGCAGGTGGTTCACCGAGACCTAGACTAAAAGATGGTGCGAGACCCCAGCGTGCCTTGCAAATGAGTATCTGTCAGTCCCAGAGCTCATCTGAATGTGCAGGTAACAAGTTTACTTTAAAGGGATATTTCACCCTGAAATGAAAACTGACATTGTGTATTCATCTTCATGTTATTTCCCGTCATTTTATTTTTTAGTAATCCTGTAAGAAATAAAGCGGTTTTGTATCATGCTGTCAATTCACGTGCAGCATCAGGGCTGTCACGATTACAAATGTCAGCTGACGATTTTTCATTCAATTAACTCTTTAGTTCATGTCACCTAGTATAATACTAATACACATAGACCTACGTTATTCATATTTAGCTTAGAAACATACAGTAAAATAGGGCTATGTCATTTCCTGAAAAGATTGTGAACTTATTTTAAATATTATGATTATTCAAATATTTATAATTATTTAAAAAGTTTTTCTCTTTGATAAATTTTACTAGCTAATATAATATTATATATTTTTTTTTATATTGTGAAGTCCATAATACATACCTCATGACATAGTTTTGAATATAAACCTTGATGGGGGTCGGGTGGTCTGGGTACCAAAAAAACTAATGATATAAGAAGTCTATATAATTGATACATTTATGCACCAAAGAACATGAAAAAAGGGAAAACATAACATTTCAGAATTCGTAGTATGGTATGTGTACAGTGCAACAGAAAGGTGCTTGTTTATTACAGAGGGACATTTTAACGCTCCGTTCAGTCTTTATTCGACAGTATTAATGTAAATGATGAATACAGAGCATCTTCAGCAAACGGCTGCTGTTCTGTACCGTTTCTGAAGTCTGCAGAATGGATGTGCAGAGCTCTGATCTGCTTCCCTTCACCCCAGAACAGCATAAAACAAATGCATGTGTGACTGACAGGCTGAGTAAGTGTTTGCAAGGCCCCCCGCCGATAAAACAGGCCAGAGCTGGCTCATAACCCTGCGGCACAGGAAATGACTGGGATGCCATAGTGCATCTCCACTTCATCGCATGCCAGACGTCTGTTAGGCTTGCACAACATTCAGCTCCAGAACCGGCAGCAGCTGGACGAAACGCACAGCAGAAGACTGTAAATTAACCTTATTAATGGGCTTGTATTGAGCTTGTTTTAAAAACGATAAGGTGCATCGTATTTATTATCAGGCGAGATAAGTACACTTCAAGAGCACTGACTCGGGCTCCATTCTTACGTCTGAAATCATACCAGGTGGTGTCCTTTATATCAACGGCAAACACTCGAAGAATGCACAACAAATATGTGTTAACAGCTCTGATTTTCCGAGAAGTTGCGTAAAGTCAGGCGAGCTCCGCTGGGATCACCGGCTTTGCGAAGGAGGGATGTGGTACCATGGCTCCGTCTTCTTCCACATCTGTCGCACACTGCAGTACGCAAAGCTGCCGACCTCAAACAGATGGAGCCAGAGTCCAGACGCACATGTTTGGATGACAATTATATTGTCTATATATAATAACAAATACTTGGGGAAAAACCATAAATGTCATCCAGCTTTTAAACAAAAGCAATGTGATGATTCAAGGAAGCAGGAACGGATGTCACAAACGTTTGTCAGCGTCCGTGTGTGTGATTAATTCCTATGACGCTCGCTGCTATCAGAAATACAAACGCAATCCACACAGGTTTAAAAAATATCTTGGTGTTTTCCTTCCTTTCCTTTTGTGACTTAATCTGATTCATTTATCAAATACATATTTGCTTATTCTGATGCTCTTCTTCATGATTCATATATTACTTTTATATTAGTACCTTTTGTGAATTAATCGGATTAATCTACCAAATAATTATTTGCAAATTCTAAAGGTGCGTTCACACCAGACGCGAATGACGTGAATCGCGCGAATGATTTACATGTTAAGCCAATGCAAATACGCGAAAGACAATCCTGCGGCGCTATTCGCACAAATGAGGCGGCGCGAATTGAACGTTTTTTTCGCGCAAGTTGACAAATCTGAACTTTGGCGGATATTCGCGCCGCATTAACCAATCAGGAGCTTGCTCTAGCAGTGACGTCATTACGAGCGGAGGCAGAAAATCCGAAACAACAATGGAGGACAAAGTAATTGTGGTTGTATGTGGGTACCCGGAGCTGTATATACATCTTCGTACTTTTACAAAAACAGGAATACATTTAGCAACGAGACTGGAGCTGACTGGCAGAAGCCCCTCCCATGACGCGAATTCGCGTCTGTTGTGTAGTGAATTTCACGCGCGAATGAAGCGAGTAAACTCAAAATGTTCAAGCGTCCAACTTCGCGCGAATAGCGCGATTTATTCGCGTCATTCGCATCTGGTGTGAACGCACCTTAATACATTCGTTCTCGATTATTATAAAGAATGCATGATCTAATGAATTGTATTTGTACTTAATTTACCAAATAAATGCAGATTCGTAAGGTATAATTATAGTTGTACATACATCCAATTTATACTGTTAAAAATTGATATGATAAATATGTCTACAACACAATATGGATAATATTTTTTGAAAATATTAAGTTAATTGATATTTATATTAAGTTACATTACATTATTTTTTGTATTTACATTATAATTATATTTGTATTATTTATTTTTACATTTTTTACACTGTTTTTCCATGAATGTTTCCATGAATCCCTTAGCACTCAGTTTACATAAAATTGTAAGAAAGTTTGAAAACCATTGGCATGAAGGACCTTTGTGAAACCCTTTTGTCACAAGGACAATAATAGCCCTAAATAAAAGTAATTACATATACATTTTACACCATATCTACATAGTAAGAAAGTAACATGCACGACAAAACTAGATTAAACTAGATTGTGTAATGTGGTAAACGACTAGACAGCTTTATTATTGCTGTGTTCACTTTGAGAACATTTAGTTCATAAAGGGAACATTCTAGTTTGTTGCATCACCGTTTACATATAAATCAAACACAGCAACTTTATTAAAAAAACAATGTGACGATTTCAGAAAGAAAGAAGAACAAGAACAGATTTATGGTAAAACTGTCTGTGTCTGTGCAATTATATCTCCAGCTATTCTTAACGTAGATGTAATAACAAAAAACATAACTCGAGTAATCACTGGCTGTCTGTCGTAGCTCCTCGTTGAAGGCGATGAGAGCACTCGCAAAGTAATATGAAAGCAATTAGGGCGTTCAGGCAATCTGCTATTTTTGTTAGTCTTACAGCTCATCTGAGACAAATCCATTGACCTCGGCGCCACACACGAGAACAAGTCATGACACACTATCCTGAAAATGTGAAGAGCTTTTATAACGCTTGTTGTCTTTGCACGATATAGCAGTGCTACATTACCACAGCAAAATGACTACAACATTCTTGTGATGCTTTCCCTGATCTTGTGAGCAATATGAAACAATATTTAGGCTATAAACTCACATTATCTGCTGTTCTTCAAGTGTTGTGCTTTGAAAACAGCGCAAACCTGTCAGGAACCTAAAATATATGTGAGTTCCTCGATAAATCTCAAATACCAAACTCTCCAAGGAGAATGAATCGGTACCTAAACGTCAGTGAAAAAGAAGTAGTATAGCTCTGCAGCCACATCTGAGGTGGAAGATTTATGTCCTTCATAAAACAAAGAAAACACATTTCTGACAGGTACGGTAGTAACTGATCTCTGTTACATTCAATGAGGAGGAGGATATTCCTTCTAAAAACTGTTGTAAAGGCACGTTCACCACAAAAGCTTTAACTATAATAACTACATTAGTGTCCACACCAATGGATGATAATATTCTCTTTATAATAAACGTTCGTCACAGTTATGTCACTGTCACTTTAAATGCTCAAGCTCTTTAAAGATGGATTTTGATTGGCTGTTGTTTTTAATCATCTGAAAAAATTAACTCCTCCGTGCCATGATGGTTATAGTTGTGGTCTCTTCTATCAACTTAACTCGTGTTGTGCTGTGCTGAAAATCATTTACCTTATTTGGTGTTCCCAATCAAACATGACTGACTTTAAAAAAATTAATTGTAGATCACTTGTTATGCTATATCTCAACCTTTCAGTCAACTTGTTTTCAGTCGATTAGCACAGGTTTTGCATTACATTTTGTAACCGTTTGGTCATAAGCCTTGATGATCTGAGTTTATGCATCTCAGTTTTCCACTGAAATAGCATTAATTGTGGTTATTTCCGGCAATGCATCGTCAAAAACTGAGGTGCATAAGCTCAGATCAATGAAAAATCAGTTTCAAAAATAAATACAAAACCTGTGATAAACTATGATGAAACAAAACAAGTTGATTAAAAAATGCGCATCCAATATTTGGTAATAACCAGGGCTGTCAAATGATTAATCACGATTAATCGCAAACAAGTTTTTGTTTACATAATATATGTGTGTACTGTGTATATTTATTATGTATATAAATACACACACATACAGTATATATTTAGAAAATATGTACATGCATATACATTTATAATCTGATATTTTATATTATATATAAATATATTTAATACATAAACACAACATATTATTCTTAAATATATACATCATGTGTTTGTATTTATATATACATAATAAATACAAACATATATTATGTAAACAAAAATGTTTATTTTGGATGCGATTAATCGTTTGACAGCACAAGCAATAACATAGCAAAACAATACATTTATAAAAAATTATGTAGGCCAGCCATTTTTGACAAGGTAAGGAAATAATACAATTTCTAACTTATTTTGATTTACCATGTGTACTTTTAGGAAAAAACAATATGAGGGCTAAACTAAGAATTGTTATTGGCATATTTAGGTCAGTGCTGTGTTCAATGCTTATTTTTTCTGTTAAGTTTAAAAAATGATCAATGACTATCAGACAAATGGACTATCCATATGTTCTTCATATAGCTTGTCATCGTTATCCCTGCTCTATGTCATTGTGTTGCCTTTTTGTGCCAAAATAACCTTTGTCCTTGACACAGTCTCTGGAGATCTACATGAAATCACTCTGGCTCAGGCTCGTTTCTGTCTCAATCTTAATTAAGTGACTGATAACTGATAGAACGTGCATTTGATCTTTTGAAAGCTGCTCATATGTATCTCATCTCCCAATGGAAAACAATACATTACAGACCTACATACTGCTTAGCTATCAGATGACACGACTATATAAAACCATTTCATCTGTATTGCTTTTGACTGTTTTATATGTAAATGTAGTTTTTCTTTAAATTCTGTTTTCAAAACTTTCTGATCTAACAACCCTGTTCTGCTCGGCTGCAGATGTTGACATCTACGGCCCAAGCTGGTCTGTATTATTTTGACGAAAGTATGTTGGGAATGTCCAGTGACTATAAAAGTCGCTAGCTGTTTAAACTGCATCATTAAAATCCACCCGGCCACACCGACGTGAGGTAGTAAAACACGAGGAACTACCAGTGGGACCCTACTCTGAGATTAATAGCAATGTGACCGCTTATAAAGGAATGTGATGGACTAACACAAAATAAGTCATGATGAGCTATGACAAGAAAGACAAAGTTACGCAAAACCTAAACAACTTAACATACATCAAACATCCCTCTTACAGGAAGCACTAAACTTATAGATCAGTAAGCTGTACCAAATTGTCACAATAAATAACACTTTTCTGAATTAAAACAGTATTACGTCCTATAGTGTAATAAATCAGTACTGCAATAAGTCATGCAGACTCTGTACTGGCTGAAAAATTGAAACTAAACGGTTCATTTCGATTCGCCTTGTCAGAGATGTTTGTTTAACACTAAATCTGCTGTTCCCTTTCTAAAAACACTCCAGACTTTGCATTTAATTAATAACCTACTTTACTGTCACGGATCCTATCAGGAGGTCTCATCGGCAGTATTTTAAAGGGAGAACAAAGAGCTGCAGATTTACCCTAAATGGCAATTTGTGGTTTACCCTTAAAGTGGAAGTGAAGCATTCAGTCAAGTTTACATTATTTAGCAAAGCGATTTCCACCTTAATAAAAAAACTTATAACAAACACGATTCATGTAAACTTTTCACAGAAAAAGAGATGTTTTGTTATATCTTTTGGAGCAAGGCCTCTGCCATCTTTCACGGGGGTTGGTTCGGACCGTTGGCCAGTAAAGTAATATATAAGCATTTCTTTTTCTATTACTTAACTGGCCAACAGAGCAAACCAACCCCGTGACTCATCACACGCAGTGTTACTGCAAGATCCAAAACTATGACAAAACATCCTTTTTTAATTATTATTTTTTTTATTAAAGTGGAAATCAATTTACTAAATAATGTAAACTTGACTGACTGCTTCACTTCCACTTTAATTTGTGTGTATATATAGTTTTTATAGAGTTTTAACTTATAGTTGTAGTTACTTTTTCTTATTTGTAAGTCGCTTTGGATAAAAGCGTCTGCTAAATGACTAAAAAGTAAAGTAATATACATTTAAGAGATTCTTTCCACGACATGCAAAAATAACATTCTTTATCCCCCACTAACCTAACTTATATCTATACAATATGTTTAATTGCAACTCTTTTAGTATGTATTTTAATCTGGCAATAAATGTTTCCTGTAAATGTGCAATGAATACATATGTGTGTGTGCATATATACATGTGTTAAAAATTATAGTTTTTCATGTGTTCTTTTTTCCAAAAAATAAATAAAAATAAAAATAATAAATGCACTTCAAATTAAAGTGCATTTATTATTTGTATTTAAGCTAATATATATTTTGAAGAATCTAGTTTTTGGGGGATTTGTCCTAAATACTAATTAGAAAATAATCAGTATTTAGCAATTGCTTTTTTTTGCAATGGCAGCTACTAAATAACTGCAGGAATCTCTGCACTGAAAAAGTAAAATCCAATGTTTTTAGTGTTGCAGCATTCCTGTATTTTGTGATCTGGAACTCTGGCAGGAGTAATCGTATTACTTGACTAACTGCTCTGGTGCTTTTGCTTTTAGGTCACTGTGGTAATAAATTCTGGTAATACTGATGCCCACCTGTAGAGCGCAGTTCATCATGCGAATGATATGATCAAACTGCTGGTGGTCCAGGATAGCACGGTTCTGCTGCACGTGGTGGCTGAGCTCTTCGGTCAGGCACTGGCGTGCTGCTTTGCCTTTCAGGGCCCGAAGAGCCGCAGGGAGTGTCTGAAAGAAACAGCAGCGTCATTAGACATTACTAAAACATATGCTTTTTAAAGTGCTCACCATCCACCTAAACCAGACTGGGCCGCTTGTATACACGCATGCAAAGGGCGCAATCACTCCAGCTAAATCTAGCCAGTTGACCTCTGACCTATAGTTAAAATTCCAGAACGGTTGTTATTGATGAGATTTTAAGTCTAGACGGAGGCAGCACCCTCCACTCAGGTTTACTCCGGCTGATGGAGTAGAGGTTGTGTAGAGGTGATGTCTTTACTGGCTCGGAGAAACCATTAAGCTGCAAGCACAACATTTTTACAACTGTAAAGGGACACAAGCTTGCATTGTATAACCTACAATTTAAACTAAAACGTGTGCAGGTAGCTGGCTACCATTCCAATGCAAACACACTTGTGAAAGATCACAAATGATGGCAGGCTCCAAACATCCTCTGTGAGCAGATTTCCTTTCCTACAGGTAATTTGCACAGAGTTATTTAGCCTAAAAAATTTTAAGATGCTTTAGACAAACAGCAGTCATGGTTAATGTTAGAATAATATTAGCATTAGTGATAAGGGTAGGGAAATTAGAAGAATATGTGTGACTGTTTGTTCACCCCTTTCCTCCTACGTTTGTACGACTTGCAGCTGGAGAGCTTTGCTTATCGTGCTGTGAATGCCATCACTAATGCATGCTAATCTGCATGCTGTCTTTTTCCAGATGTGCAAGTGAATGTGTGGGTTTAATTCTTGTCATCACAGAAATGATTGCATCACCTTCTCTGTCTCCAGAGTCTTGTTGTCGAAGATGAAACCGATGCACGTCCGGACCACCTCTAGTCTACGCGCGCTGTTAAAAATCGAGCTGGGCTTGCCCATGATAGACACTGCATAAAAGACAAGAACAGTTAACAATGCATTACACTGACTTAACCGTGTTTAAGCAGTACTGTTATGCAAAACACACAGAGAAGTGTTTATACTGTAAATCCCTTAACTGTGATAAAAATCACTGTCACACACCATCTCAAGTGGCGTATTGCTTTTATAACAGGTCAAAAGAAAAAGAAAAGACACCAGTGTCAAAAAATAATCAAATTACCCCCTTCAGGATGATACAAGAACTCTGTGCTTTACATTAGGATCCTGATCACCCTTGTCAAGGTTTATTCTGCTTTAATGATCAACAATTCTAAAAAAAAATATTACTTAACAAATAAGCAAATCAAAGGTTTAGAACCGTTTTTGTCTGCCAAAATCATATTTTATAATAATTGTCTGCCTTGAACAAAATTAAACTTAACATCCGTATCATGCTGACCTTAACCAATGTTACCCTGTCTATAAGTACATTTTAAAATATGTTATCTGATTATACAACCCGAATTCCGGAAACGTTGGGACGTTTTTAAATCTGAATAAAACTTTCAAATCACATGAGCCAATATTTTATTCACAATAGAACATGGATAACATAACATGAGAAATTGTAAAATTGTATGCACAAAATTAGCTCATTTCAAATTTGATGTCTGCTACAGGTCTCAAAATATTTGGGACGGGGGCATGTTTACCATGGCGTAGTATCTCCTCTTCTTTTCAAAACAGTTTGAAGACGTCTGGGCATCAAGGTTATGAGTTTTGGTGTTGGACTTTGGTCCGTTTCTTGCCTGATATAGGTTTCCAGCTGCTGAAGAGTTCGTGGTCATCTTTGACATTTTTTTTTGTATAATGATGCACCAAATGTTCTCTATAGGTGAAAGATCTGGACTGCAGGCAGGCCAATTCAGCACCCAGACTCTTCTACTACGAAGACATGCTGTTGTAATAGCTGCAGTATGTGGTTTTGCATGAAATACACAAGGTCTTCCCTTAAAAAGACGTCATCTGGAGGGAAGCATATGTTGCTCTAAAACCTTTATATACCTTTCAGCATTCATAGTGCCTTCTAAAACATGCCCATACCATATACACTTATGCACCCCATACCATCAGAGATGCTGGCTTTTGAACTGAACCCTGATAACACGCTGAAAGGTCTCCCTCCTCTTTAGCCCAGAGGACACCGTGATTTCGTCCATGATTTCCAACAAGAATGTAACATTTTGACTCGTCTGACCATAAAAAATTTTTTTTCCACTTTGAAACAGTCAGCGCTTCTGGGCCATGTCCACATATGGCTTCCTGTTTGCATGACAGAGCTTTAGTTGGCATCTGCAGATGGCACGGCGGATTGTGTTTACCAACGGTGGTTTCTGGAAGTATTCCTGGGCCCATTTAGTAATGTCAATAAAAGAAACATGCCGATGAGTGACGCAGTGTCGTCTGAGGACCTGAAGACCACAGCCATCCAACAAAGGTCTTCGGCCTTGTCCCTTACACAAAGAGATTGATCCAGTTTCTCTTAATCTTTTGATGATGTTATGCACTGTAGATGATGAGATTTGCAAAGCCTTTGCAATTCGACGTTGAGGAACGTTGTTTTTAAAGTATTCCACAACTTTTTTATGCCCTCTTTCACAGATTGGAGAGGCTCTGCCCATCTTCTAAGAGACTCTGCCTCTCTAAGACATCCCTTTTGTAGCTAATCATGTTACAGACCTTATGTCAATTAACTTAATTAGTTGCTAGATATTCTCCCAGCTGAATCTTTTAAAATGTCTTGTTTTTTCAGCCCTTTGTTGCCCCGTGCCAACTTTTTTGAGACCTGTAGCAGGCATCAAATTTGAAATGAGCTCATTTAGTGGATAAAAGTGTAAAATTTCTCAGTTTAAATATTTGTTATGTTCCCTATGTTCTATCGTCAATAAAATATTGGCTCATGTCATGTGATTTGAAAGCCTTTTAGTTTTCAATTTATTAAAATGTAAGAAAACGTCCCAAAATTTCGACTTGTCATTAGAACAACGTATTTATTCATTTTGATAAATGAAAGTAATGTGTTAAGTGGCATTATGATAATTACCTTTTTATATGTTTAAAAAAATGTAATGTAATACATTTAAATCATTTTAGCACTGCCAACATGCTGCCAGTCAAAAGTTTGAAATATTAAGAATTTTTTTGTCTATGTTTTTGAAAGTCTGCATTTTATTGGTTAAACATTTTAATATTGTGAAATATTAGTACAGTTTAAAATAACTTTTACAAATAAATTAATAGTTTTATTTAGCAGGGATACATTAAAATACACAAAAGTAACAGTAAACCAATACATATAATGTTTCTACTGTTTAATCTTTCTATTTCAAATAAATTATGTTCTTCCAAACATTTGATTAATCAAAGAATCCTGAAAAAATGCGTCACAAAAATTTAAAAAAATAATAAGAACCATTATTAGTAACTGAGCACAAACAATTGATAATACTGTAGCACCAAATCATCAATTAGAGTGATTTCTGAAGGATCATGTGGCACTGAAGACTGGAGTAATGATGCTGAAAATTCAGCGTTGCATCACAGGAATAAATGTAATTTTAAAATATATAAAAAAAGAAAACAGTTTAATTAATAATCATTTTACAAAATTACTGTTTTGCTGTATATTTTATCATTTAAATGCAGCATTAGTGTGCATAAGAGGTTTCATTCAAAAACAAAAACATTCTTAATTACTGCAAACTTCTGACCAGTAGTATATGCACCACTAGCTAATATAATCATTTATAAAGTAACATAATAATATCATTTTCACTCACCCACAGGTGGTCCAGCAGGCACCACACACTTTCTCTCTGGACGGGTACTGATAGAGGCGGTGTGCTGCTTGGAAAGGCCCTCCTGTATCAACTCCTCCACCCTCTTCTCCTCCAACAAGGGAAAGGGCACCACGTGCACCCGCAGGTGTGAGCCCTCGGTGGGCCGAGGCACTTTCTGGAAGGCCATGTGGGGGTTTGGGTTCTCCTACAGAATGCATGTCAAAACAACTGTCTAAATTCAGCATTAAGAGCTGCAGCTTAATGTTTTTACTTGTAAAAATTGGAATAAGTTCACCATCAGTCATCAAAAACATAACTCTATAAGCACTACAACCTCCACTGTGAAAGTGTGCTTTTCGCAGTCATTCACGCTGTTGTATACTTTGAGTGAAAATGTCCAATACCTGGGATAAACTGGGCAGTATTTGATCCAAAAAGGTTACCCGCTTTCACGTGAGTGTCCAGAACTTACAAAACATTCATTAAAGTACTATTCAGTCTTTAAGTGTAAAACTTTTAATAATGAGGGGGAAATTACATTTCACCTTTCACGAAGCCTAAGTTCTTAATAAAATCAATCAAACGTGACAAGGGAGAACTCTTGGCAAAAACAGAAATTCAACCAGAAGGACAGAGAAAACATGCATCAAGCAGCAGCCACTAAAGTTCAAGAATCCTGATGGAACTGACGTTAGAGATGGCGTCATGTGCTTACGTTTTTGTAAAGTTGCTCGGACAACTCTCGCAAGCTCTTCTGGCATTTGACCAGGTTCTCTTCTTCCTCCTTAAAGCAGTCTACATCTAAGGCCACCAGCTACAGAAAAGAAACAGAGCAGTTCAATGTAGGAACCCATGAATCTGTGGTTACAGTGTGCACAAGAAATCCGTTTTTCCACCTGTAATTGATTTAACATTACCCAGAACAATAGCTGGAATTTCACTCAGCTACACTGAGTCACGCATGTATTATCTTCCTCTTGTGGAATGATGTTTCTTAGTAGGAGAGTAAATATTTGCCCTAACAATGATTCGATCCGATTACAGTTGTTTACTGAATCGTGGCATACAGTACATGATGAAATAGTCACAAATTTAATTTCTGATTCCATTAGATTTTTTTGGTACAATTCAGAATTATTTTTTTAAATATATTCTGAAGACACAAAAAAATGGGCTGTGTTTCAACAAATAGCACGCTTCCTTGCTGTCTACTGCCTACATGGGCAGCATCCTAACTTAAATTAATCATATAAGTGACTAATTTGGACCGCTCTATACAGGCAGCAACATGAATCACTAAAGATTATAGAGGCATCTCACTTCGCTTACTCATGCACTACTCTATGCCATTTTGTAGATACCGTGGAGAAAAAAGATATTTGATTCCCTGCTGATTTTGTAAGTTTGCCCACTGACTAGTGTATATAAATGTATAATATCTTACATTTAAAGGGCTAGAAAATGCGCTCTTATAAAGGTTATACAAATTTTGAAATCAATTTAAAGGGGAAAAATATTCTACCTTAATTGAAAAGTCAATTTTTGTCACTACTTGTAGGTTTGGGATAATTTTTTTCAGGTTTTATGTTTTTTTCCCACTGCTTTCTCCACCATCTTTTATAAGGTTGTCGGATTGTATTCTGGGATTGCCTTTTTCACTGCAAATGGCCAAATGTTTCCTACCTTCACAAACAGCCCTTACATTTGGAGAGCGACCATGATTTATCCATTTCTAAACCCCCGTGCTATTTTGTGGGCTCTGATAAAGTACCGCACCTCATCAAACAGATCGCAGGCTCTGTATGGAGGTCCTCGTTCAGACACGAATCCCGCAAAGGCCATGCCATCCAACACCTTGGTCAGGAAGTCATTTTCTATCAGGCCCCGCTGGCCCAGGAAGGCAGCCTATCAGGGGAAAAGAAGGTCAACCATCAAAGAAAAATCATGGCATCTGCTAAAATTCCCCTTCAAATCAGCAGCCAAGTTTAATTCAAATGTTGCAGAGAGATTTTTCTAAACAAAACAACTTCCAGAAGAAACAAAGTCAGACGTCTGTAATCTGCATCACCAAATACATCAAATGAGATGGGCATGTGTATACTTTAAAAGATCCCCTGCAGCATCAGCCAGTAAATTACGGAGCATTTGGCAGGACAAGCGGCTCAGTTTTGAGATGTGAAGCATTCTTGTGCTATAATCTGAGCCATGTGGGGTGCTTTATGAGGGTCGTATTGAGACGTTGCCACAGAGACATCGGCCGACACAAACAAAAACAGGTTGGGGGGTGAAATAACACTTGCAAATACAAGTTTGATACTTTTCATCTGGCTCATTTCGAGGACAATCTGACTGACCAAAGTGTTTTAAACAAACTATCCGCGATACCATCGGCATGAGCGCTTACGATTGCACCGAGACACTTCAAAGCGAAGCGTGGACGAGGCAAAGCTCAGTGCTTATCTAGCGAGTTCATTGAGATTATTCTTTCATTCTCTGGCTCTGACCCAAACCCACGGTGTTTATGAAAAAGCAGGTGTTTGTACAAGTGCAAGCTGCCTTGGGTTAAGGTAGTAATAATGCTGTAATTCAAACAAGTCAGAGTTGTTTCTATATAACATGACATGAGATTAATATGCATTAATATGCATAAAAATCATATTTACGAGTTGGGTAGTCGTAATTATGATGTCAGGTGTGTTCAAATCATTTTGTTCGTAGCAAGATGTAGGCAATGTACCTTTTCTACAATAATGTAGTTATACTTAAACAAAATGAACAAACCATGCACATCAGGTGTGTTACTGCTCTTTTTGTTCAGTTTACTAAGGTGATGTTCACCAAATCATCATGGATTTTTTTCATAATTGTATTAATTTTGACATCCACCCTGGATCTCCTAGGAATGTTAACGAGAGAAGAAATGATGTACAATGCATTAACAAATCAGTGTTTTGATATTTTAGTAGATCCAGTTCTCAAAACTGGCCTATACTTTGGTTAAAGCAGAACACGAAATCAAAACACAACATGTGAATATGGTAAAATAAATAAATAAATGGATAGATAACACCATAATTAACCTATTGATTAATCACTGAACATTAGAACAATTGTGCTGTTTTTCAAGTTTTATGACATTATGTTAAAATATAATTTATAATAGCATTATCTAATTAAATATATTTATTTGCATAAATTTCCAGAAACAAATCTTAACAGAGGATAAAGCCAGGTTTAAATATCCTGTCTCATTTTGTTCAATGTTTTTACAAAGGCGTTTTTGATACCTCTTTTTAATCACTTATAAATCAGAAAATACTGTCAACAGCTAGATTTGTTTTTAAATATTATATAAATCAGGAAAATGAAATAAATAAACTCCCTTGTGTGTGTGTGTGTGTGTGTGTGTGTGTGTGTGTGAGTATATATAAATAAAAGTGTTACTCAAGTGGGAATTTCAGGCTTAGTGAATGAGAAAAAAATAATTTTAGGGGAAAAAAGATATGTACTGTAATTGAAATCTACAGATGCTGATAGATAAAGTGTAGTAAAATAAACACTTAAATGTGTATTTTGGATGTTTTCTTTGCTATTTTAACCAATAATTGTGTATTTTTGTGTTTATTTGGTTATCATGCTACTAGCTTAGAAACATGTTAATGTCAGGCTTTGAGTTTGAAATAAGTAAAGTTATTGATACAAAATGGGCCAAAATCTCACAATTGATTTAGAATGTAAAATTGATTGAATATGGATTTTCCTGTAATGTCTTGCTTTAAATTTCGGCCATAGTATAAAACTTCATAAGATAAATAGCAGATACATTGTTTGTTTACATTTTAGTATTTTCATGGTTTTTCCATCCCTAGTTCCTATTCCTATTGACTAATGCTTATCTCCTTTTGTGTTCCACAGAATAAATTCATACTTGAAACAACATGAGGGTGAGTAAATGATTTCTGAGAGAAAAGGTCATTAATCTACCACATTTAGAAATACATTTTCAAATACATAAAATATTAATATCATACTGTATATATATATATGTCCACAAACCCCTGCTGAACTGTTACAGACCCCTCGCTGAAAACCCTGGACATAATTAGCAGGAAGATCCTTCTTGAACAGTCATTATGCAAGCACTTGAGTTTACTGGACTGATCTGGCATGATGACAGTAATTGCTCTTAATCGCTTGTGGGCTGATGGGCCTTATTACTCTGCAAATGAGGTTTAACATCATAAAGCTGCAGATCAGCGCCCTGCTCTCACCTTATGAAAGTGAATCACAGGTTCGGAATGGATGCGAATGAGTTGCAGACAGGACCTGTAGCCCTGGAAGAGTTGTGCAAACAAGCGCAGGAAGACCGCCCTCACCTCCTTATCCTGTCAAAAACAAGAAAGCCAGAATAGAAGCGACTGAGAGACATTCCAGATAAACACATGAGGATGGAATGAGTCAGAGTGAACATTTTCTCGCCTCAAAATAAACTGTGTACGTGATGGGAGTTTGAAATGAACAGATTTTTCAGCCCCCTGAAGACCCAGTAAGAGACTCCCATGTCGGCCACATGAGTGTCAGCCACACATTCCGCAAAATGCACATGTAACCTTGCGAGATTGTAAAAGCGAAAATAGACCAGCCAGGCTCTTACCAGCAGTTTGAGGTTGGATGGAGCAGAACGAGGGGCTGGGAAGGCATTATCTGCTCCTTCCAGATCTGGGTGCAAAACCTGAAGACAAAAAAGGTATTTACAGTGAGGAAATATCCTGCTATCTGAGGGAATATAGCTTATGGAATGTCTCCAGTCAGAATCATCTTTCAACACTATATAAAAAACACCACTTTATTAAATCGCAAGAGGTTATGTATATGTAGAAAGTGCAGATTAGCTACTGAAGAAAGATTATGAATTATGATGATTAAAGGCGAAGTCTGGAGAATTTATACATCAGTAGCGAAAGCAAACTGAAATAGCTAGTGTTTTTCAATAAAATTGAAATGGCAATTCCTCTGCAAACCTGGCCACCAAGATTTTAAGGTGTTGTGGGTTGTCACCAGGGCATGGATATGTGCTTTTTAGAGTGCATGATGGTTTCTAGGTGCTTGTTTAATTTGCCCAAATCAAAATACCCCAGTCTCAAGTATCTATGATCTGGCTCATATCATTGCTGTCAGAAAAAAAACGCATATCTCCCAAAAAAATTCATTTCTCATGAGCATGAAAAAGTATTTTTTCTTCTCATAAACAACCTCACCAAATGAATAAAAACAATATAAGTTGTCCCTTTGGCATAACATAATTCTATAATTACACATCTGTTAGACATTTAAATTCGACTATCTATTGTTTGAGAGTTTATTTGTGAATACAATCTGATCTTTCACTTACTATTTTAGCTCAAAATCAGTTTGAGATGTGGGTTCTCGGTGCAATGCATGAACTACAGTCTATAGTTGAGACAGACTGATAGCTAAGAAAACCAGAAACACTCACTTTTCAAGGCCAATGGAGATATTAGTTATATAAATAACCTGATTAAACATCCTTTTAATGGAATTTCAATGCACAGTTAAAACAGTAAAACAGTGTGCAGTCCATCTGTGGTAAAAGTCAACAGAGGTGAGTGTTTTGCATTGAACTGCAATTATATGTAAATCTAAAGGTCATTGCACACGGAGTCCGAAATCTTTGCATGTTAAAAAAATAAATATGTCCTCATGTTGTGTCAATCACATTTACAGCCTCCGAAACTTTCGTCCATCATAAAAATTCGGATCAGGTTCGATTTTCTGCATTTTTTCATCCGTAGCAAGCAGTGTGCAAGGACCTTTATATCGGATAATCTTACAAAAAGTAAAAGCTCCCTCCTCAATGTCTTTAAGATTAACTTAGTTCCAACGCACTGTGGTGTAGGACAGGCGAAGCTTTTAGTGTATATTTTATAGTGTATATTAATATATATTTTTTTTTACAAATGTTTTAAATAATAATAAAATATTAAATGCAACCCAAGTTGTACAGTAAATCAATTACATGACTCCATAATGTGTGTGTTTTTTGGGGTATTCTTTACCATGGACAGTGCTTTTTGAGTATTGTGCAACAGGGGTTCGGGGAGCTGGGAGAGGTGTATACACTCCGGTACTTTAATTGTTCCTCCGTCAAGGTCAGCAATGATCACATCGAGCTGTAAACAGAAACCAAAACCCAATCAGAAGTTACCGAATGAGTCATGGAGCAACGTAACCAGAATCTGACCACCTGTTTTAAGGCAGATTGAAAAATGTCTTTCTGTAAGGCCTTGAGCTCACCAGCTCTTGGATCTCGCTCTGGAACATGGAGTGCACTCCGATGATAAAGGGCGTAGGCGAGCTCAACACCTCTAGCAGTCGAGATGGGAGGATGGGAATGTAGGGGTAGCTGTGGTCCAAATCAGAGTTAGGCAACCACCTCATCATCATCATCATGTCAAGCAGATGTTAACATCAGACTGTTCTCATTACATACCGAGCACAAAAATAGTACATACTGTTGCAAAAGACTCTAAAAATAGAACTACTTGCAAAATTAAACGCTTATCATTTCTGAAGAGGACATATTAATTCAAGCTTTTCTTGGCACATTTAAGTTGTCCTAGTTTTGTGCAATGCACTTAGATTGAACTAGATTTGCTAATAATGCAGCTAATGAAATAAGATGCTCTCATCAAGGCAACTGAAGGTCAATTATTCTGGGTATATCAGTAAGAGTCGACGTTGACCCACCTGTACTTAAGAGGAAACATGAGGGACTCTAAGGCACGGCTGGCCTCTCCTAGTCTCTGATAGCTGGAAGAGTGGAACAAAACCTTGTGCTCTGTCAGAACCGCACAGAAGAGACTGAGAACATTCTGGATCCCTGGAACACATCAAACCACACAAACGCACAATTACTAATTACAATTTTGATCAGCAAAATTTGGTTCAAATATATTCAAACACCTTTTCTGAAAGCATGAGAGTTTATAACTAGGGCCAGGTATTGTCTGCAATGTCACAATATATTTATCACAATACACTAACACTGTGATATATCGCAAACCATCATATTTACATTATTAGATCTTGACTGTCACTGCTTAATTTTTTGTGCCATTTAAACTGACACCCATTCAACCAAAAAAGATAAAATAAAATACAAGACAAGCAGGCAAGAAGACTAATTTAAGACTGATTTTATGAGTATAAAAAATCTTGACTGATGTTTAAAAAACAGATTTTTTTAAAGTATAAATTGAATTAAATAAAAATCTGAAAATTCTTTGAAAATACATTTGAAATTGTGAAATATATTGAAGACAAGCAAAAGCCAATCATTTTTACTAAACAAAATTATAAAAGTATAAAACAGAGCAAGTAACAGATCTCGATTGTTACAGTTTTACCAAAATAAATAAATAAATAAAAACTGTTGAAATTTCTCATTATTATATTGCTGCACTCTCCATCACCCTTCATCACTCTTCATAATGGACTGTGTTTTTATGAGGAGTTTTAAACTAATCTACAAGTAAAATAATAAAACCAATATTTTTATTTGGCAAGAAGCAGTAAAATAGCCAAGATAATGTAGAAGCTGCGGGTTCTCATCAGTGTTCAAACTGGGATCTGATTCAAATCTGGGCTTGTTTCCTTTTACGTAAATCCATCAGTGCATCTGGTGCTAAAACAACACCAAGAATGCATGCAAATAAACAATGCTATCAGCGGGTGCGATTCATTTGCACATCTGTCTTTATCACGATGATGCTAAAAAGCCTAGAGAATGGCAAATATGTAATGGGAACATTAATTATACAGAAAACTCCTCAACGGGAGTCAGAGAAGAGAGCGAGAGATAAAAGTTTACAGTTCCTGTTGTTTTTGTTTGTCATCAACATACCACTGAGGCTATTAATCACACGTTCGGCAGAAACAGAGACAGTCAGCTATTAACAGACGTATCCGCAGCACCGCCGGGGTCAATGTTCCCATTATGTCTGTGTCAAACTCTGATATGCACCAATAAACAGGAACAAGATATGAAAATTCACACTGACTGTCCTGTTGACCAAATACCTGAATCCAACAATGAGCAAAGAGATGATGAAATGTTTAGGAACATGAAGTCAATAGCATACTTGTCATTCCATTCGACCCATTTTAGAAATGCAATAAGTCGCTGTAAATGTCTGACATGAATCGTCATGGTCTCAGTGGTTTCTAGCATTTGCTAGGGTCCAAGCTGCTCCTGAACGTTCCTTGGAATCTCAGTGTCATCTTCTGCCCCAAAAATACAACAACACATTTCATAATCTTGCGTCCAGAAAAACTCTTCCTGACCTTGTGACATTTTCTTATCTTTTGGAAGGGCTACACATTTCTGAGTCTGACCCATGCACAGAAAGAGACAGAAAAATCTGCAAACTATAAACACTGAGCCTTATGATGGCAAACATGTTCTTTCTCCTCAAGTTTTCATGGTGAGAGACAGGTTGAGTGGCCATTTCTACAAAACCAACATGGAAGACACTTTGCACGATAAAAACTGAAAAATAATCTCAAACTTATAAGCAGTGACAGTAGCTTTTCCAGCACTTTTGCATTAAAGGGTGGTATTTAAATCAATACTTTTTAATCTTCATAAAGGTAACTTTCTAACCTCTGTCCCCTTTAATTTACGGTTTTTATTAATTTATTCAATGCATCGAAAATAATAAAACATTTTAGGACTGCTACCGATCAAATTAAATTAGCTAAATATATAGATACATTTATACAGACTGTTAGTAACTGCATATACTGTATAATGTTATAAAAAAAAATAAAAAAATACAAAATATGTTGAATACACACTTGGTAACAGTTTTACAGAGCACAAATTTGAAATGTTGGGAAAAAAAATTACATTCTACTTTAAACATGATACTAAAACCACCAGTAGGTGGCAAAAATCACGGTCCTAATGAATTAATCATTAATTGATTGATTGATTGATTCAACAAATTTGTTCTAAATAGCTGACTCCTCTTAGAATAAAGCAAATGACTATCTTTAGAAATGGTTCACTGAATCACTAATGAGATTTGTTAAAAATGCCAAATTTTTCAAGAATGAAAGACCAACGTGTTGATCAGAGACCAACTATTTGTTTTGTTTTTTATTATTATAAGTCATTGTATAAAGTATAAAACATGTCTTAAAATGTAGAAAAATTAGCATCTGGCTTAATGGACATGGCATTTAAAGGGATAGTTCACCCAAAAATGAACATTTGGTCACCCTATACTCAGCCACTAAACCTGAATGAATTTATTTCAGCTGTTGAACACAAAAGAAGATATTTTGAGGTACATTGGCAATCAAACAGTTGGAGGTAGCCATTGACTTCCATACAATTTTTTTCAATACTATGGAAGTCAGTGGCTACCAGAAAAAGGAAACAGGCGACTATATTTTGACAGACAATTGTTTCTGTTTTCCTTTTGAAAAAGTGTGATATTCAAGATGTTATGCCACATAACGAATGAAACAAGTGCATGGATACTTGGTAAAGCGTAAATGAATGGCAGACAAGAACAGCATTTGAGAACACAGCTTTTTATAGGTCACTAATGTTGATGTAACCCATCTGAAAATACAGTCTACCCAAGGACGAGCTCTGAGCCAGATAGGCCTGGTCATTGATAAATCTGTTGTTGATTCACAGAGGAGAACAATGGAGAGGAGGTAGAGCGTAAATTATACAAAGAAGTTCAAGATGACATTTTTATTAGCTCGTGTAGGTCGGCATGTTGCAGGGATATTACAGGCTTGGGTAACCTCAAGATCAGTCCCAGAAGTACTGCGTATCTGGGAGGATGAGACATTGACATGATGCTCTTATCAGAGACCATGCACACAGAATGGAATTTGGGATGGTGTTTTCTCCTCTGTTGGGTCAAAGACTAAGGCTGCCTTACAAACCCACTTGTGAACTTTCCATTGCAGGATAAAGAGCAGGTACTAATGATCTTGACAGGCTTGCAGGAAGATCAGTTTGTTTTTCACAGAACCTCTTGAGACATCTCGGAAAGCAAGAGTTTTAGCTTGAATGCAATTTGAGAAAAAGCTGAATTTCCAGTAAAACTGATAACTGTTTATTATATAATTATTATATATTAAAATATTAAACATACACTGTCATTCAAAAGTTTGAGATTATTCTTTTTTTATATACAAATTAATACATTTATTCAGCAAAGATACAATGAGAGATTTAGATAAATTGATCAAAAGTGACAGTAAAGACATCTAAAATGGTTTTTCAAATTTCTACACTCTAAAAAATGCTGGGTTAAATACAGGTAAAATATGGACAAACCCAGCGATTGGGTTGTTTTTGACCCAGCGGTTGGGTTACTGCCCAGAGGTTGGGGTTAAACATTTAACCCAAGTGTTGGTTGAAAACAACCCAAAGCAGCAAATCAGCACATTAGACTGATTTCTAATAGACTGATATTCTAATATTAGACATTATTCTGTTATTCTAATTTTATTCTACATTCTAATATTATATATTATTCTAATATTAGACAGAGTTGGGGCAGTCGTGCCCAAATGGTTAGAAAGTTGGAGGTTCGAGTCTCAGGTCTGGCAGGGATTGAAGGTGGGGGGAGTGAATGTCCAGTGCTCTCTCCACCCTCAATACCACGACTGAGGTGAGACCCTTGAGCAAGGAACCGAACCCCCAACTGCTCCGGGTGTGTGTTCACGGTGTGTGTGTGTGTTTGTTCACTTCTCACTGCTGTGTGTGTGCACTTGGATGGGTTAAATGCAGAGCACAAATTCCAAGTAAGGGACACCATGCTTGGCCACACGTCACGTCCTTTCCTTTCTGAAGGATCATTTGACACTGAAAACTGAAGTAATAATGCTTAAACCTCAGCTTTGCATCACAGGAATACATTAATAAAAAAAAATAGAAAACAGTTATTTTAAATAGCAATATTTCACAATATTACTATTTTACAGTATTTTTGGTATAAAAAATGCAGACTTCTTCAAAAACAAGGAAATATTAATGACCACAATTGTTTGAATGGTGGTGTATGTATAATATGTATGTTTATATATAAGGCTATGAGAATTGGGAGATTGGAATTTTTCTTAATTATCTCAAAAAAAAATCAAAAAAAAAAAAATCACAATGCAAAAATATCTTAATGGTTCAACAAATGATATTTCTTAATTTTTTCACATAATTCCTTTTTCCTGTTTGGGGCAGATTGTGTAGTAAAATATGATCTTGACAGGCTTAGTAAGATTCACCCTTTAAAACAACAAGGCGACTGTTGCTCATATCAAAGCTCTCAGAGAGACATCCACGTGATCAAATAAAAA
This sequence comes from Oxygymnocypris stewartii, assembly GCA_003573665.1. Lineage (NCBI taxonomy): Eukaryota > Metazoa > Chordata > Actinopteri > Cypriniformes > Cyprinidae > Oxygymnocypris > Oxygymnocypris stewartii. The sequence goes on along the minus strand of QVTF01026066.1, from coordinate 98,174 downwards.
GCCCACGCTGCTTTAAAGGTCATCAGGTTTATAAAGAGACTCTGAAGGGATTGTTTAGTACGAGTGTCATTAATCAGAGATCTACATAAATCCGTAAAACATTAAAAACCTCAGTAAACTGTAATGAAAGTTTCCACATTAACCCGCATCTAAGTTGAATAGTTCAAGTCAGATTCTGGCCAAAATAAATCATAACCAATCTTAAAAATAGTACACAATATAATTACTTGGGTAAATCTACTTTTACCAGTTGCACAACACAAGGTAAAGAAAATACTGGGTGCCGTATCAAATATTCAGATTTTATTTGACAGATTTATAACATGTGCTCTGTTTGTTCAATCTGAACTCTAATCTTACATGCTGACAAAGGCCTTAAGGACATTAATGTGGTGTTAATTAGCAAAAGACTGATTTGCAGCTGGACGGTAGTGTGACAGAATGCATCTGTTATAAAGTGGTGCGTGCACATCTGTCCGAATGCTTTGTGTTGCGCTCCAGCTGAACATGGGACAGCACGCACACCATTAGTACAGTCCTCTGCAGGTCTCTACTTAAGGTTGTCATGCAACGCCATTCTTTCATAATAAGCAACTTATTTTTCATCTCGCTAAATAAAAACGGTGTATGGCTTGAGACTTATCTTTGTGTTTCAAAATCTGACAAATTTGAAAGTTCACTCTACCCTTTCAAAAACATCTGTGCATTCATAGGTTGTGAAAGCTTGCTGAGTGGAAAGAGCTGTTTTGATGTACTTCTGCATACGGTACGAAAAGTGCAGCCAATGTGACTTAATCAGAGCAGAATCATCAAGTAATATGCACTCAGGAAAATAAAAAAATTTCGTACAAGAACAGAAAACAAATTTATCAACATGTCTTCACATGCTTCATTCTTCATTCTGAATACAAATGTTTCATTTGGCAATTGTATTATCAGCATATCAATTTGAGTCAAAGAGTTGAACTGGAAAAGTTTTTGTATTTGGCGTCTCCAGTTTGATTTTATGACTGGAATTAACTGCAAACGTTTGTGTAATGCTGGTGATGTTCTCCAGCATGATTTGAGAATGATCTAAAATGCAGGTTGTTTTCTGACAGTTTGTACAAAGAGTTCATAATGTCACATATTTACTTGAATTTACAAAATTAATTGTGACCTAGGAAGTTTTCTGAATCCTAAAACATTATTTCCAGGTTTAAATTAGATTCTGAACATCAGGTATTTGTGGTGTAGTTTTATGGCACATGTTTCGACCTAATAAAATAAATGATTGGCTATTGTCACTTTTATTCTGTAATTCTGGCTTTTTTTCTCAAAATTAAAATATAAACTCAGAATTCTACTATTCTTTTACCCAAATCCATGTTTACATCTCGCAATGCTGTTTTCCCACCAAAAAGTAAACAAAATTAAAAAAGGTAATGCTACTTTTTATCTCTCAATTGACCCATCGGTAAGCCCCTCCCCTCGAATGCAGACTAGCCAATGGCAGTCGAGTATCAGTTGCAGGGGGGAGCAGAACTCTGACATCTTTATAATTTCAGCGCCATAGAGAATCATTGGAGGATCCGACGCTCGCACCGGTTTTATGGGGTTTATGCTTCAAAAATGGAAAAACGATGTGCCTGGGGTATTGTAACATTGATTACAGGTATCATTTTATTACATTTCCTGAATCCAAATAAAACAGAGCACAATTTCCTACAAATGAAGACAAAAACTTTCATTTTCTGGTTGTCATACACTCATTAAGTTACAGTTTTAATCTGTTCAAGCAGAACGTTAATGTTATCTTGTGCTTTAGCAAGGTATCTCTGGCTAAAACTAGCTAACGTTAAAGTTAGTGAGTCCATGCTAACGTTCAAACCTAAATAGTGGACTGTTCTCACGTCTTGTACAGTGCAGGGCAAAAACACATAAACGAAGGTCTACATTTCAGTGCCTCTCCATATTAAACTGGTTAAATGTACATTAATTGAATCGTACCCTGTGATACATGAACAGTGTTGATCCTGCGTGTTGTCATCCGTGATCGTGATGACCGACCGTAATGAAACTTCTCCCGTTTGCACTGTGATCTGTAAACCTTCGCTTCGAGTTACCCACCATATTTATTTTAAAATATTGTATAAATCCCTCCAGGGAATACTTAACTCCCATTTGGTATCCTTCTGTGTCCAAAATAGTGCAAAAACATTGTGGGCCAAGGTTTTCACAATGCAGCTGTCATTGAAAGAGAGTGAGCAACTCCGTTTATTTATCCGAGCGTGTAACAGTAACTAAGGGGGGCGGGGCTTACCGATAGGTCAATTCTAACTTTTGCTTTTTTCAAGTCACAATTACCGTTTTTAGTATCTCATATTATCCCATTTTGTTTGTGTATATACAGTAGTCAATATTTGAAGTGGATCAATGAAGTTCATCAAAGTTGTCCTAAGACAAAAACAGGTATTGTTTTGGTATCTTTGATGAAAGGTTTTGATCCACTTCAAACACACACACACACACACACACACACACACACACATCTTTTTAAAGTGAAAGTGAAAAAGTGAAGTAGCGTGTGGCCAAGTATGGTAACCCATACTCAGAATTTGTGCTCTGCGTTTAACCCATCCAAAGAGCACACACACACATTAGTGAACACAGCCAATGCTGCGGTGTCCGGGGAGGAGTTGAGGGTTCGGTGCCTTGCTCAAGGGTCCCCTATCCTCTCTATCCTGCCGGACCTGAGACTCGAACCCATGACCTTCGGGTTACAAGTCCGACTCTCTATCCATTAGGCCACGACTGCCCCTGTTATATATATGTGGTAATTATATATATATAATTATAATATATATATATATATATATATATATATATATATCTCATAATATACATATATATATATATATATATATATATATATGTATATTATAATATATATATATATGTATATTATAATATATATATATATATATGTACAGCATATATATAAAACACCAGGCGGGTTTGTAGTTGTATTTGAGTTTTCTATAATTTTTTTAAGAAATTGTCCGTTTTCATCAATTATCCTCATATGAGTCCTCTTTACAAAAACATGTTTACAGGAAGGGACATCAAGCGGAACTATAACGGACAGGAGACGTCTGCATAAATATGGAAAAGATTTTAAAAAATACATCAGAGTCCAAGCATGAGCTGACATGGAAGCTATACAATATTCACTGTATACAGTATACTACTGACCTACCCCTATAAAAGTCAAAGACACCCACCTAACTGCTGGAAGAGGAGCGCTACACTTTTACCGCTGACTGGCAGAGAGTCATTGAGTGGAGTCTGGATGAGCTGCCGGTCCCCTGCTCCCAGTGAAAAGAGCTTCTGAAAACATCAACACAAACATTCAGGGTTGGACAATTGCATAAGATACATTAACAATGAATACCAAATAATAGCTCGGAACTACACAAAAAGCACATTTGAGGCTGAAGCATATTAAAAATAAACATTTGTAATTATTAATTTGATCATGTTTCACTGACAATTACTTAAAATGTTATTAAGGTTATATTTTTCAACAGTAACACTTTATTTTAAGGCCCAATTCTCACTATTACCTACTTGCTTGTTAGCATGCATATTCCTAACATATAGGCAGTTTATTAATATTTATAAGCACATACCCCATACCAACACCTAAGAACCATCTTACTATACTAACGATTAATAAGCAGCTAATTAGAAGTTTATTGGGGCAAAATTAGTGGTTAACAGTTATAATCTAATAGTGAGAATTGATCCCCGAACTAAAGAGAGACCGTTTCTACAACTATATTTGAAAACACACTCCATATAAATGACCTGTGTGACCTTTTCGCAAGCGTTACTCAACAACGGCATGTTGCTGAACACTAAATAAAGTTTGATTTGTGAAATATGTGAAAATAAATCTCGATGTGCTGGTAAATATAATGAGCTCTAAATAACCCGTTCTTGCCGCTCAGTCTCCAAAATTGGATGAACTGAGAAGTTAAAGGATCTCTCAAGTTCAAAATCTGATTATTTTATATATTGTATATATACACCACTTGTATTTTAATATAATATGCTTTCATGATACACAGCATACACAAACACCCTCTGGAAGCTCTCTATATTTTAACAGGTTTACTTTTTTTTATCTTGGCTAAGAACTTGGCAGACGTGCATTAAACAGAGCCAATAAGATGCACATGGACTGTTTCATGAACAGATGCGCGCTGGAGTCTGATGACACATTCCAAGCGGATGGAGTTAGACTCACACTGAAAGATGAATATATACCTCTCCTGAGGTCTGTTTATAACTTACACCCTGTTTGATTGCCATCATGCCACAATCCAGCTGGGGAAAATAATGGTTTCTGGAGGAATTTTGAAATGTATTGGTGAATTACATCAAAAATAACATGATTTCAACACAAAAGCCTACAAAACTCTGCCGTCTGCATTCATTTATTTCCCTTGAAACCAATTTCTAGAGTGTTTAACAATATCTATTTGTTGATTTATACATTTAGCTTGATTTATATGAGCGTAATGTACAATAAAGAGTGGATTAAGAAACCGTGTTTAAAGAGAAAACATACATTTTAGGGATAAATCGGCTGTTTTAGGAGAATCAGACATCAAAAAGAAAAACGAGACACAAAAATGAAGAACAGCGGAGCTTGAACCAGAACATAAGAGCTACATTAAGTAATATTTTATCTCTAAACAAAACAACGAGCTTCTCTCACTGACCCCTAAAGCCCTTTCTACCTCTCGGGAGTATCCAGAGAAAACAAAATTCAATATGAGACACCCTCCTTTCCTCAAGGTACACAGGTACACAAATGAACCCTGGCTAACCCTCTGTGCTCAGGTATCCACAGGGGTCAGGGTTCGAGACAGATGAGGAATTTGTTGGTTAAGTAATGTCTGACCTGGGAACCTCCAGCCACTGGGACCAAGCATGTGAAGAGGTTTGCCACCAGCCCTTCCAGAGGGAAGCTCAGATTGTCAATGTACACGGTGTAGATCAGACCCAAGCAGCCCTAGGATAAAACAAACCCAAAAACAATCAGCTGGTCCCTCACACAAACACATGTAAAACACAAAATCAGAGTCAATGTGAGTGGTGCAACAATACTGGTGTTGACCTAACAACTTGTTTCTATTGCTACAGTTGTAAAGTTGCTCTTAATGGTTGATATGGTGTAGCTAGAATTTTCTGGGTGAACGTTGTGGTGTTGCTTTACTGTTCTGGGTGATTTCGGGTTTTCTGGGTGGTTTCTATGGTGTTGCTAGTTTTGTGAGTGATTTCTAGGGTGTTGCAATAGTGTTCTATGTGATTTTTATGGTTTTCTGGGTCACTGATTACAGTCAATTAGTCCATATTCTGGTCCCTCCTACAAAGAAAATCTAAAGATTTGTTATTGTATGCTCAAGTGAAAATCATAAGTCTGACAAGTCTTATCAACAAAAAACACAATTTGAGGTATCGATCATGTTCATAGAACAAACTTTTTAAGGTCCCTAACCCAAAGTAACAGTGATAATAATTATGATGACTTGCATAGCAAACATCACTGAATTATATTTTCTTTGAATAGTTTTTCAGAACATAAATCTGGAGATCTGTCTATCTATCTATCTATCTATCTATCTATCTATCTATCAGGGCATAAATGTGCCCTCTTAAATGGGTACAATGAGAAACTAAGAGATATGGTGACCATAAACATTTGTTTTTTTATCAAGCAATACATCTCAACTAACTTATTCCCAGACATAGCTCAAGCCAAATTTATGAATGTAGGCCAAAAGTACAAAACATTGAGACAGGAAGCCTGCATAAAACTTTGGATGAGAGGATTTCATGCTTTTGAGCTCCTGAGATATTCCTCTCGGTCTCTGTAATCTGTTTTCATTCCATCAGCAGACATAAATCTTTTACTTTAATGATTTAAAAGCTGAAAATCAATATAATTCTCAACCCAGTGATGGTTTTAATTATCCTAAATCCACCTACAGCTCATGCATGAAACTTCCTAGTTATGTACGGGTGATTCACATCAAAAATTAGAATACAAATTTTGCTTAATAACTAATGTTAATTAGAAAATGGATAATACTGCATGATATGCTAAAGAACAGTTCAGTCACTAGCTGGCTGCTCTCTTCTGTATCTTAAGTCTTTAACAAAGAAAATCATAAAGCTTTTTTTTAACTTCACATTCCTTAAATCACTAAAATACATTAGGAACAAAATGCTTTTTTTCTTCTTTTTTTTTGAGAAGCTGTGTTTCAGAGATACTACACAAAATGCAACGGACAAACAGATGGACACATTTTGAATTACTCTAAATATTTCTGGGTAATCCAGCCTGGAGATGAGAATCAAACTTTTGGGTGCAAAGATTTGAGCTGGCTGGATCAAACCATCCTCCTCCTCCTCTTCCTCGTCCACATCCTCAGCTCCATCCCCATCTGCCTCCAGCGTCTTTGAGCCCTGAAACCGAAAACAAACAAAACATATTTTTAAAGACTGGAATAAATCAAATTCCTTGAGGCTGAGGTACTCTTCAAGTTGGTGGACAAGTACAGCGTATTCATATGAGATGAAGCCTGGATGTGATTCTGGAAGAACCAACATCTGGGTCAGATTCAGTCATGATGTCTTTGAATTAAAACAGACTCTAATCAGCTTGTTTGTTATTAGTCTTTATAACAAACCCCTAACAACAGGGATGTGTGGTGGGCTTCTAAAATTAGGAGTTTGAGATTTTTCATGGATAAAGTGTAAATTGCTATATTAAATATGTTTCTGGTTTATATTTACACAGATTTTGGGTTGAAGGCATTCACTTTGTGTTATCAAAAAGCAATCGTAACACTATTATAGCAGTTATTACATAACTATAACATTACAATATATACATTTGTATAAAGGCTGTCAATTTAACATGCTAATTAGGTGTGATCAGTTAAAATTATTAATGCAGTAAATGCACCAGCCTCGGATCTGTACGTCATCTTACACTGCATGCAGTTGCTGTCGAACATGACGTAGGGCGACAACTGACTACATGATGCAGCCTATTAAAAAAAGATATATGCCCCTAAAGTTCAGGGTATGAAGGCAATAAAATGCCACTTTATGGGTTTTTGTCTTATATATTATAAATCTGTCATGCATATTTATATCATATGATATAGTTTAACAATATCATGCATGCAAGAGTGTGTTTGTTTCCCTGAATATCTGAACAATCACAAATGTGGCATTGATTTTATACAACAGGTTAATAAACTACGTTTTAGACACAATATTGTATGTTTTGCCCCATTTAAACAATAAAAATACTTTCAAACAAAGCCAAGACAAAGCTATTCAATGCTTTTTTCCATCTAGCACAATAATGGCTTCAAATTATCTTTGGGGAGTATTTTATCAGCTAAAATTGATGTGTAATTCATTTGTGATTAATACGATTAACTAATCGGCACATCATGCAATTAATTAATTGCTCAACAATGAATTTCTAATTAATACTTAAATTTATTTATAACATTAGCAGACTCTAAAATGCTTCACTCACAGAGCATCATTTCAAGTTTATTTAGATGTGTGACCAAAAGTAGTGCTGTCCGAGTAGACGAGTTGTTTACTGCCTGACGAGTGGAAAAAGATCAGCAAAGAGCGAACACCGAAAATCCTCTGTCCTCAGCGGAGATGGACAGAGTGTCTGGTGGGGGATTGCATGGCTCGGTTTCTTAATTCTTTGTTATTCACCACTGATAAATATCTGAGTTGAGGAGTTGAGAGAGCACTAGATAATAACGCATAAAGATCACACGATTATATGTTCTCAGAATTACTGATAAAGCTGAGCTTATGTAGACAAGCTTAGTCTGTATAAAGTGACTGTCGCTCGGTATTCAGGCTCGATCCGGTTTCCTCAAAGAAACTTAATACAGCACTGCATACATCAAATGTGATAATGGTCATGAGGTCAGCCGAACAGCGCTGCCTTTTTTTCAACAAGCAAGAGAGAACGATAACAGGAGCAAATTAAGTTAGGGGGTCCTGCATACCTATCAGACGAAAGCGTGACAGCGCGTTGACAGAGTTAGTGTCGCAAAGGACGGAGAAAGTTAAGATAGCCTCGCATGATGGATAAAGGAGTGACCCATGCTGGTTGTTATGAAACCACAAAGTGAACCTGGAGTAAAACTGAAGTGCTGGTCTATTTATAGATTTTGCTTTTGGAAAACTGGCTGGGTTTTGGGTTTGTTTTGTGCAGGGGTCTTGTCCCAAGGGCTGAGATGCTATTTGAACTCGTTTAGGCTCACATTACAAGTCCTGCTTTAGTGTATGAACTAAATGTGTGCAAATTGTTTCCATGTGAGTATTTGGAAAAATTCAATTTCCTAAATAATCACGTCCAAAGATGCAATCAGCGAAAAAACAAAAAGACAGTAATTACAACATGTACAACCCAAACCGAGTTATTGGGGGGATTAAGTCAAAGATAAACTATAAATTTAGGCAAAAATGTAGGCAAACTACATATCAAACTTAAATCAATTTAAGGGTTATTAGAAATGTACTCTTTGAATTCATTTGGGATTCTTTTGGATTAGATTTCATTTTCCACAAGAACCAACAAGATTACATAAATGACAAAATATTAAGTGGTGTAATAATGAAGTGAAAAGCATTAAAAGATTTTTGGGGAGTCACATCACAATAATTTGCAACAAAACTAACTTTGCTTAGTTATAAAAAGTCAAATTACCTGTTATTGTAAGAGTTAATGCTCTTTTTAATGTCCTCTCACATCAAAACCGAACATATTTGTTTAGAACGGCTTTGGGCTGTTAATGTTGGTAAACTTCGCTTGATCTGTGCATATTTCTCTCCTGATTCTACATTTTACTTCTGATTATACCCTGTATAATTTATTATGTGACAAATAAAGAAACCTTGAAACCTTGATTCAGATGAAAACAGTTGTATAACAATATGTTGGTGGACTTAGAAGTGAGAGGACAACAGAGGATGGATTTTTTCACTGGAAGAAGTGTTATTATGGATTATTATGGACCATAATTTTGGCCGGAAGCAACAGTTCAAAGATAAAACGCGTTAATGGATTTGTGTCATACAAACACACAGTTTTTCACTTCACAAAACCTTAAATTATACACTTTAGTCATGTGGATAACTTGTGGATCACAGTAATGTTTTTAATCAGCTATTTGGACTCTCATTCTGATGGCACCCATTCACTGAAGAGGATTCATTGGTGAGTAAGTGATGTAATGTTAATTTGTTCTGATGAAGAAACAAACTCCTCTACATCTTGGATGGCCTGAGGAGTGAGTACATTTTCTGCTAATTTTAATTTTTGGGTGACCTATTCATAAAAACATAGAGACTTCATTATCTTACACCGATAAGGAGGAGAGGTTTTGCCTGAGTCAAGTCCCACTGCTCACAATCTGCTTCTAATTGTCTCGTTTGAGTCTGCGTCAGCCATGCAAGCTCATAACGATGCCTACCTCTCAAACTCTGCCGTCTAACCCCCTGCGCAGGAGCTCATTTGATTTGCTCAGACAGTGAAAACATACCACAAGATCACCGCATCTTATCAGTGGGAACACAGGATTAAAATACCCCCACTGATGGGAAACACATTTCAAACTTATTGGGAGGATTTGGTTCAATTATGAAGAAAAATACATTCCAGTGCTGCCTCTTCCAATCTGATAAAAGAAAAATATATTTTAGTGTGTCATGATTTTTACATTAAGTGGGTTAATGGTGTAGCTTTAGGCAAGTACACAACACCTGAAATTCTTGGTCCCTGCAGATGTGTTAAAAACAATGAACGTATAAAAACAAGCCTATTAAATAATGTGAAATCAATGAAGAGAATATAGCACTTTTAATGACTACCACATACAGTTCAGGATGCCTATATGGAAATGCTTGCATTTGTCTTCCTATATGGTACCATTTCCATCAACATTAATAGATTTGAGATGTCTTCTGATATAGCGTAACCATAGACTGTAAAAAAAAAAAAAAAAAAAAAAATTGCCGTTTTTCCCCCACTTCTTTCTATATTTGAAATGTGAAGCCAATACATCCCAATGACGTAATTTGGAACCCGAGTCTTTACAGTAGTTATCATGAGGTGAAGCTTTGGTATTAAAGTTCCACCCAAACTCCCATAGACCCAATCGCAAGTTCACAATCATATACACCACACATCAATAGCATAGCATATATAGTTTATAGCATCAAATAACTAATTAAAAGCAAACTTACTAGAAAAAGCACTAGCATCACCGTTAAGGATGTCAATGATTAATCGACAATGGAAGAGATGCAATCGATTAAAAGTATCGATGGACGTTTAAGCAGTTTTATTTTGAACTACAAACTTTAAAGGTGCTGAATGTAGAATTGACACTTAGTGGTTGAACTAGGTAGTGCAGTCCAAATTCTAAATATTGAAGACCTCCTCTTCAGACTTGACACACATGCAGGTGCCAGATTAACGACACCATTAGAAACGAGCGCACATGACGATAAATTAAATTAAATACGCTGTGTTTTCCATCAATTGGCAACCCGGGGTGCCGAAATACAATTGGGTAAACTGGCAGTGGGCGGGTTTCACAAACCATCAGAAACACAGACATTCCATCCCGGAACGCACATTTTCAAAGGAGAATAACTGATTGTAGCATTGTTTTTCAGATATCAAATATGTTAACTTAGCATGTTTCTTAAATATCTGCAAACATATGGTATTTTTATGCTTTAGTAGTCAAAATCCTACATACAGCACCTATAAAAGTAGATTAAAAAACAGAAACAAAACAAGGCTCTTTGTATTGAAATGAAATAACCAATTCATGTTTAATAATAATGATTTTCCCATATAATTGTTTCAGGGCAGATTCATTCCAACAACTAGTTAATTAGTTCATACAACTTTTACTTTGTGGCCACTGTCCATGTTTCATTCATTTGTTCCAACAAAACCCATGCTTTATAACTAAAAGGAGGGAAAGAATTAAGTCATAGAAACAAATACTTAATTCAGGGCAACTAAATCTTCCACCCGCATTACTGCGTCAAAGGGGCTAAAGCTGTTTTCTGAACACATATATCAAATAATAATAATTAATTTGTAGCATTTATATAGCGCTTTTCTGGGCACTCAAAGCGCTTTACATAGTAAGGGGGATATCTCCTCATCATATCACTTGTATTTTCTCTGGGTACCTTGCATTTCACTATTATAAGTTTCCTAACAACCGTGTTTGACAGAAGTTTTGAATGATTTATTTTAAAATATGTGTAAAAATATTAAAATTTGAGATACATTTACTCTAAAGACATTAAATAAAATTTTGAGAAAATTACTGACAGCAACAATTGCTATGCCAGGACTGGTCAATGACATAAGTGTTAACTGCACTTTTTTTCAGCATTTTTAATTAACCAAACTGCTGTATAGTTATGTGTAGTTTTTTAAACACTTTTAAGGCTTGTAAGTCCTCAAAAGCATAATATATTGTTATAATATTAGCTTTTAGAGTGTGCATGGAACCACATTTTGAACTCTCAATGGAAATAGTCGACCATTCTGGATACCTTTGGGATATTTTATTGAGTTGTGTTCAACCAAGTCACTGCCTTTCTCACACAGAACAACCTCCTGGACAGTAACCAATCTGGCTTCAGAAGTGGACATTCCACCGAAACTGCCTTGCTCTCAGTTGTTGAAGACCTAAGACTTGCAAGAATGGCTTTCAAGCCTTCATTACTTATATTGCTGGATCTGTCTGCTGCTTTTGATACGGTCAACCACCAGATCCTCCTGTCAACCCTATTGAGAAAGGGCATCTCAGGAACCGCACTTCAGTGGTTTGAGTCTTACCTCTCAGATAGGTCCTTCAAAGTATCTTGGAGAGGTGAGGTATCCAAGTCGCGACATCTAGCTACAGGGGTCCCACAGGGCTCAGTTCTTGGACCATTTCTTTTCTCTGTCTACATGGCTTCACTAGGTTCTGTCATTCAGAAACATGGCTTTTCATATCACTGCTATGCTGATGACACTCAACTCTACCTCTCATTCCATCCTGATGATCTGACGATAGCTGCTCGCATCTCAGCATATCTAACAGACATTTCTTGCTGGATGAAGGACCATCACCTTCAACTCAACCGTAAGACAGAACTGCTTGTGGTTTCAGCAAACCTATCGTTTCATCACAATTTCACCTTCCAATTAGGCTCATCAACCATAACTCCTTCAAAAACAGCCAGAAACCTTGGAGTTGTGATTGATGATAAGCTGAATTTCACAGACCACATTACTAAAACTGCCCGGTCCTGTAGATTTGCATTATATAATATTAAGAAGATCAGGCCCTTTCTCTCAGAACATGCAACACAACTCCTTGTTCAGGCTCTTGTTCTGTCCAGACTTGACTATTGCAATGCTCTCTTGGCAGATCTTCCAGCCAGTTCCATCAAACCTCTACAATTAATCCAAAATGCTGCTGCAAGATTAATCTTTAATGAGCTGAAAAGAACGCATGTCACACCTCGTTCATCAATTTGCACTGGCTACCAATAGCAGCGCGCATTAAATTCAAGGCATTAATGTTTGCTTACAGAACCACCTCTGGCTCTGCACCCCTTTACCTAAATTCATTACTTCAGACGTATATGCCCTCTAGAAGCTTGCATTCTGCAAGTGAACGACGCATTACTGTACCATCCCAAAGAGGCACAAAATCACTTTCACAGACTTTTTCATTAACTGTTCCCATCTGGTGACCTGCCCAACTCAATCCGAGCAGCTGAATCCTTACCCATCTTCAAGAAATGGCTAAAAACACATCTCTTCCATCTTTATTTGACCCTCTAACTCTAACTGCTTATTTATTCTCTAACTGCTAGCTTTTCTTGTAAAACTGACACTAGGTTTCTATATTCTATAAACTCGTTTTCTTAATAAAAAAAACAACAAAAAAAATACCTTCCTACGTGTTAGGTTAGGCTAACCAGGACTTGTAATAGCACTTGCATGTTGTTGCTCTTTTGTTGGTTTTGATTGCTTCTATAATGTCCTCATTTGTAAGTCGCTTTGGATAAAAGAATCTGCTAAATTACTAAATAAATAAATAAAATAAATGAATAAATATTTACTTCAACATACTACAAGTTGGGACTCACTAACTTTTAAATATTTTTTAGGATAGATAGTATAGGAATTTGGACGTAGTTTGCTGGGTCAGAAGACGGTCTAGTAATTCCTAAAAAAAAAACTGATGTAAGGAAAACCGTCCCGAGAGACATACAGAATAATGAGGTCATGGACTATCATAGTCATTACGTGAAAGAAGCCACACTGCTTTACGGACCTCTGGATAAGTGTATCAAAGAAAAACAGTGAGGTTGAGACAGAAGCAGACAAATTGAAAAAACCTTTCTGGAGACCTTAAGACAATGAACGTGCGATTAAGAACGATGCTTCAGTCTTAATGTGCCTGATGACATTGTGAAGTACTCTTCATGGGTGGCCTTCTCTCTTAATCCCCCACGAGGCTCAGTAGTGAAGGACACAATATAAATAAAGAAGATTAACAGTCTCACTGTGAAATTCAGAGACCGAAAGCAATAGAGAGACACAGTCAACTCCATAGAGGAGAACAGCGCCAGCTGAAAGCTGGGGGTCATCAAAGCTCAAAGACATGACGTGCCAAACAGTTTTGTAACCTTCTGGAACCACCATCCTCTAAAGGCAAAGAATTCCTCCATTTATTGACAATTTAATTACACAATCTTTATCCTGTCATGATTTGGTTTATTTGTACTCAGCCAGGAAAGCAACAGGAAGTTGACAGTAAGTCTGCATGCTGGCATCCATGTAGACGTTTGTGGTAAACGGGCTGATTCATAGTGAATCTGCAGAATTAACCTTCTAGGCATTTGAATGGTAAGTGGCCTGCTTAACAAATTAATGTGACTCAGAGCATTGAAATGCTTCGTTTGGGTCATGATGACCACCACATCCTGAATACTGAATTAAGTTCATTACAAGAAATGCCACATTGCCGGCACTAGGATACCGCTTTCAATAGATGTGGAATGTCGGGATGTGATGAACTGGTTCTTATCATGTTTACATCATGATTTCCACAGGTAAAAAAAACACAAATACATACCAGGGCCTCAATTTCAGCACAGGATTGCGATTATTGCAAATAATTTTCCCGCTATGGGAAAATAGCGGGAAATAATGCAGGGAAATCCCACAAACATTTATTCACTATGAAGGTTGAATGAGTAAATTAATCAACACAGATGTGATCAGTCTGCGAGACTATAATTTCACAAACAATATGAGTGTTTCTCTTAGCATGCAGCATTAAATGTGAGTCACGTCACTATGAGGAAGGAGGATACAGAGGAATTATTCAAAGCTGTGGAGCCAATTTCCTTGAGCTCTTTTGAAGGCATCCCTGATTTTTTCTCCTTAAAAAAAACAGTGCGTTGCATTTGTCTACAGTGAAATGAACTTGAACGGAGTAGCTTGTCTAATTAGGGCTGGATATCGTTCAACATTTTTAGATATCGATACCGATGATACCGATACCTTGACTTCAATACCGGTTGCTGAATGATACTTTTTTCGATACCAATTTTATGAAATCAATTTTAAAAGGATTAAATTATCTAAAAAAAACATTTGGTTAAATTTTTTTCAGCTTCTTGATGTTTACAGACTCGAAGATTCCTGAGCCACAGCACAAAGGAACAAAATATATCCAACACAATCATTTTAATAAAGCTCAAATAGTTTTCAGTTTACACATCTGTTAGGCTATATTTAAACTAGTGCAAGTTCATTTAAAAACGCATAGCTCAGACAGAATCATAATTTTTATTCATTTTCCACTAATTTACTGATAAGCATTAGCACCTTCCAGCACTGTAAGCCGGTATGTATATGTTATATGCCTTCTCTCTTCCACAATTGCTATTCTGACTCAGAGGACTATATACATATTTCAGCAATGGCCAAAACACACTTTAGACGGCAAAAGGATGTTATTACAAAAACTCGATGGTGGTTTAAAGTGAGTTTTGAGTAAAAGCGGAATATAAATGTTATTTATTGTCTTATGTAGCATGATGCTACAGTGTGCATGAATGGTCACGTAACACACACTTTCGGTCATGTAGTATGGACGGAAATCTTTTCTGAAATGCCAGCATGGACGAGGATCATATTCATTTTCAAACAAAAACACACCAGTGTATGCCTATACTTAGATTAGTTCTAAGGGGGTTAGGACGTTTTCACGCTACAGACTCACATATGAGCCACATCTCTGAGTGTAACCGGTGTAAACTGGTAGGTGTGTTCGACTTGACAGCACAGTGCAGGACCAAGAGAGCTATAGAGAGCAGCAGACTGCTTCGTATGCTTTTGAATCGCTCTCGTGGATGTCAAACACCAATCGATCTGTTCGGTGCCGCTTCTAGTCAAACACACCTAGTGCTGCAGGCTTATTGGCTCACTGACGTTGAAGAGATTAACCCCTTAGGTATCGAAGTTTGGTACTGAACGACAAGATGTTTTTCAATACTCGATGGTATCCAGGCAATTTGGTCAGTGCCTAAACAGTATCGAACTCGATTCCCAGCCCTATGACTATTGAACATCATGAAGGTGCTCGGAATCTCACCATAATCTTATAAAAAACCTTTTAGGCACAGTAAGCATGAATGTGGCAAGGTTTATTGACATGACACAACAAATAATGAAGTGCAAAGCACTGAGGAGAAATATAGATGGAGGCAGCAATATATGTACTGTATGTATGATGCCAAGAGCCAAAGGACAACAGAGATACAACTCCGAAATGACCTTAAGTGGGATTTAAACCTACAACCTTTGGGATACTAGACCAAACCTGTGCCACATCACTGCACTGCATTGGACAAACACTGTGACAGTAGAAGCAAAACAAAATAAAAAATGCTGAAATTACAACTTTCCTCCAAACTTTCCTCTATGTGCTGCCATAGACTCCCAGCCAGAGGAAGCAGAACAGTACGCCAATTTAAACAGCAGGAGCTACACACCTTCTACACTTGGCTCCTAATAAAATCCAAAAAAGTGCTTTTGAATAACAGTAGGGCAATACAGCTGTGCTCATTAAAATCTATGTGTGCTATCAGAAAGATAGTTGATATGACGATATACTCATAATCCAGCATCCTGTAAGACCTGGTAAGCAGGATGCAGAGTAATTAATGACAGTTACACTTCATGCTCTGTGACTGCAGAAGTAAATGACTGCCAAACTTATAAAAATGAATATAACCAAACATGACAATAAAAACAGTTCAAGCAGTTGGAATAAGACGAATGTAAATTGGCAAACTGGCAGAACAGCTGCTGTTGTTCCAGTTGGTGTCCAACAGTTTATCTCAAAAGATGCTGAGAAGTTTCAAGCTGTTTATACTGATACTTAGTGAGGTCTGCAAGAAATACACATGGCTAATAAAATTGAATAGGCCACCGCCATCGTTCTTGTTCATCTGTCCAACTGATATTGCAGTATATTAGCACTTTTAGCAAAGAAAAAACATGTCAAATTTTTACTTCAAAGTTTTTTTTACGAGATTCTCCTTATCACAGCCTCTCTCTAAGGGTGAAACTTGGCATGCGCTCTCCTAATTAACCTGGTGTCCATGTGTAACTTATTTGGACTTTCAGAAGATGTAGGTCCATTAGTCAATATAGGCCTATTGGCAAAAATGTATTGGCTTGTTTCTGCAGAACAATCGATGAACTTTAAATATCCCAATTTACGCTTCAGATTATACTCTGGGATTTATCCCGAAAATGGATACATCAGAAAAAGGAATCAGCATGCCTTTAACAGCCTGTGGAAGCTCCCCGTGGTGCATTGGTTTGACAGATTATAGAGCAAAGCCTTTGCGATTAACCTACCTGGAGTCGTGATACTACCTGCTTGGCCAAAACTCAACTCTTATTGCCAATCTTGACCTAATACAGTAGATTATCTCAGTCAAAGGCACTGGTGCACTGGTTTATTGCACTCTAGGACTTCCACTTTGTGCAGAAACAACTCGACATAGGGAAGAAATGTGGATGCTCAATATTTTTTCCTCTCACAGTGTGGGACAGCTGAAAATGTTACTCTAGCCTAATTATCACTGGAAGGGACTATGGCTGGAATCCTGATGGGTGCTGGGCAATAGTCAGAAATTACAACTGCATTCTTTACATAGCTGTCCTCCAACCCCAGCCCCTTGCAGCTCCTCTTCTTTCCTTCTCCACTCTGAACAATGAACTTTAGGATGCAGCAGTACATTTTGCCCCATCTTGATCACAGCTGTCATTACTAAAAGTTTCTCAAAATGGTTGACCGATTGATAAACTTTCCCAAATATCTTATTTTATGTTAAAAGTACTCTGGTCTTTCTGAGGCCATAAAGACCTGAGAAAAGTTTTGCTTGGCCATGCCACTGTGAGCATTTAATTGACAATGTATTGCTCCTCTGATTCACTATTTCCTTCAGTGTGCAATGGAAATGTCTGTGATTGGTTACAATCAGGGCTCTGAAATCGGAAACAAACTAAATATTGACTGGAACAGAACCAGAAACAGAAACAAAATTTAATTGTATAGTTACGAACAGAATCGGAAATGTGAAAAGGCCCTTAACCGGTTAATAATGTTATTTTATCGTTTCATTTAATATTTGAAATTAGCTGTCAACCAATCAGGAATTCAAGAAGTATGGACTATGCAAATGTGATGCTGACGCATCCAACGAGTGAAATGCCCGCACTCATGTGAACTCTTGGTAAGTCGCTATGGCAATGCACCGGTGTTAGAGTTTATCCGAGGATAGTGTAAGATGGATTCAACAGATCTTACACACCTGCAATGCATCTGTTAACGGAGAAAACACAATAAAACTATTGGCTTACATAAAAATCAATATATATGCCAATACACTAAATATTTTTCACTTAAATCATTGACAGATTAACGAAACGAAAGAGAAAATTGTGACGCATTCCAAAGTTCTCGGAAGGGAAAACGAGATGGCAGAGAGTAGTTTTCTTTATTTTGCAAAAGCTTTACAGTTTTAATTATTTTACAGCTTATTTGTTTAGCAAAAGCTTGACAGTTTTGAATGATGTCTTGCATCTGTAGATATAACCAAACAGCATTGGTATGGCCATATCTAAATACACAGAACACCTAAATACCCAGTGTTCCTGTGGCTCAGTGCATAAGCAGCGCAAAAGGTTGTGGGTTCAATTCCCAGGGAACACACATACTGACAAAAAATGTATAGCCTGAATGCACTGTAAGTCGCTTTGGATAAAAGCATCTACTAAATGCATAAATGTAAATGTAAATAGACCTTTAATAAAAACATGGCCTTAATCTCACCTGCAGGTTGACCTCTGCCTCAAAGAAGGTCAGACAGGAGCAGAAGTGTCGTTCTGAGTCTATGTCTGTCAGCACCACTGTGAAGAATGTCGGGATTTTCCTCTCACGGGACAGTCTCCATCCACCAGGCTGGCAGAACTGTAAAAGCACAAACAAACAATCAAACGCTGGAATTATTGGAAAACATTCAGTCGGCACAAAAACAACCAGTTCATTTTGGTTATCATTAGAGATGGCATCATATGCACAGAGAAAATCACAGGAATTGAATTTGAGGTTGTTGAAATTCATTTCGAACCTTTTTCATTGTTTTGACAGGGCTTACTGGAATGCAGTATGAGGCTGTTATGGTATGTCATTGAGCAAATGGGCTAGTGTGTGATCATATGCAGGATGTGCCACTTCAGATAGTACATCAGAAGGCAGGAAACGCCGCAATGCCCTTCAAAAATCCCCTAAACATAATTCTGTTACACAAAATATCCTAATAAATAAACCTGGATAATATCCTGTAGCTGACTAACTGTCCTGCTGCTGAATTCATGATGCCACAAATTAAGTGCCACAGCAAAACAAATTATTTATAATCAGTTGTAAGTTTTAATCTGTATTGTATGTGATGCAAAAAAAAGTGAAAATCAAAGCTTTCGAATTGGAGTTGAATCGAATCAAGTGTTTGAATTAAATCAATTTTCAAATGTGTTTTCCTGCACAGCAAAATGATCAAGATTTCAGAAGCACAGTGGCTTTCCTGTAGCTCAAACTAGTGTTACGTACCCACATTTCAGCAGTTGGTACCAAAAACTATTATATAGTATAGCTATTTTAACAGTTATCATTTACCTATTTGAAAATACAAACATTAAGTAAATTAAATCGGTCGGTCTTTCAGAGTGGCCTAGGGAGGGGAGGTATCCAAAGCACATAAATTGATCACTGGGGTTCCCCAGGGATCGGTTCTTGGACCCCTCCTCTTCTCCACATACACTACATCACTGGCTCCCATCATACACACGGATCTCAGGCTGCCTGGCGGACATCTCGGCATGGATGAAAGAAAACCATCTACAGCTCAACCTGGCAAAGACTGAGCTTCTTGTCTTCTCTGCAACTCCAACTCTACAGCATGATTTCACGATTCAGTTAGGTTCGTCAACAATTACCCCATCAGCTTCGGTCAGAAATCTTGGTGTAATCTTCGATGACCAGCTGACCTTCAAAGAGCACATTGCAAAGACTGCTCGATCTTGCAGGTTTGCACTACACAACATCAGAAAGATCAGGCCCTTTCTGACAGAGCATGCTGCACAACTTCTTGTCCAGGCCCTTGTCATTTCTAGACTGGACTACTGCAATGCTCTTCTAGCTGGACTTCCATCAAACACAATCAAACCTTTACAAATGATTCAGAATGCAGCGGCACGACTGGTCTTCAACGAGCCCAAAAGAGCCCATGTTACACCTCTCTTTGTCTCCTTGCACTGGCTACCAGTTGCAGCTCGCATCCAGTTCAAGACACTGATGCTTGCATATAGAACAACCACAGGCTCAGCACCCACCTACTTCCACTCACTATTACGAATTTACATCCCCTCCAGAAGCCTGAGATCTGCTAGTGAGCGACGCCTCGTGGTACCATCACAGAGAGGCTCAAAATCACTCTCCAGAACATTCTCTTTCACCGTTCCTGGCTGGTGGAATGATCTTCCCACCCCCATCCGGAATACTGGATCCCTGTCAATTTTCAAGCAACAACTGAAAACTCATCTCTTTCAACTCTACTTGACTACATGAAAAAAAAAAAAAAAAAAAAAACTTTCACTTTTTCAAAATCTTCATCTTTCTCTTTCTCTCCTTCCCTTGCTAGCTTGTATTTATTTGAACAATGCCTGAGACTTGGTGTTATTGGCACTTCCTCTGTATATTTGCCTCTTCAAGATTAATCGCTTTATGTACTCCCCAATTGTAAGTCGCTTTGGATAAAAGCGTCTGCTAAATGACTAAATGTAAATGTAAATCAGTTAATTCTATATAATATAATAATTATTGATTTTAAGTAAATAATTAAATAAAACGGCATGTAGTCTTCAAATATTGTTCAGTAATGCAAACATTGCATTAAAAAGATCAAATTAAAAGTTGAAGAAAAAGAAAAAGTGGCAGGTCTATTGCACTTTGCAACACTTAATGCACAGATCTATTTTGACATGTCACAATTTTTGTCCCGTCTGCTGTCATGGTTATCTCTATGTCAAACGTCAGAAGTTTTGACAGCACTAGGTCAAAAAGGTTCGATTCCCAGGCAAAGCAAGAACTGAAAGAAAATTAAATGTGCACCTTGAATGCAACAAAAGTGGCTTTGGATAAAAATTCATAAATGAAAATGAAAGTGCATGCAATGGCTAGATGCTGCTAAAGACGCTGCTCTCCTGGTTAACGTTAATAAGATAAGAGAGAACGAGACATCAGAATGTGAGTAAATCTGCTGTGTTGGTGATCAAGTTCAAAGTGGTTTGACAGGCACAGTGAGGCTGGATCACAAATGGTGGTCTGGCAGGAGATAGACAAGGAAGAGCAACAGAGGAAAGTCAGGAACAGAGATGAAAGAAAGAGTTGCTGAACTACTGCACACTGCATGAAGACTAACGTTAGACAGCTTTTGACTCACGGCTAGGCAAAAGCGATAAGGTGAGTGGGATGAAACAGACAATAAATAGTGAAGGAATGAGTGCCAGAGGGACAGAGAGAATGAAAGACAGAGCTATACAGAGTGTGTTGGATTGACCTCAGGGCTTGAACCCGAATGTTAGCATCCCGCTGCAGCCACAATAGAAGGCAGGAAATCTGGAGTGCTAGCAGGCGAGGACGGAAGAGTGGGATGCTCCTTTCCCTTGTCAGATTGGGACAGGTTCCAGGAAAATTACAGAAAAATATGAAAATATTCAAAGTATGCGATAAATTCCCAGCCAAATCCAGATAAACAAACATTGAGGATGCATACGTGGGGTTGATGATGTGGGACGGCAGTGCCACACAGACCCAAAACGAAGCCATACATTTGAGGAAAAGATGACAACCTACGGACAACCCACAGTGAACGTGCTGTGCTCCTATCCCTTATAATTTTTTTATTTTTATTTTATTTTATTCCCCTTAAATTGTATGTGACTAGGTCTACAATTGTGGAAAATAGGTTGTGTATTATTACACTTAAGCTAAATCAATACCCTTCGTTCCTGAGGCTGTTATTATTTAAGCGGTCAAAGGCTCTTAGGTCTGGCGTTCAGTCAAATACTACAAAAACCAAGCCTCAGACTGAACACTGAAGTGTTCTGCACGTGTTTGGTTAAGTTCACAAGACAGAACATCCAGACATACAAGACCTGCAGGAAGTGTTACAATGAATAGTTATTGGATTCTGTTATCTGATGACATAAATAAAAATGAAACCCTATGGAGCCCAAACAAGGGATCAATTCTTTACCATGATTGTGATAATAAGTCTGCTTCTATATGCTCCAAACAGACGTTAGGTACAAAGTACAAAAGGACAAAACTGTGAAAATTAACAATTTGGGTTCATATTCCGATTCATAATTGCTGTTAGTAATGGTTTTATTAACTCTTTCTGTACTGTCAAGGACAAAATATTTAAAAATAGTAATGTGAATAACTGGCTAATTTTCTTTTCATCATTAAAAAATTAAACAAATTCTTGTAAAAGACAATGCAACCCAAAAAAAATTATAATAAACATGCAGTAACATTTTTATTTATTTATTTAATTTCATAAATATTACTGACAAAACTCGTAATGTGCAAGATTTAAATCTCATGAGCCACAAGTTGTATGCATGTCAACAGTTATATGTTAGGGAATCGCCTACACTGGTTGCAAAGTACTGTTTGTTTTTGATTCAGAAAAAGAGAAATAATAATTTATTCAGGAATCAGACTGGCTACACTGGTCACACTGTATGGTTTTGATTTACTGAAATAAAAGTATCCTACACCTTTTGACCTCAAAAATGCAAAGCATTTCAAAGGTAGTATACTGATAATACTATTGTAATGTTTAATAATTTGCATAGAATATTCAACATATAATATGCTGATTATTCTATGATAATTCCCTAAAGTCAAAATATAGCTCGTATGTAGGCCCCATCTACCTCTTCCATCTTTTGACATTTGAACTGGCACCAACAAATAGAAATATCCCTCTTCCAACCTCAAAGGAATTCTTCTACCTCCACCTGAAGATAACCAATGCAATGTCACTTTATTTACCGCCATTTTGGAATTGACGTCAATTGATACTTCTCACTGTATTCGAGGTTGATCCAGTGGTTATGTTCATGTAAGAGTTGGGCGATTTCCAAGTTTTCAGCATTAATGATACACATAGAATAACAATCATGGCTGTACTTTGAAACGTCAGTGAAAACAGACTCAGAGCTGAAACTATCTGAACTTTGAGCTTCACATTACAGTGCTTCACCTGCTGACAAGTTAGCTTGCCGCTTCGCTCCAATGGAGGCACAAGTCATGTGAAAGGGTTTCAATTGTTCTCCAAACTGTGTGTGCACTCTTGCAACCGTGAAACAGCAGTGTCATATCAGAGAAGGCAGACCTTTTCCTTAAATTAGCTCTCAGTCAAGTGACAATGGCACTCCATAGTGTTCTAGCAGCCGTGATGTCAGAGGGCTTTCGGTTACACTGCTGGCCTGTCAGCGAGAGTTCCTCATCATGTGAGAAATGAGTGGCACGTCCACTCTGCAAACAAGACACAAGATCTGCAGCTTGACCTCTTAAGAATCAGTTCAGCGGCTGAAAGCATGGAGGACAGAACAACCGTATTAGATCCTCGTCTGCCTTGTGCTGTGTTCCGTTACTTGCATCTCTGTTTAATGACGGCCATAAAAGGCAGAGGACCGCTGCCCCAGTTAGAGGACAGAGAGAGCCACCGTTCTGATTGCTGTGGGTTGCGTAACAGTGCCAGGCTGGTTCATAAGGTGCAGTACATGAGCGGTCACAGCAGAAATGGATTCCTTGAGATTCAAACTGACCTGATTTCTATGGGCTACTTAATAAGGCTATACAATTAATCAAATATTGAAGCTTATGATTAGAGATGCCTCAATTAAAGTAGTTCAGCCAGAAAAGACAAAGTTCTTTCAAAATCATGGTGGCCGCCACTGCTCTTCTTCATACTCCATTCCAGTAGGGGGCAGATTCTTCTACCTTTCTGGTGATTTAATGGAAATTGGCCAATCAACATTATGGACTGGAGTGTGAAGCACCGGATGGTGCACAGGAGAGCAATAGAGCACTACAGTGATGACGTATTTTTTACAGGGTGTCTACAGATATGAACAAGTTCAATTTAAGACTTTTGCAAAATGTAAGACCAAACCTGTGAAGGAAATACATATTCTATTACATACGTTAATGTGATATTTAATGTGTTTTTGAATTTAAAAAGAAAACAAAATATCGCAGTCAAAAATACCATTTATTATTACGATAATAAATGGGTAATATACGATAATATACGATACCCTCAAAAGCTCCGCATCAGCAATATTCGTGGTGTAAACGAAGCAATATTTTCATCAGTTTTCTATTCAGCTTTTACATATTTAAATCTACATGTTTTTAATATGTACCCCGGGTTTTTATTTACCTTCCAATATTTTTTAACCTTTTTAAATGCATCTTTCAAGTCAAATTCTTACAACTGATGAAGAAATGTAATATACACAGATGTAATATTAGCAAAACAGTCCTCTTGTCATGGTATGTTATCATCATCATCAATATATACATGCATGTGTGAGTATTTATATATACATAGTACACACACATACTCATGTCAATAAAACTTTTATTTTGGATGTGATTAATCGCAATTAATTGTTTGACAGCACAGAGAATTGGTCCCTACACTAAAGTGTTACTGAGTATTATTCCTCAGAACAGGCATCTGAAGCATAGGATTTATGCAATGCTACCTTAGAATTTAGCCGAAGAACAGTATTTTTAAGACATAATTGAGCCTTAACACTGGGAGTGAGCATATGATGCCTCAAAAAGCTGTCCAAGTTAAGCCGCTCTCTATATTTTGGAACACAACTTTTAACAATGTGCGAGGAAAAGAGAGAGGGTGTGTTTTCATACGGTGTGAGAATATAGGTTATAAATGAATACACAGTTCTTGCCCCATTATAACCTTCACGTCTTGATGGACAACAGCTGAAAATCTCTCAGGAAGAAGAACAATAACACAGGGGAAAGAGGTGTCAGCACTGCTCCTTCAACACTGTGCAGTTTTATCAGAACGGACAGCAGCTAATGCAGAATCCAAATACGGGACAGTCTATTTCAGTCACAGACCAAGAGTAGGAAATACCCAGCTGGGCCAAGATGGAGACCCCATTCTTCTGAATGTGTTGAGCTGAAGGAAACCTGGAATAACCCGTGATGAAAACACTTCCTGAGAACATCTTCAGGGTCAAAGGAAATTAAAAAAGTGATTTTATGAACACTAACAGATCTAAATGATCCACAAAACTGAGGTAACATATGCAGTGTTCACATTTCCAATACGACATTGTTCTAAAATCAGCCACGGTCAGGATATTTCATATGGTCAGTTATGCAAAACCGCACATATGGTTCACTTTAGGGACAGATATTTTTAGTTGGTCAACAGGGATGCTTATAATTTAGCAAAATGGGAGGGTGAGTACTGTGGAGATGCAAAAAAAATGCCAAACGAGCAACATATTGACAGCGTCGCAATTTCATGACCTCTAATTTATTGCGTTGATTACAATTCATGTCAGAAATGCTGAGGAAAAGGCAAACGGCATGTCCTCAATCTGTAACGTGTCAATTACTTCAGCAGCACATTTCCCGTGAATGGCTCATACAGCTGGATCTGTCAGTGCTCTTCGCTAGCGTGCTTCTCTGGGGAGATTTCCTCACTTGAGATGAATTTTTCGGCTTTCTTTTTAAAAACAGTATAAATTGAAAACACACTGAGATTTTAACGGGTGATTTTTAGCCTATAATATTTCGATCCTAACAACACAAACATGCAGCTGTCTTCAGAGAGTTAAGTGATGTTTCACTCTAAACATTTTGCTTTCAGTTTGTATTCCCAAACCAGAAATTGGGGAAACACTTTAGACATCCTCGTAACTTCCCAGCAGGCCTCGGAATACTGCAATGAATTTTACTCATGTGTAAAAAATGACAGGGCAGGTGTTAGCAGGATCTTTAGCAATACAAAAGGTCAGCTAAGGTCTAATGGGATGTTTCTAGATCATTTCATTCTCACTGATACGATACAGCAGTTTTGTCCTGTAGGTGGAGCTCAACCTGAACTTACCTGTTTGATAGTAGGGGGTGTAACTATTCATCGATATGGATCGATATATCAATACGATGTCTGACAAAATGATACATACCATGCGTAAAATACCAATATCCGTAGTATAAATAGGCACCTATATTTTGGCACTGTCCACATTTTCACATAATGTCCATCTATTAGGGATGCGCGGTATACCGGTACTGTAAAATTACCGGTATTTATTACATTTCAAACGGTACGATATCATAATTTTGCACAATTCGGTATTTCATACGGTGCTGTTCCGAAGTGCTTCTCAAATTGCTGCGTATCCCGTAAATGTGACACCAGAACAAGTGAACAACACGATGAATCAAACAGATTAAACTATTAACGCGCCGGAAACAAACAAATGAAAAGAACAGTAGAAGTGAATATGGCATTACTTTGCATACAAAACAGATGATAAAGGTGAACGAACTGACCACAGGAGGCAAGACATCTAACATCCAATCTGGCTAAGCATTTGTCACTTGCTCATCCCGATCTTTCCCGAGAACTAACGTTAGAGATCGACAGGTTAGTAAGCGCATCGTAAATGCATAATTGTAAGTTTTATTCACAACTTTTTTTGCGTGTTTTAAAGGCTGTTTGCTTAAATGTTTCATTCAATGGTGGTCAGACATGCGCTTTTTCTGAGCCCCTACACCTGAAGCGCGCGCACGGAAAAGCCTGCCTAACAGCGCCTGATAACTGAACCAAGTTATATTTTGAGCCAATACTGTCAAAACACAACAAGTTTTATGTATAGACTCAGTTGGTTATGTCTAAAATGAAAGCAAACAGCCGAGACAAACGGATGCGTGCCTGCATATTAGATACGCGCAGGTCTTAAAGGGACAGGACTAAACAGGTAGCCGACTGTCATTAAAGGGATAGTTCACCCTAAAATGTATTTCTGTCATTATATTTACTCACTCACATGTTGTCCCAAACCTGTATTCATTTCTTTCTTGTGCTGAACACAAAATAAGGTATTTTGAAGAACGTGGGTAACCAAACAGTTGCTGGTCCACATTGACTTTGATTGAAAGAAATAAATACTGTGTAAGTCACCGAGGACCAGCAACTGTTTGGTTTTCACCGTTCTTTAAAATAGAATTTATGTTCAGCAGAAGAAAGAAATTAATACAGGTTTAAAACTAAACTCGAGTAAGTAAATGAAAGTGTAATATAAAACACTATGACAGAATCGACAGAATTATTATTATTTAATGCTAACACTACAAAACACAAAGAGAAAAAATAACTCGCTACTTTTGACAGAAAAAAATAATACAGCTGCTTTAATAGGAATCAATCTATGTAGTGTTTTATTTTATATTTGTTCATTACATTTCTTGAATGCTCTGCTAAATATGCCTATTGTACCTGAAAACAAAGCACTGTTTGCTTTATTTGTATATTATGTGTTTTTGTAATGTGTATCTTTGTTCTTATTAATAACAAAGATAAAATAATGACAAAGATTATTATCTTCCCCCACTTTGGTCTAAATATCCACCCTACTTTTTATATTTTGTAACCTTGAAAGGATTTGTCTTTGTAATGGGGAAATAATTTTGGCTGCACTGCTCAGACACAATAGTAAAATCAACATGACAAAGAATCGTGAAATTGTGATATTTCTAAAAAAATAGTGGTATGATATTTTTGCCATATCGCCCAGCCCTACTTTGACTGTTAGAATAACACTTTAAAGAAACATTAGTTATAATTCATTAACAGCATTGACACTATTATAGCACTTATAAATGTAGGTCAATAATTATTTATAAATTATAAATGTAGGCTATTAATATGTTTAGTATGTTAACATTATGCATTAAACACATACCTAGCATTAACCAATATTAATAAATACTATATATATGATGATCAATCACTTTTCATTTTTTTCAGTTCACTTAATTTTTGAGTCTGGTTATTTGTCACCTATGCTATCGATTTAGTATCGATACCGAGGTACTACATTCTGGTATCGTACCGAAGCCAAAATTATGGTATCGAGCCATCCCTACCATCTATGCATCACCGCCAACGTGTGCGTTCTCGTTCAAACTCACATATCGGGACTCGATATAAGGACTGCCCGAAGGCACAAGGTGAGCATAAAAGACACTCGGAATAGTTGGTGAAACGCACATCCACTGAATTGAGCTCTCTTCTGCTTTTTTGTGCATCGATGAATAAATACAGACAAAATTACATAAAAAAGCATGTTTTAGCAAAAGTCCTAGTAAATACAGTCGTTTAGGCACGTGTCTTAACGTAAACAGCTGAGAAAGAAAACGCATGTGTATCAGTAGGCTATATTAAATCCGTGCTTTCCTTCTTAAAGTGAGAGCAAAATAATAATACATCTAATGCTGTCAAAGAAAAATACTCACTGAAATGCTCACTGCTCTGGACTAAATAACCTTTGTAACTTTAAAAATGATTCATCTATATTTCATTTATAGTGAAGACTATGTAGTTATTTTACATTTGACTATTACTTTTCTGTAGCGTACCTGAAATGTATTTTAGACTGAGCTGAAAAACCTGAAAAAGCACTGTTTATTGAACTTGTATCTTTGTTCTATTGCATTTATTTTCAGCTATTGCTTGTAATTTGGTTATCCGTAGAAAATATTTTTTAGCACTGAGCCCATAGCAGCAGCCAGAATTGTTTTTCCAATTGTTTATTTTTCTTTATTATAAAAAAGAAAAAAGAAAAAAAAATAATATATATATACAGTATATATATATATATATATATATATTTATTTGTGAGATAATAAAAATGTAGATGGTTGTGTAAAATAGGTAGGCCTATATATAGTACCGGCAGCCATATCACCCTGCAACCCAAGACCGGTTTCCCACTGAAGCTAAACAGGGTTGAGAAGAAAACTAGGTTGCTGTTGGAAGAAGTGTTAGTGAGACCAGCAGGGGGTGCTCACCCTGTGGTCTGTGTGGGTCCTAATGCCCCTGTGTAGTGACGAGGACACTATACTGTCAACAAGCACCGTCTTTCGGATGAGACGTTAAACCGAGGTCCTGACTCTCTGTGGTCATTAAAAATCCCATGGCACTTCTCGTAAAGAGTAGGGGTGTAACCCCGGTGTCCTGGCCAAATTCCCACCACTGGCCCTTATCAATCATGGCCTCCTAATAATCCCCATCCACTTGATTGTCTCTATGACTCTCTCTCCGCTCCACCTGTAGCTGGTGTGTGGTGAGCGCATACACTTGATTGTCTCTATGACTCTCTCTCCGCTCCACCTGTAGCTGGTGTGTGGTGAGCGCATACACTTGATTGTCTCCATGACTCTCTCTCCTCTCCACCTGTAGCTGGTGTGTGGTGAGCGCATACACTTGATTGGCTCTATGACTCTCTCCTCTCCACCTGTAGCTGATGTGTGGTGAGCGCACTGGCGCCGTTGTCCTGTGGCTGCCGTCGCATCATCCAAGTGGATGCTGCACACTGGTGGTGGTTGAGGAGAGACCCCCCCACATGATTGTAAAGCTCTTTGGGTGTACAGCAATACACAATAAAGAGCTATATAAATACGTCATTTATTCATTCATTCATATAATATCGGAATATCTATCGATATATTCCTGTATCAAATCGAATCGTATTTTAGAATATTTTGAGGTATCTGCAAATATCATATCGCTGGGTATGAGTATCGATATCATATCGTATCGTGACAAACAATCCAATTTACACTCCTATTTGGTAGCTGTGAATTAATTGAACTAAAACACAGTTTCTGAGAAAAACTTCAGTGGTATTTGTGCCATCATGATGTTAGGATGTTGCTAAGTGGTTCCTATGGTGCTCTAAATATTTTATGCATGTTGATAAGTGTATGGTGTTCTAATAGTTTTTTTTTATTTTCTTATGTTGCCATGTTTAGCATGATGTTTTATGGTTGCTATGGTGTCCCGAGAGCTATAGAGTGGGGGAACAATGACGTCAGAACCCGGAAGAGTAATTCGCCGCAGGTTCCTTCGAGATTTTCCTATGGGGTTTTGTAATGGGGTTTTTCAATTTATGAGTGAAATAAAGCCTGTGGTAAACATAACTTGCTGATACTTTTATGCTTTTATGTCATCAGAATCACATGTTTGCAAACAACCTATTGGTTGCTATGGTGTTCTGAATGTTTTTTTTGTATGTTGCTATGGTGTTCTGAGTGTGTTTAGTATGTTTCTATGGTGTTCTGAAATTTTTTAACATGTTGCTATGTGGTTGGTATGGTTTTGTATGAGAGAATGTTGGGCTACACTGAATTTGTGTGACCAACTTGAACATGAGCAAAATCTCTGAGGAGAACTTTTCCCTCACGTGAGCAACGGTAAATGTGATCACACATTTAATCATGTAATACAGTCAAAATCCAAGCCAATCAATTCAAACAATCATTCAGCTAGATAATAAAATTACACCTCTTTTTATGACAGTCTCCTGGCAATTGTAGTGATTCCTCCATGGATCAACAATAACATCAGGACTGTTGAACTTCACAAGCGAAACAACTACTGAACAAACAGTAGTTCCATTACAGTGTGCTTTGACTAACCGAGTGTAAACACCTTTGTCCCAGTACTGGACTCAGGCACAATATAGGTCCACGTCACACTGCAGACCCCTGACTGTGAGCGCAGCGATAGTGAAGTGAGCACAGGTGTGTCCTGTGGTGTTCAGAGAGTCAATCACCACCCACATTTCCCTCCTTCCAATCAGGTATCCGTCTTCTGTTTATGTTTTTCAGCTGACTAAACAACAGCTTCATGCTGCAGGTTTGGACAGTCACGTGAGTCGGCCACTCTTCACTCTCAGCAGGAAGGAGAAAATGTCCCTACTTTTCAATGAAGGGAGGGTTTCCTTTATTCTCAACACAATAGTCGTTCATTACAGAGGACTTATGGACCTACACTTACTATAGGTGTCACACTGATGACAAAGATTTTTCAAGAAGCAACTGGTTGCACAAGAATATCTTGACATTGCACGGCAGTGCCAGGCTTTGTTACGTGGCACTAGTAATGCAAGATATCTGATAACCATCTTAGTTTCATGTTGTTTGATTTTGTTTTGATTGTTTCATCTGATCATTATCTGTTTTGTTTATCTTTTGTTCCGTTTCCTTGTTTGATTTTATTGTTTTGTTCTGTGTTTGGTTTTGTTTAGGTTAGTTGTGTTTTGTTTTGCTGTTTGGCTTATGTATTTATTTATGTAGCATTGTGGTAAAGGTTTAGACAGACATTGTTTTGTGGTGTTTTGTTTTGCTGTTTGGCTAACTTCACAATCTGTTTTGTTCACTTCTGTTTAGTTTTTTTTTACAAAGTTTGATTTTGTTCTGTTTTCTTCTGTTGTGTTTTGTTTGTGTTGTAGTGCAGGCATATGATTACTATCTTAGTTTTGTTTTCTGTTGGCGGTTTAGTTTCTTTTTATTTTGTTGTGTTGTTGTTTAAATTAATTGTTTTTGTTTGTGTTTTCTTTATCATCATGCATTTTGCCAAATTGCATTTGCTTTCAAAAATTAATTTAGGGGTTACAACACTGTTTACCAGGTCTATTCGTAGGAATGGAGGAGAGTTTATGGCACACCCAACAGTGAATGGGCCAACATAATTGGTGGCCACTTAACCACATGTCAGAGTCAATAATGTTCACGAAGGCACTTCAGTACTGAATGTGGAGAGACCAACTCTCAAGGGGAATACATTTACAGAGTTAAGGGAGCAAACATTCTACAACAGAAGTGCACATACAGTAAAACAGTATGTCATGGTTACCTGATTACTTGGTTTTAATGGATGCTTTTTATCTGAAGCCACTCAAGGTTCCCAAATAACACTAAAAGACAGTCTCATTAGAGCAGCTTGGGGTTTATCATTTGCTAATGCATATGACCCAAGATGTTTAAATAAGCAACCTTACATAGGACAAATGGTTTGGATAATGAATGGACTGATGGACTAATGTGTTTCTGATATACTTGCAATTTATCTTTCTACAAAAACATGATGCTTTTGCACCAATGTTTTGTTCCTTAGGTGAATTCTGTTGACAAGCATCTTTTCTGTCAGGCAAAAATGACTAAGTGTGACTAAGTAGTTGATGTAAACATTTATGGTAACCAAAACATTTGACAATGTTGTTGAAACGTTCCTTGCATACATATAATTTAACAGGTTTAGTATAAGAATTTTTGACCCCCAACCTTGTTTTGATTATTTGTGGGGACTTAATTAGCAGGGTAAGACCCTCCAACCCCTTGTGATTTCCCACCAATCCACATGTGGTCCATACCTGGGATCTGTAACCTTAAAATCTATCTCAGACCCTTAATTACCTGCCCTCAGCCAGAAACTTGAATAACCAGGAATTGTCTGGGTAGACGTCAGCATTTGTTCCTGTTCTGTTTGAATGATGTCAACCAAGTCGCCCCCCCAGTGAGAATGAGACATTACGGGCTCGCCAGACAATCCGGAGCACTCGAGCTGCAGAGCCAAATAACTTTTTTTGTTTGCATGCATATTTATCTTGTTAAATGCTGGAATCTCATTGGCTGGTTTTGAATTTGTGGGACTGGTATGGGTCCTTTGTTAACAAGTTTTCCTTTGGTAGCCGAGATGAACAGAGACAGCAGGAAATAACAAAGCTCTCGGAGTATGGCTCAGCTCCCTGGTCCTTTGTTTCATTATGCTTTGCCTGCCCTCTGTCAGGAACTCCAGATACTAATCAATTCAAGGGGGCACATAGTTCACAGAGGTCCTGTGTGCACTGTACGCTGTCATACATTTCCTTTTCGTATTTATTAGTCAAAACAAGTCTAAATGTTTCCATTAAATCGGCACCCAAATATTCTGGCAATCTCATGAATTTTCTTTAAAAAAATGACTACAAATTTTCTTCCTGGTTCTCAGCATCCTTCTAAAAAATGACCCAAAGCAAGCAAATGACAGCAAAGATCTGGATAGTGCCAGGATCCACTTTAGGGCAAAGCTCACCTCTGACTAGCTCTTGGTGATGCGTTTCCTATAACTTCCAAGCAGACCACAAGATGATTAGTCATGAAGAGATCGTTCTGACACATCATTCTTTTTTCCTAAACCTGGATGTATGCTGGGATTCGGAATGTTTTGTTTTCTATTTTCCCCTCGTTGTTTTACAAACACTGACTAAAACAAAACACTGTGAGACGTGAGCTTCAGCCATTCGCGCATTTGCCCCGGTGACACAACCGGAAACCAGCAAAACAAACGGAGGTGAAATCAATCACTTCAAATCCTTAAAGGATTGTGACCCACAAATCAACATTAAAACATCATTTACTCACTCTGAAGTTGTTCTAACGCTGAATGCCATTCTTTCTTTTTAGGGTCACAAAAGAGGAGAAGTGTCTCAAGGGGAACTTGTGCATTTAAGCTTTTTTTTTTAAATGCAATAGTATCACAGAATGGTGGCATGCAACATGTCTTATACTCCAAATCTTATACCACAATCTTATACTCCATGTCTTATACCACAAAACCAGTCATAAATTGCAGGGGTATATTTGTAACAATAGCCAAAAAAACACATTGTATGGGTCAAAATTTTTCTTTTATGCCCAAAATCATTAGGACATTAAATAAAGATTATGTTCCATGAAGATATTTAGTACATTTCCTACTGTAAATATATCAAAACGTTATTTCTGATTAGTAATATGCATTGCTAAAAACTTCATTTGGACAACTTTAAAGGCAATTTTCACAATATTTAGATTTTTTTGCACCCTCGAGGGGGTCGTACACCGAACGAGAAGCGCAGCGCCGCGTCTAGGACAACTCGAGGTATTGCACACCAGACGCACACATTCTATACTAATAAATGACCTGAAGTGTGTTGTAACGGTTGTGTCCTGGTATATCCGGTAGATAGCAACCGACGACAGTGAATGTAATCACGACAGACTATTTTTACATAGGCCTATACTGTAATATTTTGTGTATGTAAAAATGTATCAAGAGAAATATAAAAGATTAAAAGGATTACGTTTATTATACATTTAGTTATATATGTTTACATTCTATTCAAGCTGTAAAACTAATGTGTACAGTATTTTGCAGCAGCGGTACCTTGGAATAATGTATTAACAAAGGTTTGAGACAAATATGATGTTATTTAATATAAAAAAATGCAGATGGCACTCTGTGGCGTGCAAATAGTTGCATCTTGGCCAAATATTGTCCTATCCTAACCATACATCAATGGAATGCTTATTTATTCATCTTTCAGGTGATGTATAAATCTCAATTGCGAAAAAAATTGACCCTTATGACTGGTTTTGTGGTCCATGGACACAAATGTTCTGGAGGTAGGCTATATGATAGAGTTTGTAAGAAGATAAAAAAATAAAAATGACATTTTAAAGTATTATTTAACAAAAAATCCCGACATTGGCTGCTGGTTCCTGTACATGACTGCATCTCTATTAACACCACAGTTCAATCCAACTTACCCAGGAAAACACAAACAAGTTGTGAGAAAGATTAATATAAACGCAACATTAAATAAAAGGCCTAGAAATCCACAAAAAAAGCGTACTAAGTGTACTAAGTTGAATATCTCTGGACCGGAACTCCAGTTGTCAAATAACAGTTGACAGATGTGAATGTGATAATGTTGTGACTAAAACAACAGATATATTCAACTCGGAGAAGAAAGGACATTCCAGTTTGTTCTTCGCCAGACCCTTCCGTATACCTGTGATACTTTTGTGGCTTTTTTAAAAGTTTGATGCTGGTTGCTATGTATTGCTATTATATGGAAAAGCGTGAGCAGAATTGTTTTTTCAAATTCTACCTTTGACCCCCCCCCTCCCAAAAAAAAAGGGCGAGTAAATAATTACTTAATTTTCATTTTTCAACCTTAAAGCCTAATGTCACGTCACATCTAGTGTTCCGTTAATAATACAGTGAACGATATGCAGTTATACACAATATTCATGCTCCAAAATTGCCTCTGTTAGACAGACAGCAGACCAGACTATGCTATTTACACATTTTCTGAATACTTCATGCGTCCTTCCCGGAAGTACGAAGCACATTCCAGATTACAACAGGGATTTGAAGGAAAGGGAAGAGAAGTTCAAAAAGTCAGAGCAGCAGATGAGATAGATGACACAAATGGTTACGACCCCC
The DNA here is from genome assembly GCA_003573665.1 of Oxygymnocypris stewartii. Lineage (NCBI taxonomy): Eukaryota > Metazoa > Chordata > Actinopteri > Cypriniformes > Cyprinidae > Oxygymnocypris > Oxygymnocypris stewartii. The sequence goes on along the minus strand of QVTF01026066.1, from coordinate 63,017 downwards.
CCCCCCCATCATGAGAGGTCACATTCCTTCATTATAGGATGTCGGGCTCTGATGAGGAATTTTTTTATTTCATCAGTACATAGCTCTCAAAATAAAGCAAACATACAAACATTACAATATTATGTTAGTGGCCATAGTTTTTATGGAACAGTGTTTCTTTCATTCATCTCTCTTTTGTCCTATATATGTGTGTGTGTGTTTAAATATATACACGGATGGATGGACGGATGGATGGATAGCTTAAAACTGACAGCAAAAACTTTTGCAATGTTATAAAAAAGTCTAATAAATGCCGTTTGGTATTATTTACCAAATAATCCTTAAAAAACTGTTTCCACAAAAATATCAAGGAACACAACTGTTTTCAACACTGATAATAATAAGAAACGTTACTTGAACATCAAATAAGCATATTAGATAAAAATGTTAAATGCGTTTAAACAGACAAGTTATTTTAAATTGTAATAATATTTCTAAATATTACAGTTTTTACTGTTTGGATCAAATAAAATGCAGTCTGGGAAAGCCTAAGAGACATCTTTCAAAAACACAGAACAATTTGAAAGGTACTGTGCATATATACTAAAAAATGATATTTCTGATAAAGTCACCACTGCTAAATAAATCAGGTTATTTCCTAAAACGATCGTAAAGACTTATGATGTTTATCAGCAGATTTCCTTTTTTAAATGCAAACATTTTCAAAAAACTAAATTCTACCGCCCTCTCAACTATATAGAGGAGGAGAGGAAGTATGTTTTTCCTCAGGCTTACAAGATTACGGACATAATCCATTTGATACAGTCAGTAGAAATAAAGCAGAGGATTCTGGGTTTATTTGCTGGAGACATAAAACACGCATTGCAGCCAGCAGCAATTAGGCCAACTGGCTTCAGGAGGTGCCAAGGGTCTATGTCCGCCTCAGTCCCAGCATGCTGGGGAAGGCGACGCTCATGCAGTCAGCTCTGCCAAGTGGCTCGTGCTTTCGTGGGAGGTTAGATGAATGGGCCTTGTTGTTAGTTTAACAAGAACATTTCAGTCCATCATTCTGGCCATAACGCAAAAGCCTCCAAGCGTGCCAGAAGACGAAGATATCTGCAAGAGCAAATATCTCCAGAGACAGAGGTTAATGGTAAGCGATCGTGGTGACAGTGACAAACAGGTAAAAGGGTAACGCTATCAGAAGAAGAAACCCATGCACAGTCTTGAGATGTTCATGCACTGACTAACGTCAATGTTTATCGGACACTTGAATATGTGATAATCAACCTCAGCCAGTTCAGGAGTCCAGCTTTAATAAATACCTCTGAAAACATGCTAAAGTTTTTTTTTTTTTTAAGTGCATATCTCGAAATGTTTCAGCCTCTTGACATTATTCACTATATACATTGATATATTTTTGGTTACTTTGTTGTGGAGAAAGCTGCTTAGTAAATGAACTGTACCGGAGTAAAGTAATACACTATTTAAATAGTAGGCCTATTTTACATGTTAATATGATTTTAAAAGAACGGCTTGCTGTTGTTTGTGTATGCTGACTATATAATCTGAAATTAATGGTGATCTTGTATAGATTCATTACCAGAATTTAGTATTTCACCACCTACATGACTTCATTAACCACAGTTGTATATTGTTGAACCATGTGGTTTGAATGACATATATGCCTATGTTATTACAGCTTCAGGAAACTGTCATGACAACAAAGTTAATTTCTTCAAAGATGCATCATACTGTTATAGCTCACCTAAAAAAAGTTGAACACGCACTTAGGCCATCCAAGATGTAAATGAGTTTGTTTTTAATCAAAGCAGATCTGGAGAAATGTAGCATCATATCACTTACTCAACCATTGGATCCACAGCAGTGAATGGGTGCCGTCAGAATGGGAGTCCAAACAGCTGATAAAAACATCACAATAATCCACAATCCAATAATCCATGTCTTGTGAAGCAATGTTTGAAAGAAACAAATTCATATCATTATGACATTTTAACTTTAAATAATCGCTTCTGGTCAAAACATGATTTGTCCATAATGCATAATAAAAATTTCTAGAGTAAAACAAAATACTGAAAAGAAAAGCCCATTCCCTGTTGTCCTCTTTCATTGGAAGCAACAGTTTGAAGTTAAACGTGTCTTAATGAAGAATTTATTACAAACATACAGCTTTTCGCATCAAAGACTTGCAGACTGATAGATTATTGTTATGTTTTTATCAGCTGTTTGGACGCTCATTCTGACGGCACCCATTCACTGCAGATGATCCATTGGTGGAATGCTAAATATCTCCAAATCTGTTCTGATGAAGAAACAAATGTATCTACATCTTGGATAGCCTGAGGGTGAGTAACTTTGCAGCAAATTGTCATTTTTGGTTTAAATATACCTTTAAGCATCAAGTAACATTGTTGGGAAAAGCCCCCTAGAGGAAAGAAAAAAAACTATGGTTGTCAAGTAGATTAAAGCATTTTTTAATCAAGTAAAATACTGCAAAATTCTAGGTATCACTAAGCAAATGCATGTATATTTATACAGAATTTTTATACAAATATCAAGAATAAAATCATGGAATTACTTAGTATACTCCAATGTAACAGATAACATTGACTAAAATATTTTAGTCAATATTTGGGGATATATTTGGGGATTTCCATGAACATTTTTTATTTATGAAAACAAATTATTGTTTTGTAACGTGTTTTCGCTGAATCAGCCTTCTCTCAATTGTTATGTTTTGCTAATGAAATTGAAAACAGGGACACTGCTAAATATATCTTACTGCGTGCTTTCTGAAGTCGTGACATGAGGAACAGGCAGGAAACCGTCCTCAGGCACAGTCTTTAGAAAACTTATTGGCTAAAGAAAATGCATATTAAAAGCAGTGTGATGTTATCCAGTACAACTAATACTGTATAAATCCTAAATATTTAACATAATCCCCTAACTCTACTTCAATACTCATCATTAAATTTCATCATAGATATCTGGAACCAAGGGTCCTGGAAACATTTCTACTGTTTATTTTAAGCCATCATTGCTTCAAGAACAAAGCAAAAAAGAAAACGAATGAACAAAAGGACTACCGCAATGCATCATCTACAATTTATTCCAGTTGAATGACTATCAAAGGTCATCTCCGACATGGAAGCTTTCTGGGATGCACCTGACCACACGCCATCAGCACTGGCACATATACAATCATAAATTGAGCTCGTTTGGCAGCTGAGAGGCTTCATCTAAAGCATCCCACGTGAAAGACCAGGACACCCAATCTGATTTGACATTTTAAAACACACAATAAACTCATGACGCCTTCAGAAATCAATCAATTTGACCTATTACAGACAAAATTCATCTTTTCTTGAACCCATAATAAAATGCAGCTGCGGCAGTGGACTGTGCACATGCTCTGGATATATAAGAGCATATGCTTTGAAAGTTTGGATCATGAGGACCCAGGTCTGAGTACGAGCTGCTCGGTTTACATTCTTATTTCCTAAAAAAGATTAAAAAGCCTAAAAATAAAAGAGAAAAACAAAAGCAACATCATTATGTTCTATATCAATGCATTTCTGATAACATTTTATTTTCACGATATTAAATGAGTCATTGTACACGAGCGCACACTGTAATCAAGTGACCCTGACATTCAGCATTGAACTTGAGGCACAGAGGAATGCACGGGACTCTTCAGCCCTTATAATGTGACTAATATAGTTGCAGACATCTGTGAGTCAACATACTAAAGTTATCGTTTTGGCTGGTTTATTAATGCAACATTTTGATAAGAATGACAGTAAATAATCTAGAAACTCCAAAAGCATTCAGCTTCTACAAAATATGCAGATCAAAGAGGAAACCCATGAAACAATGCCAGTCATTCCTTCGCTATCCGTGAAGCATGTCAACTTTCCTCTGGTTGAGGCTCTGAGAGTAAATTCATGTTGAAACAAAGACTTGTGACATGTAGCCATCACATTCCAAAGAACTTATAAACAAAAATTACCATGATCACAGTCAAAACACAATATAATTGTGTAACACATTATTTTTTCCATAATCCACAGAGCATGAACCAAGGAGAATTTAAACAGACACTTTTCCTAAACGGAATCGGTGTTTGTTATGAATATGATAGTAAGAAATATTACATGAGCAAGAGAGCTTGTGTGCTGAATATCATCCCGGCTGTGATTCAGGTGCAGGTTTTCACATTTCTGCTACAGTACAAGCAAAAGCACGGTGTGTACAAAATTGTTTCATGTTAAACCTGACAATGTTTTCCCCGCTCAAAGTGTTCTGTAATCACTCTGGGTTTCCATTTCCTTTCCACTAGCGAGAGAAAGCCCTCTCTGAGCGAGAAAACACTGACACTCTGACATTCAAAACCATGTTCCTCTCTCCAGCCAATCAGATCAGATCAGAATAAAGGACTATAATTGTTGTATATGATAACAAAATATCAAAGCAAGAAGTATCTGCAAACAAATTATACCAGGGCTCCACAATAAGTGGCCAGTGCAAGAGTGTTTTAAGGCAGAAAACTTCAGTAAATAAAATTAAATTCAATAAAATAAAATAAAATTAATTCAATGTAAGTGGTTCTATGAAGACACTAAATTGGGTCGGCGCCGATAGCCTTGTGGGCAGCGTGCTCACCAGAATTCAATCCCAGCTAGAGGACCTTTCCCTTTAACTTTCAGTGTATATATATATTACTGATTAATCCATCATGTTTTCAACCCAGTTACACACTTTGTGTGTCCTAATTCATTTCTTAATATCTTTGAGTCTTAACTTAATCTCTTTGAGTATTAACTGTGTGAGACCTATAACTAACCTAACCAGTTTTTTATGGTTTGCCTGACTCTTATTTTTTGATAGCATTGCTCTAGTTGTGGACCATCTTTAGACGAGCTGTTTGATGTCCCCTCAAACTGTTGTCCCTGTACTGTCTTCCCAGAGTGATCAAAGCAGTAAGCAATGAGTGAATTTGCATGAAGCGAGCTGAACCTTCATGTGAGACGGGGTTAAAAACAGCACGCAAGGAGAATAGCTGGCGGACTTCCTCCAAGATTGAAAACACCTTTGGAACGAGAGCTGTAAACACGATGGGGTGTTTTTCTATCCGTTTATACTAGGAACATTCCTCATCTGTGGCTATTTAGTTTGCTGGGGGTTGTTGTGGTACAGAAAGAATGTCTGCTGTTCCGAAACTAAAAACGGAAAATCTGTAGAAATCTGCAAATAATAACAATTTGCATACCAAGACGAAAATCCAAATTGCCCAGCTGGTATATTAAAAACAATATTCAATAAAATTACAAAGATGGGACTGAAGCTATTACATTTTCGTGTGCTGGGGACAGTTAACCCCAGCAATGTGCATTTATGAGTTTGTTATTTTCCTTATTTAACAATCAGTCCAAAATAAACGGCTGAGTATAAAACCCACACAAACAGACCAAACGGATCCTTCATGCAATTTGAAGGAAATGCGAAAATTTGTAACACTATAAAAGGATTACAGTCAACATATTTGTGTGCTCTGCTATTAATAGTCACAGATGCTTGATAGCAACTGCATACAAGCATCAAAAGACCAGATAAAAGAGTACGTGAGTTCCGTAGAAGAACCTTACATCACATGAACCAGCCAAAAATGATGCAAGGTCGGGTCACAGCATAAAAAACACATTGGACAGGGAGATCAGTAGAAACATGTGCACATACTGATACGTTTGAGTAAACTGACGGAGCAGAAACTATGCTGAGGGGGTCCTTCACATGTTGCTGAATGCTTCGGAGATGATGCTGTGTAGATGAACTCAAGCCATGTTTCCTGAAACCCAGCAAAACTCTCTTCTGGTTCGATTCTGCAGCCCGCTGGGAGTACTGGCACACCCAACGAATAATAAGAAATGACATGCATGGTCTATTTTTACACGATAAATCGCCCACCCTATGCACTGTGCTGTCCCCGCAGTGTTCAAAGAGATGTGAATGTGTTTGATGAATGTTGTTCTAGAGCGCTTACTCAAAAACAACACACGAGATGAGAAAATGGAAAGACAACATCACAATTAATCTTACATAAAACCACTAATAAACTTTCAATGGGAATAATTCACTAAAATGCAAACTATAAAAATAACAACACGTGCAAGTGCTAAAGATGTTCAAAATATGTAACAATTATAGCACTGCTTAAGAAATTGGAAATTGGTACTCAAACCTGGCTATTCACATCTAGTTCATTTAGAGATGCCCACAAAAATAAACAGTTTGAGTTCAAGCAGATTCTGGAATGCTTTGGTGAGAATATAATCTAATATTGCTAGGTATTGACTAGGGATGGGTACCGACACCCGGTATTTAATCGGTCTCAGGGCTAAATTATAAAAGACCGGAGTATCGATCAGCTCTGACGTTAACGGTTCTGTTATCGGTACTGGAGAAATTAAGAAAACACACATACATTTATTATTGCTATATATATACACATTATCTTGCAAATTATATCCCCACCAGAGTCACCAGCTGTTTTTATATGCAATAATATTCAAACTCTTGTCTATGATGCGTTTTTGCTATTCCCAAATCAGAAGTGCGATCGCTCACGTGGATGAGTTCAGCACGCGCAACATGAAAGCCCTGTTTATGATAGAAGAGAACTAACCATTAAAACATGCTTACACTTTAGGCCTGTGGCTGTTACATTACATATTGTTAAACTGAGTTTATTTAATGTTTTTTTTTAGCTTCTAAAGATTATAGCCGTGTTTCTTCTAGCACAACTTCTCTTCACAGCGGCGCGCATTTGTTCCTCCCTGACCAAAACTTAACGTCAGAATCAGATCAATCGTCTGTCGATTGTTGTAAAATGCCGTCTTTACAGACACTAAATTGCTGGACATGTTTGATAATAAAACGTTGAAAGTACAATCCACACGAGAGATGCTGTTCCTCAGGCTGAAGTGTGTGTGTGCGCGTGCGCGGCGCGCTTCAAAACAGACAAGCAAAATACACTTTGAGCTTCGGGCGCGTCCAAACGATCAAATACACACAAAGCATGTAAAAACGGACGGCTTGGAGAGTATTCACTTAAAACACAGTTTATATCTTAAAGTGAACGAGAACAGTTGGGAGAAAATTGTGTGTCAATATTTTGTTTTAGTGACAGATTGGAGCTTCTTCAATGTTAATCAAAGAACAAAACACAGAGAAAATCACTCACAGCTCTTAATCTGAATAAAGTAATAGCTTTAATAAGCATTAATCTATCAATATATACAGTGAAAACTATGCAGTGTTCATTTATATTTGATCACTTTTAGATTTATTTTGTAGCTATTATTTACCTGAACATTAATGTTAGTAGACCATCATAGATAAATGAAAGCACTGTTTTCAATTTTTTTTTTTTTATAATTTGTACATTTGTTTTATGGTATGACAAATGGTATATTTGTCAGTTTATTTAACTTTATTTCTTTGTTCATGTTCTTACTCTATATGTATCTTATCTTATGTATATAAAACACTATAAATGCCTGCACACTGGTGCATTTACAAATTGATGCTTTATATTTATTTAATGAAATATTTATTTAACATTTCAGAATATAAAGCCATGTTAATTAAGCTGCTAATCTATCATAGAAATATATATTTCATACATATATGTGTATGTATATATATATGTATGTATATATATATATATAAATAACAAAAAGTACCGATAAGAATACCGTTAAAGTACCGGATCGATAAGCAGCATCGATAAGAGTAGTAATACCGTTAAAACCTTAACGATACCCATCCCTAGTATTGACACAGATTTTATGATTTAATTCAATTCCAATTCACAAGCTTTGATTGGATTTGATTTAATATCGATTCATTTGGATATATCAGTTACAGTAAACTAACCTGTACGCTGGTACATTACTATAATACTATAAGGTATTATAAATCCAATAATTCATGCAGAATAAATATTTTAATTGCGATCATGATGTCTGCTTCTCTCGATTTAAGGATAATCATCTACGATATTTGCCCACTGGTTATATATATCCTAAGGATGTAAAAAAATTATAAATAAATTTCATTTGTAAAAAGGCTCCACAAGCTTTCATGGCCGTGGTGACCAAATATCAATAGTGTAAATCCTGCCTGTCAGAGCTTTTCTCTTAAATCGATACATTTTCTGCCAAGTGGTTTTACTTAATCTTCCCAGCCTGGCAACCATGCACACATGCTCTCTCTACATAATGTGCTAATGAGCTGAAAACAATGAGCGGAAAACACAGGCAAAATGTAAACTGGAGTTTAGTACTGTAGAAGTGATGTGAAACACACATCAGCTGAAAACAGCATAGACTGAAAGATATATTTTGGGATTTTGGTTCATCAAAATGTTTAATAAATATTGGCAACCAAGCCCTACAATCTATCCAATAGTTGACCAAAGAACCAAGCGATATTCCTGAGTGTCTAGCAATGCGATAAACTGATAAACCAGGAACATAAATGTGTCTAATGAGGGACAATGTGACTTTTATCACCAATTTTTGGTTTGTGCTTTCAATTTGAAATGTAACTCTGACCCTTTGACCATGATCACTGGTGCCAGACTTGATGGTTCCAACATCTACAACAATCTCAGCAAAAACATGGTGCATCAAATAAACAGAAAAATCCAGTGAATGATAAGCCGCCCCAGTTGACACAAAGAACACTGATACTCAAAATAAACACTTTACAACTGCTGAAGGACATTCCCTAAACTTGCAGGAGCTGTATGAAGCCATTGAATCTGTATTGAATAAACCCTCTATGGAATGTTTCCGTGCTTCTCAATACAAGCCTTCAGATATACAAGCAGATCTCGAGGAAAAGCACCTTCATTGTATTACACCAAATAATGTGACTGCTCAAACCACGGACATGGAGTAAAATCCAATTCCACTATCTCTGACAGACAAAACAACCATCATTCCTGGAGTGGGAAAAAGATCATGTCATCTTAGAATCACAAACATAAATCAGTAAGAATTCATAATGATAAAAACAACATCTGAGCCCGGGACTGACCCAGATTGTGTAACCTGTTGGCTGACCAGAGACTCAACCACCTGCTGGAAGATAGTGGATCTGTGTTTCATTAGCCGATTTCTAGATGACTGTATAGATTACAGCCTCTGTAGATTCAGAATCAGTGGGAGACGGTGCTCGCGGCCATATCTCAGCAGGTAAGTGTAAAAAGCCAGCAATAAGTAAATGACTTACTGAAAATCAGTCCTCGCCGTGAACAATGAGACTCTTCTCGCAATAAATAGCCAATGTCCTTCATTGATCTGAAACAGACTTTTTCTACAAGCAAATGCGAAGCCACATATCATAAATGCAGTCGTTATCCAAGGATATTGTCAAGCATATTTATTTGGTTCACTTAAAATTAAATGACTAATAAAACAAGAAAGCAGAGGGAGAACAGCTTGTGTTTGGCTCAATGACAAATAAGAGTGTCCCAAGTTCTCCGAAATGTCCTCTTCGTATTCATGTTGGTTCATAAAGGGTTTTTAATTACTCTAAAAATGTCATGTAGTGTAGCCTTCGATTAAAAGGTAATAACATACAGTATTTTCTCTGCACCTTGAACACATGTGAGAGTCCACATCTTATTCTACACATTTTTGAAAGCTTTATTAATTATAATTAATATCATTTTTGGAAGTCGTGCCACATGACATTTTACAACCATGTCATGAAAAGGACAAACTATCTGATATTTTAAAAGACTTGCTGATCTTGACACAGTCTTGAGATTCTTCAGGGGTTCTTTGTATTATATCACATTATCCCTGCATGTTTTTACATATTGGTTGCACCATATGACGTTTTTATTTAAAATAGCAATGAAAGATTTTATCGCACTACTTAGGTTTTTATCTTCAAGAGTCGAATTTCTTCATTATGAGGACAGATACATCACCTTTTTGAGACATCAGTGTATCAAAATGACTCTTTATTCAGAAATTCAAAGCAAGCTCATCAGAAGATGTGTATTTTATGTTACAGTTGAATCTTTAGTCCTACGATTTCATGAAAAAGATCAAGATTTCAACCTGGCCACAACCCAACAGCTTAAGCTGGACATTTGCAGCTTCTTAACTCAAGAAGCAGGACAACTTTAAAGCCACTGTCGCTAAGGAGATGTACAACATGTTCTACTTCAGCTCAGATAAGCAAATATTTGCTCCAGAGTCAAGTTGATTTGTGTCTGTTAATGGGTCCAGAGTGTGTAGAGCGATAGATCGGACAGAAGCACATAAAAGCATTTCTGCAGGCCATTTAAGAAATGAACAGGACATGGGATTGGAATTCTCCAATTAGAGCAAATAGAGGCGACTGGGATAAACCGTCAAGTAAACAATGATTATGCAGTTGTTGACAAAAGGAAAGGCTGATATCAGAACCACATGAGTTTCCGAGGATGTGGGTAGATGCATTCATAGACTTCAGGAACTTTGAGTAAAACAAAAAAATTACATTCATATTCTCCAGCAATGTCACATTTATTATATTTAGAATGACTGTATAAAATCAAGTGGGCACAGCTGACCAATGGCAAAACACTGAAAACCCATCACAGAGAACAACTGGGAAAAACAAAGATGTAGAATATATACAGTTTTTCTTTCATTCAGCTACTTCCAGAAGGCAGCTGTTTATGAATAAATGACTTGGGTCTACTTTTAGGTTTCTATTTACAGAAAACAGAACAAAAACGACTCCTTACCATCTCCACACCCTGGGGAAATGCCGTGCCATCCCAGTCCTTTTTGGGGAAGCGCTGAATGATCTTGCCACATCCTTCAACAGATCCTAAAATGTATAGAGAAAAAAAAGACAGAGCATTAACGGAGATGTGCAATTTCAGTACAGTTTTTTTTTTTATTATTACATTTTCAAAACAGCATGGGGCTTGTCAGAACAATCCTGAACATAAAACAAATTAAACTTGATCGCAATACCAGGTTTCCTAAATGGTACAATTACTCCTCATGCATTCCTTCTGGTATTTTTGGCGTCCAAAACCATCTTTCCTGGCCCATTTTGTTTATGACAAAGAAAGCATTGTATGCACAGGGCCAAGAGGGTTTCGTCAATTAGCGTTTACTAGTGTAAACATTGTAATGTGACAATACCAGTCCTTGTGAACTCAAATATCCCTGGCAGACAACCAAAAATAGAGAATACAGCGTATTTTAATGGAATAGTCTCTAAGAGGTCAAAGGGACATGGGCCTTTAACAGCAAATTTAAGGCTTCATATCTTAACACAGATGTGGAGTTAAGACATTATCAAATAATTAGTTAGAAAAATGAAGTACTAGATATTCTTCAATTGCTTATCTGGGGAATACAGCACTGCCTGTGATTTGGATACTATCTGGAACAGGGAATTGTAACTTGGAGTATATAGTGGGTCAGGGGACGTTGGAGATCTTTATAGTTTATCATAATGTGAGTTTGGAAAGACCATTGACAGTATGTTATTACAGATAGACTAAACAGGCCAGATATCTACTGGATGAACGCATTGCTGGATTGTCAAATTGTTGGAGTACATGACTGATCAGATGACAGACTACTTCATAAAGATATTGCTCTTGGAAATGGGCTGTTAAAATTAGATAAAATACATTTTGACATTTTGGGAAAATGTTTGCCAAGAAGTGCAAATGTGTGTATAGTAGAAATATTGAGTCCTAATGTGAAATGACATTAAATGGATAGTTCACCTAAAAATTGTCATCATTTACTCGCCCTCATTCCGTTCCAAACATGTATGAATTTCGTTGTGAAACGCAAAAGATATTTTGGAAAACGTCTGTGTTTTTGTGTATACAGCGATAGTCAGTGGGGTTGAATGAGGGTGAGTAAATCATCACTTTTGCATAAAATATATTTATTTGATTCAGACACGTCGCTTTTTTTCTTTGATAACAGTAGTGCTGACAGGCAACCTGCATCTAGATAAAATCATATCTTTAAAAGTCAAAACATGGGCTTGAGCTACACTAAACACACTAAGCACCTCTCATGGGTTTATGTAGACTGTGCAGAAAGATACAAGCTGTTTTGATTCGCAGGGTCTCTGATTCACAGTGTAATACTCTGTAATGTCATCAAACACTTGATCTGCCAAAGAGATCAAGGTATTCAGATAATGGATTAGGGATATACCTTCATACACATTTATGAATATAACATGACTATAATAAACCAAAGCATATTTAACTAAAATATATATAACACTTTATATAGGGACCAAGTTAAGAGTTGGTCCCTATATAAAGTGTTATATATATTTTAGTTAAATATGCTTTGGTTTATTATAGTAGATCAACTAGTTGCTTATTATCATGCCTGTTATTAACATATTGGCTGTTTATTAGCTAGTATTTATAAAGCACATATTCTTCATCACTAATCCTACCCAATACCTAAACTCAACAACTACCCAAACTAACTATTAATAAATTAGGAGCAGCAAATTAGGAGTTTACTGAGGCAAAAGTCATAGTTAAAATAAATGTACATTACATACACCTTCTGTCATCATTTATTGTGTTATTCCAAATATGTATGACTATTTGATAAATGTATTTTCCATTCAATGAAGGTCAAAACAGTCCAATGTTGTTCGGATGCCATTTCGTTTTTAAATATCTGCGTTTGTTTTCCACAGAGAAAACAAAGTAATTTGAAACGACATGAGGAACATGAGTAAACGATGACATAATGTTCTGTTTTGGGTGGACTATCCCTTTAACTGTTTGTAATCCATAGACACAATAATGAAAATTGGCTTACATCTTGTGTATATTATATTTGCACACAACAGCCTAGCAATCACTTGAGGTTGAGTTAATCCGAATAAAATGCTGGTTTCTCGACTCCTTTTCATGTTTGTTACCCAAGCTTTGTGTATTATCATGTGCACACTTGAATCTTACTGAATACCCCTGTGAAGTCCACTATGCTGAGATCCATAGGGCAGAACGGTAGCTTTGATGTTGCTCTGTAAGTGTTTACCGGCATATTATATTAGAGAAGCTATCAATGTCTGAGCTGGCAGCTTTCAGCCAATCGGCACTTGAGAAATCCTCACATTCCAGAACATTTCACTCTAATTAGTTCATATTTCCCCCACCGTTCATCACCGCATGACATTAACATTAAACGTAACTGCTGTGTCCTGATTCTGAACCCCACAACAGATCAGAGGCACACGATAGAAAGTATCCACTCTCAAAAACATCTGAGAAACACAGTGAGAAACACTGTCAAACGGTATTTTCCACTCCATATCTCACGTTATAAACTTGTTTAAAGAACATTTCAAACAACTAAGTCTTAAGCAATAGTCATGACACAAACATCAAACTCAGCTAACGGGATAAAATCTGGTCCTGACATGTGCGTATCTGCACTATGAACTTAAAAACATCCCAATCTTGTTGTGAGGTGTGGTTCTACTTTGCGTTGGAGGAAAGACAAAACAATGATTCAGTATCCAAAACTGGAGTCTGACATTTACACAAACAAATAAATGTACTCAATCATATTTTTCTGAACAAAACCCGAGTGGTGCTTGAACATGCAACACATGCCGACACGATGCCGAGGTGCTGTGAGTGGTTGCAAGGGCATTGCTATGTAGTTTCAACATCATTTGTAGCTGAGAGAAAGCAGGCAAGGCGTTGCAATATATAGCTATTTTATTTTCTATTCATTCTTTGCATATCAGAAAACTTAATTCTGATTGGTCAATTATGGCATTCTGTTGTCAAATACTTGAGTATAATGAAGTTAGCCTAAACTGTGTATTTGACCTCTGTTTCTGGCAGCTCCTACTACACTGTGCAAGTTTCAGTTCGCATATGGCTTGTAATTATTTAGGATGTATTTGGTAAGCAGTTTTGTTAAAAACAGTAAAATGTACAGTCAGCCAATAATTATTGCAGATAATCCTGATGTGTTATTATGACTATCTAGCAGTGCCTTGCATTTAATTTGAGAAAAGTAAAAAATAAATAATAACTATATGAATAATACATATTTTTTATATATTTTACATAAGGATGCCCTGCGTCAATGCTTGTGAATGCTGGCAAATGACCATGGTATAAGTGGGATAATGCACGGCTAGCTGTGCAATAAACCATTTCAATGCACTAAGCGGAGGCACTTCTTGGCTTCCATGTTGTGCATTAAATTTGTTTAATTCACAGCTCGCTATGCATTATCCCTTATATCTATGGGATTTGTTTCCAAGTTTCCCAGTTGTACTCGCATACCAGAAAGGCAAACAGGGTCCCTCCAACAATGCAATTCTATGATATTTTGGCTATTTTTTTCATCCACCCAGAGTTTGACAACGGACAAAAAGGCACTCCTCACCTCAAAACCTTGCTTTTTTGTGGAGTTATATGGCACACTTTGGGTTAAGGGTGTGTTCAAGTTCAACTAGAGAAAAAAAAAAAAATCCAAAGATGTTGTCCAAAAAGAAAAAAATAATAATATTCAAACATTTGCATTATCAAAATTCCTGATTTATTGCTAAGTTTCTTATTCACTGGAAAAATGTAATCCATCTTCAGGCATCTAGATCAGATAGTGCAGACGGCTAAAAACTAGGGAGCTGGCTTCTCTTTGCGTCACCACCACGTTAATGTCTAACCTGAACTGGCTCATTACGCAGGTGTGCAGGGGAGACGAAACACATCGCATCTGTGCTGGGCTTTGGAAAAATTCTGATGTCCCAGTTCTGCACTATATCAATTATCTAAAGCAAATATTTTGCTTCACAAAAAAAAGTGAGTGTTTTTCCAGAAATCCCAGAGCCATCCCACGATCGGCCTTCACAATGCTGTCCATAAAACAAAATATGCAAAGGAATATGCTGTTATTTGCATGGTAAAGGGTATGAAAGATTAGCAAATTGGTGTTGTCAAAACATCCAGATTCCAGGAAGTGCGCCAGTAGACCAGAGCAGCTGCGTAACTGAAAAATAAATGTCCTGAGCAAAGTGTAACTCATAGGGTTTTCCAAAGGGTTGATGTGCCAGAAACGAATACAACAAATAGCAAAATGACATAAGTGTAATTTATTTTGGCTGTCTGAAGTCAAACCACACCACCGCGTGCTCTGAACAAAGGTGCAAAGCAGTTCAGCATCAAAGATCCTCAAGCTCTTGGTGATGATCGTATTGTGACTTCATTTTACAATTGGTTAAACAAAATTGCATAGAATGAAACATGGTTAACAATGTCAGAGAGTTGGGGTAGAGGTCATCCAATCCAAACCGCTTCAGATATTTCCATATTATCACTTTATCAAGAAACTGAAAGTGATCAATCCAAGTTCATCAACAGTTCATCAGTGTGACCTTTCATAGCTTCGGTGAGAAACAAAGAGCCGTTTAATGCAGGCAAATCATTTGACAAATTCAATCATCTTTGTTTTTCCATTTTCAAAGAAATTTGAAGACACTTGCATTAATTTTTTCTGTCAAGCACATTTAATCTGCTATAATAAACATCTTAATGGAGAATCCGAATGATCTCAGCCAAAACTGCAATCTCTATTGCAAAACAGCCTAGTTCAAGAGACCAAAGTGTCACTTCCAGTCGATATCACCACCTTATCTTTCCATGAAACAATCAGTCCTGAAATCAACATCCTATTATCCATAAAATGTTAATAGAGGTGTTAAAATGAGATCAGTCGTAACAAACTTCAAAGATTGATATGGCCTGCCAATTGGGTTTTCAACTGTCCAGTGGCAGCAAAACATTTCCTCTGTACATTAGAAGAGTCATCTCTAACCACAAGACACTCATTTACGCTAGCAATGTTAGCATAGAGTTCACACGTATTTGTGATTTTGCCAGGAATTGACTCTTTTGTTCAAAAGGAAATCAAAGCAGGAAGCAGAAACCAATAACAAAACAGACATAAAAATGAGGAGTGTCCCAACTGGACGATGCTATGGCTTCTTTTGCCACAATGCTACAAAAGCTTCTTTTAATGACAAATAGCCAGTCATGAAGACATAATTCTGATGGAATTTTGATGGAAAATGCAATATAGATCTTAGAACATAAAATGCTCTAAAACTAAATAAACATTAAAATATTTAGGCACAAATCACGGTTCATTTTTAGAATGTTTATTAAAAGTTGACAAAACTGATACAAAGGGAAACTGACTTCACAAATGCAGATACTCCAAAAATTACCAAATATCAATCAATTTATTAACCTTTTCGTACCGTAATACCAGTAAATCGCAACATTTTAAAATGCACTGTTCACACAGGCAACGGCGTTCCAGTAAAGCATCATTCATAAATCCATTTCAAAACACAGGTCAATTCTATGACATGATTATTCAGAAACGACCTCTTAACGGCTGCGCCTCCCGGTATTGTGTTTGTAAACATGCACTGAAAACAAAAACAATAAGTAAGATTTACTTAAATTTAACATGGCCAGTTTTTTTTACTTAAAGGATTAGTTCACTTTCAAATAAAAATGTCCTTATAATGTACTCACCCCCATGTCGTCCAAGATGTTTATGTATTTCTTTCTTCAGTCGAAAAGAAATTAAGGTTTTTGATGGAACACGTTTGATCACACATGATCGCTTTAAGGTAATTTACCAGTAAAGTATGTGTGTGAAAAGGGCTAATGATTCATTTGCAATTGCATCATCAGTATCCTCATGCAGCATTTGTTATATGTTAAGTTTTAGTAAAAATATAAACAATGTAAAGTATTTATATCTGAATTAAAGTGATAGTTATCACTTTAATTCATACTGAATAGCAGTACTGGATACTGAATATTAATACTGGATACTGAATAGCAGTCAAACAAAGTTCGGGGGAAGGGGATCTCAATTTTCTTAGCTAACATGTCTAAACATGGTTTTCACTGTACTGTATTCCTACTGAAATTATGCCAATACTTAATTTAGCATATTTATAGAATATTAAACTGAAAATGTGTTCCTGTGTGGCTCAGTGGTAGAGCATTGCGTCTGTTGCGCAAAAGGTTGTAGGTTCGATTCCCAGGGAACACATGTACTAATGAAAATGTATAACCTGAATGCAATTGTAAGTCGCTTTGGATAAAAGCGTCTGCTAAATGCATAAATGTAACTGTAAATGTTTAAACAAAAGACATATTGTGTTGAAAAACTAAACATTTAGAAAGTTTCATAATTGAAACTGAACATGAATCAGAATCTTGCTAATGTGTAATCACTAGGGTTGGGTATCGTTTTAATTGATTTTAATAATCGATTCCGATTATTTTCGATTCCCATGTGATTAGATAATGATATCAAGCATTTATCCTGTGTCTCTTTTTAGCAAACCATTTATTGGAGCTGAATACCATGAACAGGCGACATAAAAACTGGACTCTTTAAGAGCTGTTTGTGTGCAAAATAGAACTGCATGATTCTGGATAAATTTTATTTATTTATTTTTTCCCAATGGAAGTTGTGGTGGTTCTCTCATAATTCTGAAGAAAATCACATGTAATGTATAATTTACTCACTCAAGATGTACTTGTTTCATTACTGGATGAATCAGCATCCTTTAATGAATCTCTTGTATGATTCAAAGACAAATACATTTTAACAGACACTTTTCTCCACCCACTGGCGTAGCAATGTAATCGATAAATCTTCATTTGAAGTATCAAATTACTTTCAAAAGGAGATTCACTCTATTCTAATCGCTACCGTACATATCAGAGTTTATATCTGAACTTTAAACATGTATAATAGTGCTTCTGTAAATGTAATGATAGTGTGTGGTTGAAAAGACTGTGAAGCGGTTTCATTCATATACATGACAGCTGCTCTCTTTAGGTCAGCGGCAGCGAGAATGCAGGTTTAAATGTTTAAATTACACGGACTGATGTGATCGTTTGCTGCATGGCTGTGGCGGTGCCAGGATGTGTTCATAGGGGTGGCCAGCAACCAGCCTGGGGTGGCACAGAAATCTACATTATTTATATATACAAATGTGGTTGACTATAACCTATTAGACTATTTTAGTGCCTAAAACACAGCTGAATACAGTTCATTTATACTTAATTGTAATTTAGATATTTGTAAATTATTATATCAAGTAATGCTGAGTGAATATGACACGTTTGTATTATTCCTCACCTCCAGGTATTTTAATAAAGGGGCTCACTATAACTTTATTGCTCTGTCTGTTTGGTTCTGGCTCTCAAAACCCCTAAAAACGTGTTCTCTAACATTACATACTCATGGATGAGACATGCAGTTAGTGATAATAAGAATGTGAAAAAGGCCGGAAGACAACAGCACGTAAATGCCAGTTTTATGCATTTAAATGGTTTTATTTTCCTTTGTACTTTTAAAATGAATGAAAAAATAGTGCATGTTTTACAGTATAAATGCATTGTGCTCATATTTACTTGTGCATTAAATTACAAATTAAAGTACATCTCAGCTTGCACCTTATTATGATGTGGAATCGCACGAGAGCCTATATTTTAGTATGCATTTGAGAGACGTTCTGAAATATAATGCATACATACATGCATGCACAGTTTGCAGCTTTAATCGCCTTTTTTGGTAATTTCGCTCATAGTTTCTTGTGCGCTTATTTATGATGACGCGATCAGAGCGTGTGCCATGAGCACAGTGACGGCTGACAGGACAGGGAAGTTTGTTTTACTGACATACAGCCTAACAGCATCTCATTGTTCTACCGAAGCTCATTTGGCTGCTGTACCTTTTCCGCACTCATTTGACTCGCGCCTGGCGATGAGGCAAAGCTGCAGTGCGCATCTGAAAAGTCTCGTTGGATAAGGATGCAATAAAATACACCGGTTCCGCATCTTAATAAAGGCTTTTCTTGTAAAGAAAAAGGGGACAAAAACTGCAGTTTTGAGCAGGGTGGCCAAGCTTAGATCAGTGGTGTCACTGCTGCACGGATGAACAAGTGATCACAACATCGGGATCGCACACCTCAAAGGCTGAGGAATGAAACAGACAAATCATTTTCATTTAGGAATAGAATCACGTTGGTGTTTGAATCATGTTCGCGATCTTTAACGATCTATTAAATTAATGTCATGTTGGTGGTGACACCTCTCTTGCAACATGTTTAGCGATCACAGATATTAAACTTAGATTTTTTGGCTTCTGATCGCAAATGCAAGCAAACTTTGGAGCGCTTAGATTAGCGAGCAAGGTCCTGGCAGATCGCTAGATCACACTTGTCCTCACAGATGAAGGAAAAAAAAGGAATCGAAATTTTTATTTGACAACAAGTATCCGATTCCTGACCTTAAGTATCCGATTCTGGAATTCCCAACACTAGTAATCACATTCGTGTGGACCATTGTGGAAAGCAGCCTACTTCTTAAAAAGACTAATCTTTAGACATTGCAGACATTCAATAAAATAAACTGACGGAAAAAGACAATAAAACTGCTCATCCACTAACACCAACAGCTAATTGTTGCAAGACTCCAATCCATGGACCAGCTCATCAGAAACTGAAGAAATCTCCAACATTACGGTGCATACCACATGCCTCTATTCCCAATGGTTCACATCTGTCGTGTATAAAAAGAGTTCACACAAACATCTACACATGGAAATGCTTAAAAACACCCTGTTTTGTTCATGATACATTTAGTGTCCCACACCAGGTTTTACTTACAGTATGTAATTCATTTTTCAGCATGCAGGTTCAATCAATACAAAAAATCGGCAAGACACCACTCAATCTATGATGATGAACCAAAAGGCTATTCTTTGCCAATTACTATTTTTTTGTCCTTTATATAGCAGCAGGATAAATTTATAGACAATAAAATGGTCACCCATTGTGAGATTACACTCAAAAAAATATTTTTTTATAATAAAAATTATATAATCTATTTTTTAAAAAGCATATACATTTATTTTTTAATGACCGATTTTTTCGCTAGATAAGACCCTTATTCATCGTCTGGTATTGTTTATAGCCCTTTGAAGCTGCACTGAAACTGTAATTTTGACCTTCAACCATTTGGAATCCATTGAAACTAACTATATGGATAAAAATCCTGGAATGTTTTCTCATTCTACTCAAATATTTAATTTAGGACGAACTAAAGCAAATGGAGTAAAGTAAACTCAACAAACATTAGACATGTCCAAATAACTTTACTCAATCACGTGGAACCACGGTCCATGATTGAATCTAATTCAAGCAAAAACACACTCGCCAATAAGACAAATACATCAGAACTCTCTCTAAACAACTTGGAACTTAGGCTTCTTCTGTGGAACACTAAAGAAGATATTTTGAACAATGTTTTGTCTATTTAACGATGGTCAGTGTGGTCCAAAACAACATTTTGACACATTTCCTATGGAAAGCCATAGGTTCGAAACAATGTGAGAGTAAGTAAACCGTGACAGGATTTTAATTTATCTTTATAAAATCACATTAAGTATTTTTTTTTTAAATCAAGACTCAAGAACTTTTACTGCTGTCAGATATATTTTTACTGGTCCCGCTGCCAATTTAAATGGACACAGAACAAAAAACATATTTTACATTATTACACATCTGTGGATGTCAGAAAAACAATCAAATGATTTGCGACAGCTGATATCATCATTTACTTCAATAACACGAGAGAGCCATCTCTGAGCAGTAGTTCTTCTAAATTAGGAATGTGTGATGCCTTCTCATTCATTATCTTTATCTTAAGGGGATACAAATTCCAGCTGTTCCAGTGAGGATGATGTGTGAAATCACGCTATCCCCCACAGACGTCAGGAACACCGAGTTCCCCAGCACAACACAGCCATTTATGCACTGGATATCTGTATGAGCCGAAACAGGGGACACTGCTCACCTATTCATATACCACGAGTGACAGAGACGATTCAGCTAGAGCAGCCCTTAAAGACTGAAGCCAACTTATCTGACGCCCTCAGTAGAAGCTAGTCAGTGTCTTTGAGCTACTGAAAGAAAGTCCTCACTCATTTGAACTCTATGACGCTTATCATTGCTAAGAAAGACACTGCAACATCACCAAGACTCCTTCAAAACATAAACAGTTGTCTATTCAAAGAAGACACAGGCTGGAGTTCAGCTCATGATTAAAGAATTTATGGGTACGAGTGTTTTCATACTTGAGTCATGGACTTTAAAAAAATAAAATAAAAACATTTAATAAAACTTAGATAGAAGTGGACTAATAAGTATGTTCCCATTAGTGATATACCGATATGTTTTTTTTATACCAAAAATGAAATTAAAGCAGGAAAACTACATTGTCAACACAGCTCTAGCATCCACACAGCTGACATGTTTACCCGTTGTTTATCCACGTTTTGTGCATAAAACAGACACTGACACAGTGAAAACGTGCCATCGGAGAAGCATTAACTAGCCTAATTGTGAGAGTTTGAAACAATGATTTTGGCTGTCCAAAACTGTTTCTACAAAATATTTTCGGCTGTCAGAATATTGATGCATCATAGTTTTCTCTGGCCTTGAAAGTCGGCTATATATTGAACTACATATAATTCATCATCATAGCAAGCATGCAAGTTTGCAAGGTGTTCCCGCATGGATCCTCAAGCCTTCATTTGTGCTGAAGACTTAAGTCATTTTAAAAGGGTTCAGTTCACTTTACAGTCTGTTTGGACCATATATAAAAAACCTGTGTAAAAACCTCAAGAGTGAGAATGAAACTACTCATTGTACCTCTGTGGCTTTAAACAAACCATGAGAGTAACTTCTTAAAGGAGACTGACCCAACAATTAAAGGGTTATTCCACCCCAAAATGAACATTTTGTCATTAATCCCCATGTCGTTCCAAACTCGTAAAAATTTCGTTTGACTTCGGAACACAACGCAAGATATTTTAGATGAAAACCGGGAGGCTTGTGACTGTCCCATTGACTGCCAAACAATTAATAATGTCAAGGCACAGAAAAGTATGAAAAACATAGCCCAAATAGTCCATCTGTCATCAGTGGTTCAACCATAACGTTATAAAGCTACGAGAATGCTTTTTGCATGCAAAAAAGCCCCCAAAAAAACGGCTTTATTCAACAATTCGTCTCCTCTGCATCAGCGGAGTGCCATTTTGGAGAATATCCACTGGACGCAAATAACGCATGCGGCTCGGTGTCAGCTGCACCACACGGATACGTCTTCTATGTTTCTTTACGCTTTGATTTGAATGAAAACAGCGTATCCGTGAGGTGCGTCTGACACAGAACAGTGAAGATTGTACGGGTTTGGAACGACATGGGGGTAAGTGATTAATGACAATTTATATTTTGGGGTGAAGTAATCCTTTAACCTTTAGTCACTCTGGATGGAAAGCATCAGCAATATGACAGCTTTCGATTTCAAATTATTGTAGTGTTTCTGAGAGAGAAGGGTGCTGGTATTATTTTGGATAATAGCATGTCTATGCGTACACAGAATAAATACCTCATTAATGTTTCAAACTAAGTTTTGCTCCAGCTGAAACACAGTATGAGCAGTCCATGACCTATTTTGCACAGCCCCTTAACTCCTAAAACATACACAGTAAATCATGACCACAGTCTCAGCTACAGTCTGACACACAAGAACGTTGATGTTGCAAAGTCTGTCTCTGTTTTTATGCAACACCGTACAATCTGACAAACAACAATCACATAGAGGCAAGAGAAAACAATGTGCACCTGAATTTAGTCAGCTACTCCGTCTCCCACTGATGGAGATGTGAGATAAATGTAAGATCATTCGGTCTCAATGAGGGGGGAAACAAAACATCTATTTTATTCAGAGGCCCAAACTTCAGAAAAATATAGAGTTGGTGCATGACTTTTGTCCATAAAGTAAGATAAAATGATGATAGCTTGTGCTGTAAATCAATTAGATCTCTTTCACAACTTACACAAATTACATATAGTTAGTAAGTATTAGTAAGATATTTAAATGGTCAAAGCTTTGTGGTTTTGAATGTGGAGGGCAAAATATATAATTCGATGAAAACAGAGATGGACAAACAATTGTTCCTCAAAAGCCTAATGGACCATATTAAAACTTCATAATCACTACAGTTACTTCAGTTCAGTAGGCTACATGTTCATCATAACAGAGGCGTACAATATAAAGTGTACCATGACCTGAAGGCCAACGTTTTAGAATCAAGTTATTTTTAGTTGCTAAAAGGTATGAAGCAATTAGAGGGCAGAAAGCATGTAGTAGAATAAGTAAAACCGGTTTTTCAGTAAAATTTTGATCATGTTGACAGTTTACATGCCATAGAAATTGATGTATCAAATATCATACACGTAGGCGTTATAGGGTTAAATGTTTTTATTTAGATTTGTTTTTCAACACTTTGGCATTTCTTTGTTGAATGAAAAGACGTGCACGAATTGATTTCCCTCACTACACGATTTTTAATAAATTAATTATATTTTGTCAAGTAAATAGTTAAATGAGTGTAATGGAAGGAATACTGAACAGCAAACGTGCGCTTTCCAGATGAGCTGCTGCTTCCTTCGGCATCTGCGCTTGTAAACACGATCATGTGCTGAGAGCAGCGTGGAGCACCTGTAGACTCCGCACGATTACGCACAGCTCAGACACGTAAAGTCCTGTTTCCTCCACATCCGCTTTCCACAACACAGGAAGAGCTCTCCAAAGCGCACACACATACAGAGAGCACCGGATCAATCCGCTCTCTACAGACCCGATCCTCACGGCTAAATG
The DNA here is from genome assembly GCA_003573665.1 of Oxygymnocypris stewartii. Classification (NCBI taxonomy): domain Eukaryota; kingdom Metazoa; phylum Chordata; class Actinopteri; order Cypriniformes; family Cyprinidae; genus Oxygymnocypris; species Oxygymnocypris stewartii. The sequence continues at coordinate 39,160 of QVTF01026066.1, read as the reverse complement.
TGGAAATCAATGCAGCGTAGTGCGCTTAAATCGCCGTTTAGAGATCAATGCGTGTGGCTTGGAAACAAACTGTCACAAGCAACCGCATGAGTCACCGCGCTGTTTACATGTACACGCGACAAACACAGTAGGTGTGTGCTGAGATTTACTCAGTGAATGGTGCTAAAACACTCATATATCAAACAAAAACACATTATACGACATGCTATTATGAAAACATTCGCTTGAGCGGTGTTGTACGGGCAATACAATAACAGGACCACACCATCCTAACCAGCTTTCTTTTAAACCTCCCATTTAGACAAACACGTACTAGCTACTTAATTCAATAACACAAACAACCAGAGTTAGTTGTTCCCTGCTAAAACCGTACTCACTCCCTCTTTGATACCGTTGATAATAATACGTCAAAGAAAGTGAAATCCATGTATTAATCTCTTGAAGCACAGCAGCAGCAGTCTTGCAGTAGTTGTTGCTAACGGCCTAAATAAATAAATCACAACACTCATCCACTCACAAATACAGCAACTTACCAGCCTTATCCGGGTCGTATCCCACCACTGTGAAATAATCAGCCAGTCTAGCCATGGTTTCCTCTTTTGGCGAAATTCTGCAACACAATTCAGCATTTTTCTTTCTTCAAAAGCACAGCCATGTTTGACACCGAGGGAGCTAGTGCGCCTGCGCGGGCTGGCGGGTGTCCGTTCATGGGCGTGGGTCCTGCATTTCAGCGACACCAGCGATAAAACTCCAGTGAAAGGATTTTCCTTGACGTGAATATGGCATGTAATGTTGTATTAATGCACAATTATTTACTGTTTATGTATTTATTTAGTTAGTCTTACCGTGGACAATGCATTAGTATGACTAGTAAATAGATTCGTGATGAGCAGATAAGCATCTTGACCTCAGAATTTGAATATGTTTTTGTGATGCCACAGTTTTTCAAATGTAAATATAAAAGTTTCAAAATAATATTTAATATAGTATGTGATAATAATAAACAGTTGGCCACTACACGTTTTTTTCAGGTGAGAGAGATGTATTCCAGCTGGACATCATCCAGTTAGTAAACAAGTAATAGCAGCCATCATTAAAAGGGTAAGACGAGGGCCATATGTAATCTCATTTATGCAGAACAGAACAAGAAAGTGTATATCAGGAAACTGTTGGAAATTGCACTGTTCATATTAGCTCATAACAGTGAAAAAAGGTCAATAATCTATTAGAAAAATTAAAACGCTCAAAATATTTCTTGCAACAGACCGTCACAAATAATAATGACATTTACATTTTTGTCATTGACCATCCATTAGTCACTGAAAAACTCAAATAAACATTAAATAGTTGATTTATATTCTTCATTCTCATATCCCAAATGAAGTACCTATAAGCCAATTCATCTTGGTAAAAGATACAAAGTTGCAAGTTAGTTACATTTATTATTAAATAATAATGATAATCAGAATACTATTGTAATATAGTTATTTAGCTTGTCTGTACAAAAACAATAATGCTGTATATTCTTTACAAATGCACAACTCTGGTAATATGATTACCATATTTATGTAATATTGTATTTAACAAGGTAGACCTACAAATACCATGGTAATATAATGGTAAATTTTGTTAGTGAACTAAATGAGATTCTTAAGGAATGTGTTTTCAAATTTCTGACAATTTTTCGTCTGTTTATACATGATCACTATATGAAATTGATCATTACATCAGGGTGTTCAGTGACTCAACTGTAGCATTCCTGAGCATATAACACACAGGTAGACCAATGTCCCACCTGCGTCTGTGCGTTCCCTCATCATACTGTATTAAATATCAACAACCCTTGTGATGGCTATGACATATTGATTTAGCAAACAATATTTACCATATATGGGCTGAGAGGCAAACAACTGGATGGTGTCCGTGACCGTGAGTGAATGTTGTGCAATCTTTGACTTCCCATATAAGGATAAACCAGGGCTGCACAGAAATTAACATGAGCTAATTACATTTTTTTGTGAAATACATGCTGGTTCTTCTATAAAAAATATTGTATTATTAATTATTTTGTCAGAAGAATTGAATTTGAGTCTAAAGTGAAGGGAAACATTTACAAACTAGTTGAAGGTCAGTAGGCATCCTCCCAATAATTTTAATGTCCCGTTATCTGTGTTTACACATCCAGAAATAGAGTCTTACACAGAAAATCTGACAGGTGTAAATCAAAGGTACTTTAGTAGTCATAGATCAACTGTCAGTTAGTAAATAAACACTATTAATATCAGTTTAATAGATGTAAGCTTAAGAGCCCTTTCTAACACTGTTACAATCATTATATTTTTATTTTAATATCGATAAAAATATCTCTCATACTAGTTTTATTTGATCTTTTTGAATTATTGATATATTATATACTTTTGTGTAAATCTAAATTAATGGCATTGGCCATTATTTTTATGCAGAATATTCATTTCATGTCAAAGAAGTTAAAGATTTGTCTTTTTGTCTGACACACAGATAACAGTTGGACCCCCAGCCAACATCCAGATTAAAAAATCATGAGCATTGTAATAAAATAAACTAAATTCATTGTAACATTGGAATTTTTCAAAGAAATCCCCAGATTGGCGTTTGCTTATTATTCCCAGAAACTCTGATAACAATCCATTAAGTTATTTCAGTAATAACCCATCAATATCCCCAGTTTCGTTTTCTGATTCTCTTCCATGCTTTAACTGAGGTTGCCACCCTGAACTACAGAAATGAAGAGCTGTGATGAGAGAGCGTGTTGCTCGCCCCTCCCATCTCCCTGCGGTATAAATGCACTTACGCCTGCTGTAGAGAGTCAGACTATTAGCAGAGGATCACCGCTGCCACAGCACTAAGAGCAAGTGAAAGCCTCTGGATTACTTTCTTCTACGGACTTCTGAAGCAACTCGAGAGTACTTCAACACAGGTATGCATTTTTAAAGGAAGCTTATTTGTTTCTGTTAGCTTTTCTTTTAGGGTCAATGCTCATATGCACAGGTTATCTGTAGTTATATAAGAAACTGAGCCCTAGTCTTGCATCTATAAGCCAGGGAACTTGCTTCTGTCTGTTAGGCTAAACTTAATCTGATTTGAAGGGAATTTGAGTGACTTTTTATATTAGGTACTGATGGAGACTTTTTTGTAAAAACCCACTGTTTTATACATCATTGTCCCTTTTACTGCTTATCAGGGACCTGAAGCATTGTTGCAAGTTTACTTATTCATAGAAAGTGCGACCTCAGCTTGACTTTGTAAATAAATGCACGATGAATGTAAATAGCTTGGATTTTGGACTCTTGTGCAAGTGTGAGCAAAGCATGGTTGGCACAGAGTAGGGGAGTTGCATGCAGGTGATTAGAGGTTTCAGCTGAATTTATTTCAAAGTGGATATCTAACAGATGATTAATTTGCTTTTTCCTTCAAGATTTCAGTCACGATGCAACTTATACTGCAGTCAATCTTCTGCTGCTGCCTGCTGGCCACCTTTGCACCCGGTGGGGACAGTGCAAAGCATGACCTGAAAAGAAGGTAAGCTGATGTGTTGATTTGATTTCAGGCTTTTATTCATGCTTAGAATTGGTTGGAAAGTGTCTAACGAACACGTTTCCTCTTCTTGATACTTAGTGTCCGGCTGCAGAGATCGAAAAGGGATTTGAGCCTTGCTGCACTGAGGACTTTAGACAACAGCCAGTTTGTCAGACCGGACGATGTCAAAGATAACTTAAGGCCACATTCCAGGTAAGAATGACCAAGCAGCTGTAAATTATTAAATTGTTTTCTCTAAGTTAAGTGTGGTTTCACATGATGAAGTTGGAGTACAAACTTGTCAGCCCAGGAACATACTAAGGCTGCAAGCCAAAAGCAATTGCTCAGGAACTCCGTGCAGGCATTAATGACCTCTTCCCTTGTCTGCCTTTCCAGCACTGACATCAGCATTAGGACAAAACGCTCCAAGAACTCCATCAACCAGTCCAGGAGAGCGGGCTGCTCACTTGGCACCTGCACGGTGCATGTGCTGGCACACCGTCTCCATGACCTCAACAACAAGCTGAAGATCGGGAATGCACCCGCTGACAAGATCAATCCCTTCGGGTACGGCCGGCGGCGAAGGTCCGTTCCAGAGAAAGTAATGACACTGCGACAGGAGGGCAGCAGGCTGCGGACGGTGTGGAGCAGCTCAAAATCTCAATCGCGGCTGCACAAGCTGGAAGCGCTGCTCAGACGGACGTGAGCGCACGGGGTGGGAGCGCCCGGGGACGCGCCGACAGAGGCTCGCCGGCCAACTATGACATTTTAGAAATGCCTCAGACACCTGCCAATAGTTATCCAGCGCATTCTTTTCCAAGCACAGGGGCTGGAAGAGCAATCTTGCCTTCTGAAGGCTGTCCTCGGAAGAGAAATCAGCAAAGAGAAGCGCAGAAACAACAGCAGCTGTTGAAAACGAGTGGGGGTGCAGATGGAGAAACTTAATAAGTGTGCCTTGGATATGAGCAAGATACCGTTGCACTGAAGTGGACTGGCCTCAGGGAAAAGCAGAACCTCCTCTCCTGGGACAAATATACTGCCCTCCTGGTGAACCAGTCGGCGGGATTACATCCCCTAGTTTAGCTGTTCCTGTCCAGTGACTGTGTCAGAAAGTCTTTGGACTTCAAGTTGATTCAATGGGGAACGCTTCATGGATCTGGAAAGGAATACACAGAGACACTTTTAAAATGCCAATGAAGGTGTTTCTAATCTGGAAACACATGGTTGGACACTGTAAGCTGGATGATTGCTTTTGATTACGTGAACTGTCTGTGCCAGTCCACAAAGATTGTATTCTAACTTACTTGAACATTGTTGTTGTTATTATAGAGATATGTGCAATCTATTTCATGTTTTATTGCAAGTATATGTATATTTGGAAAAAAATTGTCAAAGATATTACTATTTAATTGTTTCATATTACTTTATACTACTTACAGAGATAGAGCTATTTTTGTACAGGGAAAAATTAGGGCATTGAAGGTAGCTTTTATATATATTATTCATTTATGTCAAGGATGTCTCAAGCTGTGGTATAATATAACTTTTTATGCAATTATATATTTGTAAATGGGATCTATTTTATTTGTGTGTTTGTGCGTGAAATGGATTAACGTTGTCATTTAATAAAACCTGCATACAATTAAAGCTGACATCTTCTGGACCTCGTCTGTTTGTTCCATAGGAAGTGAAGGTAGTAAAAGGAAAGTGTCTCTCCATTGTTCCTCGTCCGGATTGCCGAGTGGCCAGACAGATGATCAGCACCTGGTCTGGGTTATTACATGTTAAAGACACTGGGGTGCCTAGCAAATGGGGTGCCAAGTGCATTCCTTCATTCTGTTTTCCATACCTACTCACTTCATACAAAGTGGGTTATCTGTATTTTAAGGGGGAATGGGCCAGGACTGTTTAATGGGACCTCTGCAGGGGGTGGGTTTGTGGGATGTAGAGCAGAGGTGAGAGGCGAGGCGCTCCATAGGACATTCCACTTACACACATCATTTTCATTCCTGTCTTAATGAGATTGAACTTCCCAAATGCACTTTTTACTGTTGCTCTCATATAAACAAAACATGAAACTAAGCACAAATGAACACATACAAGTGTCAGAAAAACACTGAAAATCTTCCTTTAAGAGCTGACCATTGAATACAAGATGAAAAGGTAGCTGTTTCTGCCGTCACCTTCCATTTAGTAAACTATTTCCTCCAAAGCGGCTTTGTTTTTTGTGTTTAAGTGGTTAATTATTTAAGAGTACACAATAAGGCTGGAAACATCCAGAAAATTCCAGTAAGTTTAAATAAACAGAGACAATACCCACAGAAGAAACGTACAGACAGTTCTGTTTCCTCAATGCTCCATCGGATTATCTGAATGAAAAGTGCTCTAATACAAACCTCACCAGACCAACACAAGTTCTGCTTGGAGAGTCTGTTTACTTCCAGGTACTAATGGGCACTTTGACTTATTTGAAAACTAATCTTGGTGGAGAAATTTGAAGTTTCTGAAAGCCTCAACCAAAGCATATATACTTATTTTTGAATGTGCATTTGATTAAGGAATTAATTAAGCCTTTTTCACAGTGGTCAGACGCTCTAACCAAAATGTGCTCCTTGCATCTAAAAATAATGTATTCATTCAGTCAAGCGCCCTCCTCTTTTCGTATTGTGATGCTATAGCGCCATCATGTGGCAACATTTATTGGAGTTATTATTTTGGCAAGAATTTCCAAATGTGTTCTTTGACTGGGACTGATGCCACCTGCCTCACTCATTGACACCTCGTAAATCTCCACTCCTGTCAGTGAATATGGACCAGCTATCAACACAACTTTTTGTTATGCTTCGGGGCCTACGTATATTACCATTATAATTAACTTTATTTGACTGATTTAGAGATCCAAACTCTTTCAAGTCACTTTTGGTGTACCTTGGATTACATTAAATCCATATGATTGATATGGCCACCTACCTCCTACAAATGCTAATGCCAGCAGTTTGGGTAACACTTTACAATAAGGTTAATTCGTTCACATTAGTTAACTGCGTTAGTTAACACGAACTAAGAATGAACAATACTTCTACTACAGCATTTGTTAATCTTAGTTAATGTTAATTTTAGCATTTACTAATGCATTATTCAAATCAAGATTTGTGTTTGTTAACATTAGTTAATGCACGAACGATTAACAAATCTATTTTTATTAACTAACATTAACAAAGATTAATAAATAGTGTAGGCTAATACATGTATTGTTCATAGTTTGTTCATAGTAGTTAATACATTAACCATTGTTAACAAATGTCGCCTTATTGTAAGATTTTTATTTTCTTTCTTGTTTTCATTTACTTTTGGAAAGTAAGGTGTTGTTTAACTTGAATGCTTGAATCTGATTGGCTGACGAACGCTCTGACGTGTGCACTATTTTCAGGGAAGCGCACGGCGAACGTAGTTCCGGGCAGCTCTCGACCGCATTACCGTTCCGTATCACCTCGCCGAATGATTACTGTTATTTCAAAAGGTCTTACAACAGCAATACAACCAAAACCAACAAGACACTGGTCAAATTCATAAATATAGTAAGCAATGGGATAGAAACGACAGATAGTTTCCCTGTTTTGCCACAAAATAACGTTATATTTTGTAATGTTACGTAAAGCACATACTCTATTTATCCCGCTCTCTCTCTCCTTCACAGACACACACAACACATGAAAACATACACGCTAATGTTGTTAACGCTGCTCTGACGACTTGTCAGGAAATAGTTTAGCAACTTAAAAGTACATGGCATTTCCCACAAGCGAAGCGAAATAACAACAGCACTTGCTCGTGAGGAAATTGAACAAAGTTTCACTAGTAACAGTTAGGGACGCAACTGCTGAACACTGATGAGAGACAGACTCAGAGAGGTAACTTAACGTTCAATCTCTCTCTCTCATAACTTAGTTATTAGCTGCATTTGTCTGTTTCAAGCCTCAGTTACTAACTGTTAGGTCTAAAATGACGTTTCGGAATTAGAAACAGCCGATTGATGAGATCCGGAAGAAATAACCCTATTCACAATAGCGATTTAAGTACAAAAACCGGACGAATCTCTTATATCTCTTATGAGATATATCATCTGGGGTCCGTTCTTCGTACGACGCTAACTCGGTTAACGTTAGCTGGATTTGATTGTTGACGATGTCGCTTGATCTTGGATTGTTTGGATCGAAGCTCATGTTGCTGTCATAGCAACCTGCTAGGGAGCAGGCTTATTTCATGTAAACAGGATTAATGTTAGATCGCATCATTTTAAGTAGAATTGATCAAATCTGTCCCAGCCACTGCTACTTTATTACAAGAGTACCCTACTGATCAGGGACAATAATGTAAAATAATAATCATTTACAAATGTATTTAAAAATAATATAATAATGTCGTGTCGTCTATAATACCATAGACACAGACAGTTTTACTCACTGAAATATGTATTCGTCATAAAATAATTACTTCATAATTGTATTGGAGTCTTACACAGATGCTGTACAGTTAATGTCGAGTCGTGCATTAATGTGAGGGATGGCAGATATTATGGGAGGGGCTTGATGAGATGCAGGTAACTTGATTTTGACCCTTAAGAAACTGTCATTAATACTGTCAAGGAACAAATCCGTTTCAAAGATAAAATTAAATGAAATGTTAATTACTACATTGAAATAAAAATGTAAAGCCTGTACAAATACTAGAAATCGTGAATATAAATAATTGGGAATCATACAAAACAATTAAAAAATAAATAAATAAAAACAATGAATATTTAATTGATCTATTATAACATGTATGTATTTTTGTTCGTTTGGCTGTTTCCAGAAATATTGTCCAGTTGTTCGTCAGGTGTATTTTTTTAATGACGTGATGTCATTACGTTGCTGTCTTCCCGCCAGCCAATCGCTGCATTGCTGATCATAGTCTCGAGTATCGATACACAGCCCCTTTAAACCATCAGATAACTCAATCCAGCCTCACTAATCACCAACAGCAGGTGCGTTTACAACTGAACTAGCGCGAGGATATCATCTCGGATGTGTCATTTGATCTCGAATGTAATAAGCGACGTACGAAGAACGGACCCCCCCCCCCCCGGTCCGTCGTCAGTTATTCCTTACTTAGTTTGATATCATGTTATACTATATAAAGACATCCATAAATGTTTGTGTTTCCAAATACTTTTTGTGGCCACGGTACCTTCTTGTGCACATGTGCACATCTCCACAAGGGGGCAATAATGAATAATGACAGAGGAAGACATTTTGTAGATTTTTTTTTAAACCTCCTAAACCCATGTCTACTTAAACAATGCTAAACATCTGTGAAAGACAAGTGTCTTTGTAACTGTATAGCCCTGTGTTGTGATTTTAGGTAGCAAACTGACTGCTGTTTCCTCTCTTTCGTAAGTGAATTCCACGTGCCATATCTCATTCATCACTGGGGGGCAGAACTGAGGGGTTTTCCTTCATTTCTTTCCTGCGAGAACTTCAAGGGTTTATATTGCAGTGCTGCTGCACAGAGGACACCGAGTTCTGTAAGATCCAAGGCTGGGTGAGTGCATCAATAAGATTATAACATCTACAACATTATGAATTCATTACCACATTGATATGCAATTTTCAATGACCGTAACAGTTTTGTTAATCATGATGCATTTAGTTATTTTGGGTCTGTTTAATGTTACCAGCAATTCTAATGTACAGCTACAAATAGTGATGCCATGTTACATTCAACATGACATCAAATCTGTTGCAATAATGCTAATGTAAGAAAGCCACCGATTCATTTCTCCTTTGCTGTGGTTTTATCCTGCTACTGCGCATGCTGCTCTGTCTTCTCTCTCCACAGGAAATGACGCAGAGACACCAGATGCCCACAGTGAAGCAGCTTTCCAACCCATGTTTGGGAAAGGGTGAGCGCTTATGATCCGTCTCTCCCTGTGCTGCAGCAAGAAACAGTATTTTTAATACCAGTCATTTTAAAATAGATTTTTTTATTGCAGCACTTTTTTATTCCATCATTGCATTGTTTACTGCAAGACTGGATTCTGATTCCAACCAGAAGGGGGCAACCAGGAATGTTATCCTGGGCCCTAAAATGAGACATTGTAGAAATATTTATATGTGCTAATTTAGCAAATGGCTTGATCCAAAGGAATGCTAGGGCACAAAACAATCCACCCTAAGGAGATGGTAACATGAGAAGTGCTGCAATAGAATAACAAATCCTAGTAAAAGCAGAAGATGTAGGCATGATACAGTAAATGACAATTAAATACTGTTTTTGTTTGAGATATATTTTTAATATAAAGAGGGGTATAAACATGGGTCCTGGGATTTCTATCTGCATCCCTGTCATAAACGTATCAACTCATGTTAATTTCGTTAGGAAATGTGTGATTTACATGTCAAGACATGTCAGTAAATATACATATATAGGCCTACATCTATTTCATATACAATTACATGTATATACATGTTAGGGCTGTGCAATTAATTTGGTAAAAACAGTAATGTTAATCAAGATTAAACGATTATTGCGCCCCATTTCCAGCAGTGCTCTTTTGTTCCTCCATAAAGTCAATTTCATGTGCAAATCAGTAAAATCATGTAACGAGACTTTAGTAAAATGGGACGTGCTTGATGTATTTAAGTTGATTAGATGTATTTTTGTTTTTAAGAGCATGAGAGAGAACATGAGCTTCCTCAGGAATATTACTGTGTATGCGCTCAGAGACAACACAACACGGACATGTAAAGTCATCTTTTAGCGCCTAAATTATTTATGTAAACCCTCGTCGGTTATGTCATGAATGAACGTAAAGAGTTGAGGATGAAAATACTTGGATCCGTGCGGCTCTTAAATTGACAGCGCGCTATATTCCTGCTGCGACTAGGTTCAAGGTTCTTTATTATTCGTCACATACACAATCATACAGGGTATAATCAGTAGTGAAATGTGAGTCAGGACAGGTCCGCTCAATGGACAGTGCAAAAGAAATAAAACAATGAAACATAACACGAGAATATATATAAATATAGGTAAGAATAAAATAAAAATAGGAACAAATAATAAAATAAAATAGGAGTAAAATGTGCAATGAGATAAAATGTGCAATACAGTATACTGTGGATTAATAAATCAAGGTTCAAGGTTCAAGGTTCTTTATTATTTGTCACATACACAATCATACAGGGTATAATAGGTAGTGAAATGTTATCAGGACATGTCCGCTCAATGGAAAGTGCAAGAAAATAAAACATAATAATAAAATAAAAATAACATAAAAGCAATAAAAACTATGAAACAAAACACGAGAGAGTATATATATATACAAATATGGTGAGAGAAATAAGAAACAAATAATGAAATAAAATAAGGGGTAAGATGTGCAATGAGATAAAGTGTGCAGTGCAAGAGAATGTGCAAATGGGTTGTACCGGGGATGTACACATAGCAGCAGTGTGGATGATGGGGAATAGTGGATGTATTACAGTTTATTATATTGAGTCCTGTGGATGTTATGATGATTATGAGACTGAGTTTAGGAGCCTGATGGCCTGGGGGAAGAAACTCCTCCGCAGTCTTTCAGTTTTAGCCAACATGCTCCTGTAGCGCCTGCCAGATGGCAGTGAAATGAAGAGATGGTTACCGGGGTGATTTGAGTCTTTGATGATTTTTACAGCCCTGCTTTTGCAGCGTTTGAGGTAGATGTCCTGCAGAGAGGGGAGAGTAGACTCTGAGATGCGCTCAGCTAAGCGCACGACTCTCTGCAGAGCTTTGCAGTCCTGGTTTGTGGCATTATTATACCACACTGAGATGCACTGAGACAGTACACTTTCTATGGCCCCTGAATAGAAAGTTTTCAGGATAGCTGGTGAGACCCTGAATTTCCTCAGCTGTCGCAGATGGTACAAATAACAATATAAACAGGGATGTGCAAGAGGAATGTGCAAATAGGTTGTACCGGTATATACACATAGCAGCAATGCGGATGATGGAGAATAATGGATGTTTTTACAGTTTATTAAATTGAGTCCTGTAGATGTTTTGATGTTATGTAGATGTTATGAGACTGTTTGAGTTTGTTTAGGAGCCTGATGGCCTGAGGGAAGAAGCTCCTCCTCAGTCTCTCAGTTTTTGCCATCATCCTCCTGAAGCGCTTGCAAGATGGCAGTGAAATGAAGAGACGGTTACCGGGGTGATTTGAGTCCTTGATGATTTTTACAGCTCTGCTTTTGCAGCGTTTGAGGTAGATGTCCTGCAGAGACGGAAGAGCAGACCCTGAGATGCGCTCAGTTAAAAACGCACAACTCTTTGCAGACCTTTGCTGTCCTGGTTTGTGGTGTTACTATACCACACTAAGATGCACTGAGTCAGTACACTTTCTATGGCCCCTGAATAGAAAGTTTTCAGGATTGCTGGTGAGACCCTGAATTTCCTCAGCTGTCGCAGATGGTACAGTCTTTGCCTGGCTTTCTTGACCTATGTTTGAATGTGTGCAGTCCAAGTCAGGTCCTCGGAGATGTTTACACCGAGGTACTTGAAGCTACTCACCCTCTCCACAGGGGTCCCACTGATCATAAGAGGAGTGTAGTGCCGCTGCTGTCTCTTCCTGAAGTCCACGATCAGCTCTTTAGTTTTGCTCACGTTCAGAGAGAGACAGTTGTTCTGACACCATGATGTAAGTCTCTCTACCTCACCCAAGTATGCGGTCTCATCATTGTTGGAAATGAGGCCCAGAACCACAGTATCATCAGCAAATTTAACGATAGAAGTGGAGCTGTGAGAGGGCACACAGTCGTGTGTGTAGAGAGAGTAGAGCAGGGGACTCAGGACACAGCCCTGTGGGGCTCCTACGTTCAGGGTGATGGAGTTGGAGGTGAACTGGCCCATTTTCACCACTTGAGGTTTGTCGGTGAGGAAGTCTTGAATCCAGTCACAGAGTGAAGTGTTTAGGCCGAGATCTGAGAGTTTGACAGCTAGCTTGGTGGGGACTATAGTGTTGAAAGCTGAGCTATAGTCAATGAATAGCAGCCTGACATAGTTGCCATTTTTGCTGTCAATGTGAGTGAGGGAAGAGTGCAGGACCTGAGAGATGGCATCATCAGTAGACCTATTAGGGCGATAGGCAAACTGAAGAGGGTCCAAAGTAGCAGGGATGGAGGAGCAAATGTGTTTCTTTAAAAGTCTCTCAAAAACCTTCATGACTGTTGATGTGAGGGCAACTGGACGATAGTCATTCAGGCAAGAGGGTTTACTGTTCTTAGGGACAGGGATGATGACAGATTTTTTAAATGAGGTGGGAACCACAGAGGTAGCAAGGGACTCATTAAAGATGGAAATAAACAAACCAGCAAGCTGATCGGCGCAGGACCTCAGAACGCGGCCAGTAATCCCATCGGGTCCGGCTGCTTTCCTGACGTTCACTCTCTTTAGTTCCCTCCGAACCTCATCCTCCGACATGCTCGGAGTATTCGCTTGTACAGCTTGTATTCGCTCATGTTACCCGATAGAAGACCGGCATTGTATGCGGCAGTGCGATGGTTAACCGCATCACAGATTGTTCGGTCAACCCACGGTTTCTGATTAGAGAATGTCCTTATTGTTACTGTTTCAGTGGCTTGGTCGCTTATCGTGTTGATAAAGCTTAATGCTACATCCGTGAATTCGCTGACGTCAGCTGAACTCGCCCGGAACATGTCCCAGTCGACGTCATCAAGAGCCGCCTGTAGCATAGCTTCAGAGTGGGAGGACCAGCGCGTCACTTCCCTCTCCACCGGGGGATCCTGAACGAGCCTTTGTTTATATTCTGGTGTGAGGAAAATGGCGGCATGGTCCGATTTGCCAAAAGCCGGCAGGGAACGAGCTTTGTTGGCATTCTTAAACTGGGTGTAGCAATGATCCAGTGTATTCTGTCCTCTGGTTGGACAGGATATATGCTGATGAAAGTTCGGCATGACCTTCCTGAGGTTGGCTTTGTTGAAGTCCCCGGCGATGATGCATGCAGCGTCAGGGTGTTTATTGAAGTAGCCGCTGAGCTCATCGTGGAGTTTGGACAAAGCCAAGCTAGTATCTGCCTGTGGTGGAATGGAAACGGCAGTAACGACGATTGATGAAAATTCCCGGGGCAGATAGAATGGGCGGCAGATAATGGAGAGATGTTCTAGATGAGGCGAGCAGGAGCTCGGAGGAGAGGAGAATGGAGATATTTCTAGGGTCACACCATTTCTTGTTAATCATGAAACACACCCCACCACCTTTGGTTTTTCCGGCCTCGGCTGTTCTGTCCATCAGTAAAACAGAAAAGTTATCAGACGGCCTTACAGCGGTGTCCGGGACCGTCGGCGTGAGCCATGTTTCAGTCAAACAAAAGATGTTACAGTCCCTAATGTCCCGTTGGAAACTTATCCTGGCTCTAAGATCGTCCATCTTATTCTCCAAGGATTGGACATTAGCGAGCAGAATACTCGGTAGAGGAGGACTGTGAGCCCTTTTTCTCAGTCTGTTACGAATTCCAGCGCGTCTCCCGCTGTGTTTCCTTCGTCTCCTGGGATTATTGAGGCGGCCTTTGTTAACCTCGGTGTTCCGAAGTATCTCCAATGGCCACGCTGGATCCGTGGATAAAGTGTCCTGAAGCAGGTTAGTGCAGTGGTGTCCAATGTCCAAAAGTGTTCTTTTGTCGTATATAAATAGTGCAGACGTTATGCATGTAAAAAGAGAAAGTAAAAATACGTAAAAAAGTATATAAAAGCACAAATTGAGAGGTGCCATCCCTAACGTCGACTGTACAATGCAGCGCTGGAAGCGGGTAGACTATGTGCTTTATATTAATAATCAAACAACAACAAAAGACTAATTCAAAATCACTCTCTGCTCTTTGACAGAAGTTGAAGCTATGTTTAGCTTTAATAAGAAACAAAGGAAGTTTAATTCTTACAGTGAAGACTATGCTGTTTTATTTTACATTTGGTTATTCAGTTTCTCTAGTAGGCTGTTAACTGAATAGCTACTTTAGACTTGCATTAAAAAAACTTAAAGCACAGTTTGTTTAATTTGTTTATTTTTTATTCTATTGTATTCTTTTGCTTTTTTATTACTGGCAGTTTAATTAATTTCAATAATTTTGAGGACCTTTTTGTTTACTATTAGTTACTATTCTGTTGTGGTATAGAGACTCGTGACATTTCGCTGGTCTTTAAAATGTAGATGTCATAGCAACCTTATTTACAGAAAATATATATTTGATATATATCACTATCTTTAAATAAAACTTTCAAATAAAGTTTTGGTCATATGGCCCACTAATAATAATTTTAACTAATCGTGATTCCAATATTTACAAAAATAATGTCATAATCGAGCAGCCCTAATACATGTACATATTTACATTTGCATGTCCTGTTGCTAACATGTCTTAAAAATGAGGATAACACAAACAATTTCTCATATGCGAGGCAACGCGATCAGCAGGATTTGAAGAGTAAAACAAGAGTAGCACAAATAAGGAGAAGAAATGAACCTGTCAAAAAGTAGATAAAGATTTTTCTTTAAACATGAGAATTTCGGTTCTGTTGCTTTTATATGAATATAAATATGATGTAGAATGATGTATGAATAAGACACTCCAAGTACTTGCTATTTAATTCCATATGAAAGGCGTATTTATCATCCATTTTTACTTTAATTCATGTATTTTAGATTTTTATAGACAATATGACAACAATCATATATCTCACACAGAGATCGCACTGACATAGTGTTTGGAAATATTCATGCACAATTTTAATGCATAATCGCATGAAATCAGATAACAAAATAAAACATTTGAGATGAGAACGCAGCATCACGGTTGTCTGAACCAATGAGCATTAAGCTGTGTGTCAGTTAGTCATTTCCCATCATGCTTTTGATCAGCGCAGTCGATGGAGAGCAACTGCACGCGACTGCTCAATCCGTCACAGCTGCCTCGCCATCGAGAGAGTTTTTTGGCACACGTCAGCATGACATCAGAGCAAGTCAGACGTAACTCGGACACTTTTCTAACCGGCATGCATCTCACGGTGATCGGTTCTGCATAGGTTTTGCTCATCTCAAACAAGCCTTTTATGCGCCGTTAATGCAGCGTCAGATGCCAAAAGCGCCGTCAGTTTATGTTTTCACATTTTAGTGAATTGACTGAGATTAAGAGGTTCACCGCATAACTCTTGGGCAAAGTTTGAACGTTGCTTGTGTGATATCCATTGGCTCGCCTTCCTGGTATAAAACAAATATTTACAATATTGCAACATACAACCAGCCCCCAACTCACCCACCCTTGAGTTCATGGTTGGGGACCGCAGATTTGCGCTACACCACTGAACTCCTTCCTAGTGCCCGCTCACTTTTGCCCAGGCCAGCCCAAAAATAAAATGATGGCTACGCCAGTGCTACTGAACTATAACCTAATACATTGTTTGCAGCTACATTGTACACACAGCCTCTTGATAGCAAAGCACCTCTAAGCCAGAGTGGTAGTCATTCATTATTTACTCAAGTATTTACAGCCTCAATGTAGAAAGGCATTCAAAGAAACTTGTACAGCTTACATTACAGATCATGGCTCAGTAGCTTCGGTTTAGCTTCTATACTCATCAACTCTGAACTGAAGCCATTAAGACCTGCCTGTACAAAATTAATCTCTCATAAACCTTTGCACTACACAGACCCTCAAAAAAATTAGTCACATGATCCTGAACTCCCTCTGATCGAATGAGATGGGGAGATTTTCAAGCTGCACCTTTATTCCGGCCTGACAAATCCACTTCCAGTTCCTCCCCCAGCCCTGTCCAACAGCCCGTAATAATACCCAGCACATCACTAGGATTGTGAGGCGTCCACGTGACCTGTCTCCAAGTCAGGCTGACAGGCGCACTTGGTTTGACAGAGAGAGCTGGGTAGGTTTTGCTGTTGGAGCTCCAGTTGGATAAGGTATGAAATAAAAGCAGCTTTTACAGGAACATAAAGGACAACAGTCAGATCAGGTAAACTTACTTGCCCTTTGTACCCTCACACTAAGTGTTTATTGTCTGCTTTCCATCTCATTATGCATGTTGGTGCGTAAGTGGATCATGCTGTGTGCTTCAAACAATTACTGTGTCTAAAAAGACAAAGGGTGAGATGTTTTTTTTTATTCTATGGTTTCAAATGGATGTGATACAAATAGATGCTGGGCATGCTCCCGTGATCTGGGACAACATGAACAGCACCCTTTCTGTCAACACCCAGTTTAAGCTCTGAAGCAACCAAGAGGTATCAGTTTCAGGGGCGATTACCTCTGGACTTTTAGTGACATGATGCCCCAAGCAGACCACTGATAATGGCCAGCAGGACTGTTTATCTGGGGTTGAAATTATACGTGTCTAAAACAAGGTCAGAGCTGGGATTAGAGGCTGTTTTGGGGTTGAGGTATAGCTGAAGCTGTCAAAGGAGATGCTCTTTTGGCCAAAGATTCCGTTCACATGGGCAGTTGGGTTTCGGAGATCAGCTCTGGGATTTATGGGCTGAATTTTACAGGGTAGTGAGGGAGTAAATCCCAAAGAGTTGGGAAACCTGTGTTTGTATGTATGCATTTGATGGGCTGGGAGGATTGGCCAAGGTCCTGCTTGAAAACGGTTCTCGATATAGGATTCAGGGTCACTTTTTGTTGACAGGCGGTGGTGTCATATTCAAAGGATTAGTAGCTCTGTGGACATGAGGCTTTCAACCTCTTAAAATAGAGAGAGAGAAACACTAAAGAAAACAAATCTGTAGTCAGACAACAGCAGTTTCTCAGAGTGTGACTGGACATGGCCCACACAAGACACATGCACACGCAAACATAAACCCAGTAACTCATTTGAAGTGCGGCCACTAAGTACAGCCGAAGCTGAGATGGCGGTGATGGGGGCTGAAGGTAAGAATGGCAGCAGTCGCACAGCTGTGCATGTCAGGTCACCATAGACCATTGGTCTCAAACTCAATTCCTGGAGGGCCACAGCTCTGCAGAGTTTAGCTCCAGCCCTAATCAAACACACCTGATCCAGCTAATCAAGCTCTTCAGGATCACTAGAACCCTCCAAGCAGGTGTGATTTGCAGCTGGTGGTAGCTAAACTCTGCTGAGCTGTGGCCCTCCAGGAATTGAGTTTCAGACCACTGCCATAGACAGAAGTAGAGTGTACTCATTTCAGAACCAGTAACTATTTTCTGATGGGTCTTGTATGTACAGTGGCAGTAGAAGGACTTCCTGGTTGTCCTTGAAGTGTAGGACTTCCTGGTTGTGCTTGAAGTGTTTGAGTGCAGTGATCCTAAGCAAAGTTTGGATTGGATATAGATGCAATGGTCAATCAAAACAAAAACAATTGAGAGAAGCTAAGGTCATGGCTTTAAGTCAGCATTATTTTTCAGACAGACTTTGATTTGTGTGTAATGGAGAAGATATTGAAGCTTGTGAACTTGTGGGAAGTGTGATTGTGATTTAAAAATGTATGGTTATTTTATTTCTCAATCAATAGAGCTAGATTAAATATGCTCTAGTTTTGTGCCAGATATCCTTTGACTTGTTCTCAGATGTCTACAGTAGCTGTGGTTACACAGCTAACAACAGTCAGTATGATGGGCACAAACTCTACTTGATATGGTTTCTCAGAATGGCTTAGAAGAATGGAAACCTTGACAAAGGGATCTGGTTCTTGCCAAGGATAGCATCTGATGTGGTCACTGTGGACCATGTTCCTAACTGTTCAGGGAAAAGTCACACCCAGGGCTCAGACACTTGATCTATCCTCACACAGACATAACTGTTTTATAGGGCAGTGTGTCTGCAGCTGTGCACTGGCCTAGTGACTGACTTTGCTGGCCTGAATCAAAGGCCTGGGAATGCAAATGGCATCCCATGACTATTTACAGCAAGTGTTTAGATATGAGCCATGAAACATATATCAAAGTGTTGTTTTGAGCAGTGACAGCAGCTCAGGAACTAGTACAGAACTTCTGTGAATGCTTGTTTGGTTTCAACAGGTCTTAAAATGAGACCTTGTTTATGGAATTGGTAGACATAGGCCTTAGAAGATGACTTCATGAATTCAACAGCTTAATGTTACTGAAATGTGTTTAAATGTGCCCCTATACAGATATGCCACGTCAGTTCCCAAAGATTGCTCTGAGTGATGTGGATGAGGAAGTTCGTCTGCTGGCAGAGAAGGTGTATGCATCGGCACTGAAGGAAGAGGACACAAAAGATACCATGTCCTTGTACACTGTCCCTGAGGACTGTCCCATAGGCTTGCAGGAAGCCAAACAGAGGGAGCTACTCAAAGAACTGGCTGAGCAACAGTCAGAGGAAAGTGCCAAACGGTCAGCATCAATTAGTTCTTTAGTGTAAATTACTACCAGTAGCCTCACCCTGCTTGAAACACCAGGTTGTACCAGTCTATGGTAGACAAGCTGGTCTTTGGATGTGAAAGCTGGTTAGCTGTTTGCCCAAAGTGGTCTTTCACCAGCTTGAACAACATGGTCTATATGTTTGAACCCAGGTCCACCAACTGATCAACCATGTAGACCAGGACTTTTCAAACCTGCTTCTGGAGATTCAAGGTTCTGAAGAATTTTGCTCCAATCTGCCCCACCATACCTGGCTAGATGTTTCTAATGTTCCTGAATACCTTAATTGGGTGGTTCAGGAGTGTTTAATTAGGGTTGGAGCTGAACTCCACAGAACAGTGGCCCTCCAGGATTGGAAACCCCTGATCTAGACAAGCTTGGACCAGTTAATGACCACTTGAAAACATGTAAAACCAGCTACCATCAGATACTGGAATTCATTTTGAATTAATGATATGACACACATGCTTAATTCATTTATTTGTACTTTTTTAGCCCCTATTTGCTTTAATCCTTTATAGGAAGAAGAGTTTTAAGCTGTTTCGATCCCAATCTATGTCACTACAAATCCCAATAAATACGGATAGTGTTCGGGGTGTGGTGATGCCCCTCATTTCCCCTTCCTCTACCATCTCACAAAATTTCCTGGAGTATCAACGAGTCACCATTAGTGGAGACTACTGTGCTGGGGTGTGTATTATTACAATTTACAATCAAACAACTTTCTCTATTTTGTCATAATTTGTTGAAGGTTTATCCACCACAGGCGCTTTTAACAGCTAATCATGTTTTAACAATCGTGTTTTGTCTTACAATCACTGTGCTCTTATAGATTACAGTTGAGGACTATGAGCAAGCAGCTAAAAGTTTGCTAAAAGCTCTCTTTATTCGAGAAAAATATTCAAAACTGGCATATCACAGATTCCCACGGACCACTTCACAGTTTCTATGTAATGCAGCAAATATACAGTGGACAGAAGAAGATGAAATCTTTCCAGGTACATCTGTATTTGCAGTTAATAATCAAACATGACATGGAGACCATGTTTTTTTTTTCTAGGTATATTTTAGGCTCTATAAACATCTTTTTGTTTACAACACTCGATGTTCCTCATTAGTACCTGCCTAAAGTCCCTTCGCAAGACATCACATTGAGCTAATTATAGAAGACATAAGAGCAGACATGAGTTATATATAGCTCAACCCAGAACACTTGAAAATGTTGTGCTAGTATGGGAACAATTATTTCTCATCTGATGGGAAATCCAGCATTTGTATGCTGGTCATCACCAAGGGATGCTGTACTGGTCTACTGGTCTTCTTGCAAACTTAAGCAGCAATACTTTCTTGGTCAACTAGCTTCACCAGCTATGTTTTGCTTATCTTTTTTAAAATTCTTCTGCTCTCCATAGATATATGTCCCTGCCCTGGTGAGGGAGAGGACCCTTACAGCATGGAAAATATTCCAGACAACCTCAATTATCAGATGAAAATGAAGGATGGCATTATATATGTATATGAAAACACTGAAGCTCTGAGTATGAACAAACCACGCTGTCTGCCTTATCCAGACATGGAAACATTTGCCATTGACATGAGTCATGTGCTCGCCATGATCATCGACGGGCCTACGTAAGTCTCCAAACAATATCACCACAGAAGTCAACAATTCTCCTTATCTGCATATATGAGATCTAATTCTGAGATCTAAAACAGTACTTCTTCTTTAAACAGTAAGACCTACTGTCATAGACGACTAAACTTCCTTGGGTCTAAGTTTTACCTACATGAAATGCTTAACGAAATGGCAGAACTAAAAGAACTCAAGGGCGTTCCTCATAGAGATTTCTACAATGTCAGAAAGGTATAATTTGGAACACACATCAGTATATGCAAAAGTGATTTTCCCTATTGTCTAAATGTACGCAAATGCTAACTTACAGGTAGACACGCATATCCATGCAGCAGCATGTATGAACCAGAAACACCTGCTTAATTTCATCCAAACAACCAATAAAACTGATGCAGAGAGAGTTGTCCTGGAGAAGGCAGGGGTTAAACTAACTCTCAAACAGGTGTTTAACAACCTGAATATGGACCCTTATGATCTTACTGTAGACTCATTAGATGTCCATGCCGTAAGTAACATCGTATCTATATGTTGTATATGTTACAGCACAGTACAGTACAGTATACTTCATGTTTAGTGTATTTACAGGGTAGACAAACCTTTCATCGCTTTGACAAATTCAACTCCAAGTACAATCCAGTAGGAGCAAATGAGCTACGGGAAATCTACTTGAAGACTGACAATTACATCAAAGGGGAGTATTTTGCCCACTTGATCAAGGTACAGTAATTTACATTGTACAGTAAAGGCCATTGCACACTGAATCTGAAAAATTCGTCCCAAATTTTTGCACATTAAAAAAATACGACCTCAGTCACCTCACATTGTCAATCAAGTTTACACACTGCCTCTGAAAATTTAGTCCGTCATAAAAAATTAGCATCAGGTGCGATTTTCTGCATTTTCACATCCGTAGCGAGCATTTTGATAGGAAAAGATGACGAATACGAAACAATGGAAAAATGCATTCAACAATTTCAGACTCGGTGTGCAAGGACCTTAAGGGTGTGGTTGGTATTCAGTCAACATTCAGTCAAACTATAGAGATGCACCATGTTTTCACCTACACAGATTAGATTATTACATATTCATGCAAATTTCAGTGCAAACGTGAACCTTTTGAAACTAAACCTAAATAACGTTTGTGCTTAAGTACAGTTTTGTGCCAGAAACACAGAGACTGTCAAAATACCAACTACTGTACTAGTGAATCATAGTTTACCCTACCCTAACCCTAAACCTACCAATACTTGGGAGGTAAGAATTTGGCAGGGGTAAGAATTGGGCACAACATCCGCCCGTGGCATAGGCAACATAGGCAGTTCCCTAGGGCGCAAAATGACTGGGGAGCACCACAGAAAGTTTTTGGGGGGGTCGGAAGAGCACCCTCTTGTAACCATCGTGCGCTCCTACACCCATATATTAAAGTCCACTTGAACCGGATGTTGCTGTCGTCTTTATTTTAGTATGGTGACATATTTCCAACTGAAATGGAATATTGAGTAGAGGCTGAGGTTTTATTTTTGCGCTCCTCTCATCTCTCACTCGCAGCGAACTAGCGGTTGGAAGGGCAAAATAATTTCTGACAGTTAACAATTTTAGTACTGATCGATCATCGAACTAATTAAAATAATGTTTGAATAAAATTGAAATCAATGAAAAATTATAAGATTTTACAACATGTCATGTTGGATGCCATGTTTCAGAAAAGGTCGGAAGAGGGAACATCCGAGGTGAAATGTTCCACTTCCAACTTCAGTGAGTTCCAGTCAATCACAAATCGAAGAAAAAAAATATCCTTTCGTTTTGAAAACCGCTGATGAAAAGCTAAAAATTAAGGCATACTTTTATAAACTTAATGTATAATGTTTTATGTTGGAAGCAGTGACGTCAAATGACGCGTCCTGCTGAGGTCGTCGTAGATCGATAGATAGATATCTGACTTCAAGCGTTATTTCCAAGTAGGAGGTGGGAAAAATCCTAACTTCGAGTTGACTGGATTGCTGCATAATTTAAACACTTTCTGCATCATGACGTAATTATAATACATCAGCATGGCGCACGCAGTTAAAATAGTTTGCCAATTTATGTGCTCTTAAAGTATAATAAAAATACATCAAATTATCAGGGGCACAAGGCAGGAGAAGACCCAAAGAAGAAGAGCAGAAAAAGAGTGATATTGAGGTAAAAATTTTAGTTAGTAAGAACTGATCCCCAACTAAACTGTGACCAAATCCTCAATACAGGACACATTCATATCTGTTATTTTTGCATAAAGCAGAGATCCCCCCCCCCCCCTGCAATTCAAGGCTTCATGCCACAAAAATGGCCATTTTACAAGCCCTCGCTTTGACCTTTAAACACAAACCAGGCACACAACTAGTCTCTCCACATTCAACGCTAATACGGAATGGACAGAAACTGCGTATGCTCTTCTGTGTCAGCTGAACTGTTTACTCAAAGTTAACGACTGTGTATAGCTCGTGATGTTTATGTAGTATTTTGAAATAGCTTTTTAGAACATCTTAACTGGCAATAATGACATTCTGGAACGTTTTTGTTTGAGTTACCTGCTTATTTATTCTTACATTATTTATATAAAAAAAAGACAATTTAAGCTTCTCTAATGTTGTTTTATTTTCAGTTACATGACAAATGTCTTTTGAAAAATACCATGACTATAGGACTATAATCTAGCATTCATAAAATGAAATTATTCAAGTTTAAGTATGTCATTTTCCACTCACGTGCAGTTTGTTTCATTTTTTTGTGATTCTTCAAGTGACTGTTAGTCAAATTTGTCTATTTATAATCACAAATTATTTACTATTTAGTTATGTTCATACTTATCAGTATTTGTTATGTCATATTATATTTTAGTTTTAGTTATATTTTAGAATTTTCACAAATTATTTTAGTGGGGGGGTTGGGGGCAGAAATCTAAAATATCGTTTAGGGCACCAACAGAGCCTGGGTTAGCCCTGCGCCTGAATGGGCAAATACATACAAAAGTATAAAGATACCCGTCTTGGCAAGTAACTTTGTAGCTTTAACAATGATTAATCTATATTTAATTTTTGAAGTGGAGTTCATGCACCCGTTCGACTGGCCATTTGTTGTTTTATTTTAGAGCGTCTTCTGTTCCGTGCACACAAACTGCACTGCAATCATTATTACATTGTTATTATTATAATTAGTCTGTAAACGGCCATTAATAGAGGCCAGAGATGCTGAAGACTGATGCGAAGAGGAAAAAATATCACAGCAGGCAGAACAAGATTCATGATGCGCAAAATTTATGAATCCTATATATTGAATTTTATATGAATGTGTTTCGGAGGGGAACTGGTTTAAAAAAGTTTACATGGTGTTTTCTTTTCATCTTGCTTCTATATAATGCATTTAAATGAGTGTTAACACAGTCAGCGCTGCTGTGTTTTACAGTGGCAACCAAGAAAAAGCTGTATTACTGTTCCATAAGCGCCACCTGCTGTCAGAGAGTGAAATTACATCTCATTCAGGCCGTCTACTGTTTCTATTTCACGTAGCATAATTTCACAAAGCTAAAGTCACACCATTCTGTTCTTGCTTCAGATTTAGAAATGATGCAGTCTAAAATAAATCCAACATTGCACTTTTTCTTGTTGTTGGATTGATGCATGATTAAAATGCAGTGGTTGCCTTGCCACTAATTTCAAATGGCAATGAAAAATCAAGGTTCATCACAGAGTGAAGAATATGCTAATGTTATTTTATAAGTAATTATTCAATTTCTGTACCTGAACCACCTACAAACATAACTTAAGCAAAATGTAATTTCTATCTTTGTGCTATAAATTTAATTTTGCTATTGCTTGCAATTTGTTCACATGTTCTTATTTACTGGCTGTCAATTATCTTTAGCAATGTTTTTTTTTTGCTGTTTTATTGAAATTGAGAATTGTACAATTGTATATGTACAGTCGTGATCAGAATTATTGGCACCCTTGGTAAACACGAACAAAGAAGGCTCTGAAAATAAACCTGCATTATTAATACTTTTGATCTTTAATTTTTTTTTTATCACAAAAATCTAACCTTGCATTGAACTAGAACAATTGAAAATGGGGGAAAATCTCATTATGAAATAAATGTTTTTCACAAATATACATAATATGGTTTCCTGTAGCTCAACTGGTAGAGCATGGCGTTAGCAACGCCAATATCATGGGTTCGATTCCCAGGGAAAGCAAGAGCTGATAAAAATGTAGAAACTGTAACTTGAATGCAATGTAAGTCGCTTTGGATAAAAGCGTCTGCTAAATGCATAAATGTAAATGTAATACATTGGACACAATTATTGGTACCCCCTTGAAATTCTTAGGAGAAAAATATATTTGAAGTATAGTCAATTGTAAGTCGCTTTGGATAAAAGCGTCTGCTAAATGAATAAATGTAATGTATTTCCATTCATATTCACAACTCCAGAGTGATTATGAACATGAAATGATCTAGCCATGGCTTCCTGTTTCATAGAAATATAAATCAGAGGGAAAACAAAGCCCAAATTCCCTTAATCATCCATCACAATGAGAAAAACTAAAGAATATATTTCTGATGTGCAGCAAAAGATAATTGAGCTTCACAAATTAGTGAAGTGGCTTTAAGAAAAGAGCTAGAGCAGTGAGAATTACCAATTCCAACATCAGGGCAATAATGAAGAATTTCCAATCAACAGAAAATGTTATGAATCTGCCTGAAAGAGGACGTGTGTCTATACGTCCTAATGCATGGTGAGGAGGAGAGTTTGAGTGGCAAAATACTCTCCAAGGACCACATCTGGAGAATTGAAGAAAATAGTTGAGTCTAGGGGTCAGAAAACCTTAAAAAAAATTGTCAAACAGAACCTACATTACCACATGTTGTTCGGGAGGGTTTCACAAAAATTATCCTATCTCATCCAAAACAATCTCCAGCATATTCGGTTGTCAGACACGACTGGAACTTCAAATGGGACTGGCATCTATGGTCAAATTAAACTAAAAAATATTTTTAGCAGTAAACACTCAAGATGGGTTTGGTGAACACAGGGATAAAAAGTACCCCATGTGTACAATGAAATATACGGCTGTATTTTTTATGTTGTGGGCCTATATTTCTGCTGGAGGTCCTGGACATCTTGTTTAGACACATGACATCGTGGATTATATCAAATACTAACAGACACAAAAAAATCAATAAGGGACTGACTCTGTTAGAAATCTTACAATGGGCCATGTTTGGATCTTCCAACCGGACAATAATCCAAACACAAACCTCAAAAACAACACAAAAATGGGTCACTGAGCACAAAACAAAGCTTCTGCTATGGCCAGTCCTCTGACCTGAACCCTGTAGAAGATGAGTGAGATGAAATAAAAAATCAAAAGGATTAACAATGCAGATTAATTTTCACACAGCCGCCTTTGATCATATTTACCAAGGGTGCCAATAATTCTGACCACGGCTGTCTCTAAAATATTGGTGTCATAAGTTTATTTATTAGAATACAAAAATCTAAATTGATAAGAACAACTATTTGAATTTTTTTTTTTTGTGGCAAGTCTAGTGAAAATATTAACAGGGCAATTAATAATTTTAACCACTGAAAAAATCCTTAGCATTGAGCCCTGGGCTATTTTTCAGTGCCATTTTATTTCCTTCCCGCTCCTTAGCTGGCAATCACTAAGTCAAATGCAGTCACAAGGCTGTACTGCTTAACTAAGGCAAATTTTGGGAGCTTTGGCTACACAATTACCTCTTCAAAGACTGAGTTAAAAAAAAGTATAAAAAAAAATCAGAGAATTTAATGGAAAAAAAGCTAAAAAGAAGTGCTCAGCACAACAGCGGCCTGTTTTTCCGTTCATTATAGGTTCATTATAGGTTCATTATAGGTCATGGATATTCAGCTTTTTAGTCCGTGAAAGTCAGGGAATTTGACATTTGACTTAGAGAGGGAACCCTGATGTAAAGATCAGCTAAATTACATTTACATTTTTTTAATGTATAACGTAATAATAAAAAAACGAATATATTTCTCATTTAAGAGTCTTTAGTGTCTCTGTGTCTCTTGTCAGGAAGTAAGCACATGATCTGGAAGAAAGCAAGTATCAGCATGCTGAACCGCGTCTGTCCATCTATGGACGTTCCCCTGAGGAATGGGAAAGTCTCTCCCATTGGTTTATTCAGCACAAAGTTTACTCTCCAAACATGCGCTGGATCATACAAGTGCCCAGAATATAGTAAGGAGCTACATTAATTATACATTTCAAAAAGTATTAATTTCTTGTACAATTATATTATGTTGTTTCTTTCAGTGACATTTTCAAGTCACGTCAGTTGATTCCTAATTTTGCCAAGATGCTTGAGAACATTTTCCTTCCTCTGTTTGAGGCAACAGTGAATCCTCTGCAGCACAAAGAGCTCCATGTATTTCTAAAATATGTAAGTTCATAATAGATGTAAATAAATGTAATCAACATACTTTAATTGTTTTAAATACTTCATGGCCAGATATATGTGGACATTCCCTTTTAATTAATGGTTTGAATATCACAGCAATTGCAGTGGATTCAAATCTTAAAGTTTACAGCATACAAAAACAATCTAGAGAATTGTGTGCTTTCAGGATCTTTTCTGCTCCAGCATGAAAAACGTGACTGGTCTGCACAAAGCCCAAATCTGAACCCCACTCAGCATATTTAAGGATTAGGTCTTCGTAAAATAACAACCACAAGTCAGGCCCCATTAGCCAACGCCTGACCTCTGACCAATGCCTGACCTCACTAATGCTCGTGTCTGAATAGGAGCAAATTACTGCATTCATGTCCGTGTACATCTAGTGGAAACCTTTCGAGAAGAGTGGAAGCTCGTGTCCACATTCTTTTGTCCATGTAGTGTATTTTATATTTTTGTTTTGATTAATTCATAATCATAGTTGTTGCAATGTTAGCACATTATTTGATATCACAGGGTGAACTTCATATTGAGAAAAACGTTGCAGACTCTGAAGTCTTTTTTTCATAGACTTTACTCATAGGATGTCCCCTCTTTCACAGGTGACTGGGTTTGACAGTGTGGATGATGAATCCAAACATAGTGACCACATGTTCTCTTATAAGAGCCCCAAACCTGAGCAATGGACAACAGATGACAATCCGCCCTACAGCTATTACCTCTTCCACATGTATTGCCAACATCATGGTGCTCAACAACCTCAGGAAGTATGTGCTTCGTTATATCTATTCCACACACCAACTGGAAAATTCAATTATGTGAAGGAAGAGGCTAAATTTCCCATAACAGTAGGAAAAATGTCTGCATTGAAGGAGGAATTAAACAGAGATTACTTTAATATTTGCAATAAAGATCTTCTACTATGCCCCCAGGCTTTTATAAACCCTGAATAGGTACTGAAAGGCATTTAGGAAGAAAAGGTTTCCTATTGCATGTGTGAGTGTTCCACTATGCACCAGGACATCTATAAATAACACCGTATCAGTAATGCACACATATTGGGTTACAATGGAGATACTGTTAAAGCTACTGTCAGTAGAACATACGGACATTATCTTTCCACTTAAGAACTCTATAATTCCTATAAGAACTCTATAAAGAATGGATTATGGACTGGGCCAATTGCACAGGAATTACAGTAAATGCTACAGGAAAGAACCTTTCCAGATAGCCTTACTAGTGTGCTTTATTTGGTGACATCTACATAAACTGGCTCTATGTCAAAAAGACAATTGAATCTGTGTAAATAAAATTACGTAAAAGTAATCTTACATATCTTTTAGTATACACCCTAGGATTTTTACTGTGTCCCTTCTGGCGCTCCCACATTAAAAATGCAATGCTAGAGGCTGCGAGCTGAGTAACCCACTATGCCCCAATTGTATATGTAACATATACACAGAATAAAAAAGCACAAGAACATATGCCTGTGACTTTTTATCCACAATGTGAAATTGAACTAAGTACCACCATCTATTTTGCCATCCGAAGCACTAAAAGTCAGTCCCTCCAGGATTTTGAGATTTTACAAGTGCAGAATTCAATGCAAAATCAAGCAAGTTTGCATATTCGTCTTATTTCTGCTATTGTATACAAATCTGTATTTTTAGCAAAGCATAATTATTCATTATTTACTATTTTAGAGTATTTTTGGTGCTGCATTGTGTTTGCGTGATAAGATCCCCAAATGATGTACAAAAATTTTAATTGGAATCTTACAGGTGCTAACTTTAATTACATAAAAACATCATGATTATTGGTGCATTTTTAACGGCAATCAATGAAATCTCCACAAAAATCTGAAGTCTTAGTGGTACTGAAAATTGCCCTAAATAGCAGCCGTGATGTTGTATGCTATGGTGTATTATGTCTCAAATGTGTTCATTCTTGTAACTGCCCATTTATTTTCCTCATTTGTTCTAATTTGTTGTTATTTGGACACTATAACTGCTACAAACGGAGGGCTATAATTGTCTATTGGTTGTTTCAGCTTGTATATTCGTGTGTTTTACAGGGAACGTGGTCTTAGTACCTTTCAGTTTCGTCCACACTGCGGTGAAGCTGTTCTATCACCCACCTGGTTTCAGCTTTCCTCACTGCGGACAATATCTCGCATGGCTTAAACCTGAAAAAGGTTAGAATTAGAAGATGAGGTCAGACTATTGTGGTCAGAGGCCCTTAAAAATTGGGGGAATTTTTGTTTTTTGTTCGAAGTCTAATGCAATATAATTCTAAAAACATGAAAGATAACTATTCATTGTAAGAGCTTATTAGTCAAATTACCAAATATATTTTACTTTAACTGATGGTGGTCTTCAGCCCAAGTCTATTCATGAAGTTGCAGATGAGACATGTTAAATGGAAGCAAACGGGCCCAAGAGCCTGATCAGAGTATTTAATCTCATGATCAACCTGAACAAGCTGTCACATGTAACACATACGCATGTATATTTTTTTCCAGAGTCCAGTGCTGCAGTACCTGTATTATCTTGCCAAGTGCCCATTGCCATGTCCCCACTGAGTAACAACAGTCTGTTCCTGGAATACTCCAAGAACCCACTGAGAGAGTTCCTACACAAAGGCCTATGTGTGTCGCTCTCCACCGATGATCCCATGCAGTTCCACTACACCAAGGTCAGACTTATACAACCATCTTACAGCTGGACCTCAATTTCCTAAATGGACCTGATGTACCCCCTAAAATGCTCTAACCTTTCAATAAATAAGCTCAATAATGAATTACAACCCTGTAATGCCTGCCTGTATAATAATCAGAAATATACTTTTTGGAACATTTATTGAACCTTTATTTATTTATTTTATTATATATATATATATATATATACTATATTGCCTTCTAATGAAAGGTTTGACTACTTTAGGAATTTCCATGAGTACAAATCTTAATGTTTAAGCATATAATGATATTCTAGGGAATTGTGTCTTCTAATTGTATAGCAACAGTTTGGACAGAACCCTTTTCTATTCTAACATGACAGTATCTCTGTGTATAAGACAGGGATCAAAGATAAATTATGATTCAGTCAGTGTGGAAGAACTTGACTAGTCTGCAGAAAGACAAGTCCTAATCCCAGCTGAACACCTCTGGTGTGACTTTAAATGCAGACATTGAGCCAAAAACTCATCACCAAACACCAATTACTTGTACGTATGGGTACAGTCATTTCATACACTTCAAAACTGTTGTGGAGGTGGAACAGAGGTGGAAATAAAAATTGTAAGTACATGAATTATGCTTCCATCTTTGTTGCCACAGTTTGGAAGTGCATTTTTCTCTTCTAAAGAAGGGGGTGTCCCAGTACTTTTGTCCATATAATGAATGTACAGTTCGTATTTGGTGAGTTTTTGGCTCAAGGTCTGCATTTAAAGTCACACCAGAGGTGTTCAGCTGCTTTCTGCAGACCAGTCAAGTTCTTCCACACTGACTCAATCATAATTTATCTTTGATCATTACCTTATACACAGAGACACTGTCATGTTAGAATAGAAAATGGTCCTGTTTATATCCTGTTAAATTTATATTCAAACTGTTGCTATAAAATTAGAAGTACACAATTCCCTAGAATATCATTATATGCTTAAACATTAAGATTTGTTCTCATGGAAATTAATAAAGTAGTCAAGGCTTTCATTAACACTTAGCACCATTTGGACAAAAATGTCCCCATTGAAACCAATTAAAACCGCAATTTTTAATTGCAATACCGTTTAACTGTAAAATTATGCAATTTTTGTTCATAGGCTTTCATTCTGTTGACAAGGCTTCAAAATAATTTTTTATTTACTAATTTTTACCAGATGGTGCCACTTTTTCAGATTTGGTCTATAATATTTGCTTTATTCCTGTTTTCTGCTTCTGCATATTATAAAGCCAATTGGATAAATAATGCAGCTATAATTGTGTGGGTGTGTTGGTATTGATGTCAGAGTGTGGTTTGTAAGTGTGTCATAAAAAATTGTGTGTGTGTTCTTGTAAAAATTGAGAGCGAGAAACTCTAATATAAATCACAAATCCAACAACTGTGTGCACCAGCAGAGTTTTGCTGGCATCTAACAGGGAAAATGTGGTACTGCGCCCAAATAAAATTTTACTGAAAGCTCATTCTTTGAGATATCAACCTCAAATTTGGAACACAACTAGTTTAGATTTATGGCTTTGATTTTCTAGCAGGTTTAGAGTTCAACATATATAAAATATTCATAAAATATAAAATACTGTTCATAAATCATTTTCATAAACTTAAATCTGTATTACTTTTTTTAGTTTAACTTTTTAAACTTTTTTTACTTAAACAATAATCTGCCATGGGTCTTTTTAAAATGAGATCAAACTTAAGTCTGTGCTCCCAAGCTTCCAATATTTATGACACATAATTCTATGACGCATTTGATGCACAAGGGTTAAAAGGATGTGACCCAATACTTTTGGCAATATAGTGTAAATACATACATGCTTGCATGCATACACACACACATATGTATGTATGTATAATCGTATGACGCATTTGATGTACAAGGGTTAAAAGGGGGTGACCCAATACTTTTGGCAATATAGTGTAAATACATGTATGCATGCATTGCATACACCCACACACGTATGTATGTATGTTATTAGTGCTGTCAATCACACATTTTTCTCAAATTAATCGCAATTAATCCCACCTAACATTCAAGTTTTTAAATATACTTTTATATCGCAATAATTTCACATTCAATCTTCAAATATACAATGTACAAACAACATAAAGACAGTATATTTTTGCATAATTCTTTAATGGCATTTTTTTATGATTTGAAGGCCAGCATCACTGATATCAATATGTCTCTATAAAATAGATTTTCCCCTTAATATTGAACGATTGACTGTGGCCATTCAGCATTACAGTATAATTGAGAGCTATCAATTTTAACATTTATTAGACTTTACTTCTAATTTAAGTGAACTTAAAACAATCTTCACACAAACCCATTATAATAAATGACATATTTAGTTACCTGAGCCTTTCTGCAGAAATATACAGAAAATGAATAGTTACCAAACACTAAATTCTAAATTAACTATAGATGAACCCCTTAAAGCTATAAAAGTTATTGATTTCCTCTTCGTTTTTTTATTTTGTTCTTGCATTAATAGACATCACAGCAGCTGGTTATTAGCTTATATGCCTGCTATTGCTTTAAAAGCTGGTGCTGAAAGTGATGCGGTCTGACATGCATCTTATTTTCTCACAACTCTATTTAAATTTTCTGACCCACTTCAGGTCTTAAAGTCTCTACTAATGAGTGGATGAGTTGAATAGGTAGTGTTAGATGAGGGACACAGACACCGTACTGGGGTGCCTTAGGACAGTTTTTAAAACCATTTCAGAGACATGTTCTTAAATGTGATGCATATATGCATTGCATGCACACATTTTTAAGGCAGCTTTAATCGCCTTTTTGGTAACATGCCTTAACTGAAGGCACAACTAGGACATTGCATGCGCATAGTTTATTTTGCTGTTTTACCCGAGGTAACATTTTTCTCAAATTAATCGCGATTAATCCCACCTAACATTAAAGCTTTTAAATATACTTTTATATCGCAATAATTTCACATTCAATCTTCAAATGTACAATGTACAAACAACATAAAGACTGTATTTTTTGCATAATTCTTTAATGGCATTTTTTTATGATTGAAGGCCAGCATCACTGATATCAATATGTTCTATAAAAAGATTTTCCCCTTAATATTGAACGATTGACTGTGGCCATTCAGCATTACAGTATAATTGAGAGCTATCAATTTTTAAATTTATTAGACTTTACTTCTAATTTAAGTGAACTTAAAACAATCTTCACACAAACCCATTATAATAAATGACATATTTAGTTACCTGAGCCCTTCTGCAGAAATATACAGAAAACGAATAGTTACCAAACACTAAATTCTAAATTAAATATAGACGAACCCCTTAAAGCTATAAAAGTTATTGATTTCCTCTTCGTTTTTTTATTTTGTTCTTGCATTAATAGACATCACAGCAGCTGGTTATTAGCTTATATGCCTGCTATTGCTTTAAAAGCTGGTGCTGAAAGTGATGCGGTCTGACATGCATCTTATTTTCTCACAACTCTATTTAAATTTTCTGACCCACTTCAGGTCTTAAAGTCTCTACTAATGAGTGGATGAGTTGAATAGGTAGTGTTAGATGAGGGACACAGACACAGTACTGGGGTGCCTTAGGACAGTTTTTAAAACCATTTCAGAGACATGTTCTTAAATGTGATGCATATATAGCATTGCATGCACACATTTTTAAGGCAGCTTTAATCGCCTTTTTGGTAACATGCCTTAACTGAAGGCACAACTAGGACATTGCATGCGCATAGTTTATTTTGATGTT
Source organism: Oxygymnocypris stewartii (assembly GCA_003573665.1). NCBI lineage: Eukaryota > Metazoa > Chordata > Actinopteri > Cypriniformes > Cyprinidae > Oxygymnocypris > Oxygymnocypris stewartii. The sequence goes on along the minus strand of QVTF01026066.1, from coordinate 5,598 downwards.
TTATATGAAATGATACATAGGCTAAAGCGCGTGCTGGCCCCTTTGTGCGTTTATTTGAAGAGTGCGCGTTACGAGCACAGTATCTTTTCCAGGCTCGTTTGACTCGTGCCTGGCGCGGAGGCAAAGTTGGAGCGCGCGTCTGAAACGTCTCCTGTTGGATGTGGTCATAAAGACGCTCTGCATCTAAATAAATGCAATCCTTTTCTAGAAAAAAGAGGCCAAGGCAGCAGTTGGGAATGAGGTGGCCAACCCTAGCCCCGCCCCTGCGTTAATTGCATTAAATATTTTTAACGCGTTAATCTGAAAAAAATGTATCTCCTGCGTTAACGTGCTAATTTTGACACCACTAATGTATATACAAAAAAACAGACTCTGTCACGAATCCGGTCTATGAACTTCCGTTCACTCACCACCAGAGGTCACCCGCTCACCACATGGACTCTTGCATTACACTACTGTTGCACCTCACCTCGGACTACAGTTCCCATCATCCATTACACTGATGACACACACACACAGCTGTATGCAGTCGTGGCCTAATGGATAGAGCAATGGACTTGAAACCCGAGGTAACCTAAGGTTGTGGGTTCAAATCCCGGCCCTGGCAGGAAGTGTCCACGGCTGAGGTGAGACCCTTGAGCAAGGCACCAAACCCCCAACTGCTCCCCGGGCGCTGCAATGTCGGCTGCCCACTGCTCCACTTGGATGGGTTAAATGCAGAGAACACATTTCACTCCTCATTATACTCTGTATAATTGTGTATGTGACAAATAAAGCTCATCTGAGCTTAATTTGTATATTTGTATTGTTGTATGCACTGATTACACTGCTGATTCCCATCAGACATGCTACTTAAATCATGGACTTCCTCTTCCTCTCTGCCGAGTATTGTTTATTGTTTAACGCAGTCATAGCTGATAGCTACTTTACGGAGCCATTCCTAGTTTCATAGTCTTAGTCTTGCCAAGCCTGTTTACCTGTGTTTTGATTATTGCTTTTATGTTTTTGGATTGCCCTATTGCTTTGCCTTTTGGACTCTGTGTACCCCTGTTTGGACTATTGCTTGTGTACTCGAATTACCCCTATTGTCAAGCCCTTTGGATATTGTTCGCCGATCGATGATCCACACATGTTCTCGGAATACTCTTGTGTCTTGCCCTCGACATAACTGTTTACTGATGTTTGACCCTGCCTGTGTTTGACTATGTTTTTTGAATAAAAGCTTGCACATGGATCCATACGCCTCACATCTCGTCGGCTTCATTACAGAATACTCGGCCACACAAGGATCCAGCAGCTGTTCAAGTGGACACTGGCCAGATATGGACACTGCAAGAATATATTAGCTCTTAAACAAGGCCTGCGATCACTCGAGGACTATATTCAGGAGTATCTAGCCATTGCATTTTACTCTGATTTACCGGACTGTTTGTTGATAGAGTTATTCTGTGATGGCATTAATCAACCTCTACAATCTGAGCGTAGACGTGTGGGTCCACATTCATCACTCGCTCCGTTTCTTGATTATGCTTTGTTGACTGTTGGCTCTTTGTTTACTGTGGGTGTCGTGGAGGAAGAACGCGACACCACGTCTTTGACTGAGATGGTGGCTGTACCAGAGTGCGCTCACCAAATGGCGGCGACAGCGGAGCCTGTTCATAAAATGGCGGACACAACAACACCCCGTTATATCACAGCTGTCAATCATGAGTCCAGTCAAGCCACAGTTGATCTTTGTGAGTCCAACCAAGTCACAGTTGATCATCGTGAGGAAAGCCAAGTCACAGTTGATCTTCACGAGTCAAGTCATGTCTCAACTGATCGTCACGATGCAAGTCACGTCACCGCTGATCATCCAGAGTCACGTCACGTCACCGCTGATCATCCAGTCACGTCATGTCTCCACTGATCTTCCAGAGTCTCTTCACGTCACAGCTGTTCATCCAGTCACGTCACGTCACAGCTGATCTTCCAGAGTCACATAACATCACAACTGTTCATCCAGAGTAACGTTACGTCACAGCTGTTCATCCAGAGTAACGTTACGTCACAGCTGTTCATCCAGAGTCACGTTACGTCACAGCTGATCATCCAGAGTCACGTTACGTCACAGCTGTTCGTCCAGAGTCACGTCACGTCACAGCTGTTCGTCCAGAGTCACGTCACGTCACAGCTGTTCGTCCAGAGTCACGTCACGTCACAGCTGTTCGTCCAGAGTCACGTCACGTCACGTCACAGCTGTTCGTCCAGAGTCATGTCACGTCACAGCTGTCGTCCAGAGTCCCGTCACGTCACTGCTGTTCGTCCAGAGTCCCGTCACGTCACTGCTGTTCGTCCAGAGTCCCGTCACGTCACTGCTGTTCGTCCAGAGTCCCGTCACGTCACTGCTGTTTGTCCAGAGTCCCGTCACGTCACTGCTGTTCGTCCAGAGTCCCGTCACGTCACTGCTGTTCGTCCAGAGTCCCGTCACGTCACTGCTGTTCGTCCAGAGTCCCGTCACGTCACTGCTGTTCGTCCAGAGTCCCGTCACGTCACTGCTGTTCGTCCAGAGTCCCGTCACGTCACTGCTGTTCGTCCAGAGTCCCGTCACGTCACTGCTGTTCGTCCAGAGTCCCGTCACGTCACTGCTGTTCGTCCAGAGTCACGTCACGTCACTGCTGTTCGTCCAGAGTCACGTCACGTCACTGCTGTTCGTCCAGAGTCACGTCACGTCACTGCTGTTCGTCCAGAGTCACGTCACGTCACTGCTGTTCGTCCAGAGTCACGTCACGTCACTGCTGTTCGTCCAGAGTCACGTCACGTCACTGCTGTTCGTCCAGAGTCACGTCACGTCACTGCTGTTCGTCCAGCATCACGTCACTGCTGTTCGTCCAGAGTCACGTCACGTCACTGCTGTTCGTCCAGAGTCACGTCACGTCACTGCTGTTCGACCAGAGTCACTAATGAACTGTCTATCTATCCTGTTTCAGTCAAGAAGTCTACTTTTGAGCCACTAGTCTGTTCTGGCCAATGAGACTGATTTTGAATGGTCTACCAATCCAGTTTCAGTCGATGCACCTGATTTTGAGCAGTTTTTCTGCACAAATGTAGCTGTTGAGTCTGCCGTTGAACTAACTGCCTATCTGGTTTCTGTTAGCGATAAGTCTAATTTGCCATCTATCTGCCCCATGTTAATTAATTAGTATGATTTATCTTCCTGTCGAGTTTCTGTCACTGAACTGTATGCTTCAGCTTCTGTCAATGCCCCTGATTTTGAGCTCTGCCAGTTCTATTCCAGCCAATGCAGTTGATGTTGGACGGTTTATCTGTCCGGTTATTGTCAATGGACCCGATCATTAACCGTCTGTCAGTCCAGTTTCTTTCAATGAGCCTGATTATGAACTGTCTGCCCGCTCAGTGGTCACCAAGGAAACTGTCACAGCTGTCCATCTAGTCACGTCACGTCACAGCTGTTCATCCAGTTACGTCACAGCTGTTCATCCAGTCACGTCACGTCACAGCTGATCATTCAGAATCCTAGTCTGGTATCCAGTGCGAGGGATGCACCGCTGGTGTCTGCATGCGCAGCTGGTATCCCCAAACCCACTCTCTTCAGCCTTCCTGTTCCTGAACTGATTCCCCTGTCTGAAGCGCTTCCCATGATCAGGATCGCTTTTTGGTGTGTTTGGGCTGCGTACACCACCACAGAACCTCCCAAGGTGGCAACGTCCACTATGGTGTCTCTAGAGGTGATGGCTGATGCTGCAGAACCTTCTATAGCAGCGGTGCTTGCTTCAGCTACTTGTGTGGTGGTGGTGCCCAACAATACACTTCCAGACCATCATGTCACGGTTGAGAGAACCGTAGATGAGCACTGTACCTGCCCTGCTAATAAACTCTCCCTGTTTCTTAATGGTATTGCTGTAGAACCTCCAGAGGTGGGGACATCTGCTGCGGAACCTCCAAAGGTGTCCGTGGTATCCATCTATGATCTCACTGCCTGCCCTGTCACGGCTATGGAGGCCATCTGTGAACTCTCGTCCTGTCCTGTCATGGCTATGGAGGCCGTCTGTGAACTCTTGCCTTGCTCTGAACCGGCCGATGAGGCCATCTCTGAACTCTTTTCCTGTTCAACCTGTCCCTTATTTTGCTCTGCCGATGTCCTTCTTTTCTGTTCACAGTCAGCCATGGAGGCTGATTGTGAACTGTCTGTCCGACTAGTTTCAACTTATGAGTCTGATATTGAACTGTTTGTCTTGACAGTTTCTGTCACTGAATTGTCTGATTATCTGGTCTCAGTCAACTAACCTGGTTTAGAACTTTCTGCCAGTCCTATTTCAGTCTGTAAGCCTAATGTCGAGCCATCTGTCTGTTCTATGTCAAGTAATACGTTTGAATACTCTGTCTGCCCTGTTTTAGTCAAGAAGTCTGTTGTTGAATCATTTGTCTGTCCAGTTCCCACTAATGAATCTATGGGTGATTTGTCAACCTGTCCAGTTTCAATCAATGGTTTTGATTTTGAATGATCTGATGGTCCACTTTCAAGTAATGTGTTTGAAGTTTCTTTCTGTCCCATTGCAATCAATGAACATGTTATCTGCCCCCTCAGTCCAGTCATGATCCCAGAAACCTTAAGTGAGCTTTTAACTTTGTCTGTCATGAGCCCAGAAACTGTAAATACATTCCATGTCTGCCCCGTTTCCCCTGTCATTTCCAAACAGCCCACTAATGAACTGTCTATCTATCCTGTTTCAGTCAAGAAGTCTACTTTTGAGCCACTAGTCTGTCCCGTTTCTATCAACGAGACTGATTTTGAATGGTCTACCAATCCAGTTTCAGTCGATGCACCTGATTTTGAACAGATTTTCTGTACAAATGTAGATGTGTAGAATCTGCTGTTGCCTATCTGGTTTCTGTTAGCAAGAAGTCTAATTTGCCATGTATCTGCCCCATGTTAATTAATGAGCCTCAGTATGATTTTATCTTCCTGTCGAGTTTCTGTCACTGAATTGTCTGTTTCAGCTTCTGTCAATGCCCCTGATTTTGAGCTCTCTGCCAGTTCTATTCCAGCCAATGCAGTTGATGTTGGAGGGTTTATCTGTCCGGTTATTGACAATGGGACCCGATCATTAACCGTCTGTCAGTCCAGTTTCTTTCAATGAGCCTGATTATCAACTGTCTGCCCGCTCAGCGGTCACCAGGGAAACTGTTAAGGAACTCTTTACATTTCCTGCCCCGGTCCTTGTGGCCATGAATACTCTGTCTGTGTTGTCTGTCTCTGATTTCTCTAGGTCTCAGTCTCTACCATGGTCTCCAGATCAGTCTGGCTCACCGTGGGGGTCCTCTGCTCCATCTTCTTTGCAGTGGTGGTCTTCTGCTCCACCCTAGTGAGCTCCAGTCCCATTTGCTCCGCCCTGGTGGGCTCCAGTCCCGTCTGCTCCGTTCTGGTTGACTCCTGTTCCTTCTGCTCCACCCTGGTGGGCTCCTGTTCCGTCTGCTTCGCCCTGGTGGGTTCCTGCTCTTTTGGCCCTGTCCTGGCCACTGGCTCCCTGCTCTGTCGGTTTCACTCTGGTTTCCTGCTCCGCCTTGGTGCCTTATTTAATCAGAATCAACGGGGAA